>CM077167.1:105788902-106375690 GCA_039583875.1 Platanthera guangdongensis
AATACTTGCCTCGGCTTAAGGAGGAGTTTGGCGGCAATGATCTTCCCAATAGGACAAGATTGCAGCGATATCTTATAAAAAATCTGGACAAAAAACTGGCTAGCAAGGGCCGGCCAACGCAAACCCCTCCAAACCTCCGGCCACCTAATCAAACGGCAACACCTAAGCTTCTAAAACCGCCGGCCTTAAGCAGCGAAGATCACAAGATTTCCTGGATAACCCAACCGGGGAAGAACAATACCATAAAAACAAGAAAAAAACGCAACCCTAACCTACCTATCGGGCAACAGAGATGGAGAAATCCAAAGAAAAAAATTACCTCGGAATGAAGATCTAGCCTAGAGGAGTTCGGATCCGGTCTCAAACGAAGATTTCCGGTGGAAAAAGGGCGGCGAACGGCGGTCGGAGCGGTGTCGGGGCTTCCGCCTGTTCCTGTCTTCCGCTCGGGCTGCGACAGCGGGCCGCCAGGTTTGGGGGGGTGGGAAATCCTAAACCTAAAACCGATATATATGTATATTTATAATATCCAACACACGGTTAAATTTAAATAATATTATTAAAAATTTGTGCAAATAGTCACACTCAATTGCAAGTAATTCAAATAAAGTTCACAACTGACAACTGTATGCTACAGGGGTTTGTATGAGAGATCTACAACGTCGCAAAATGACTGTTCTGGATGGAAACTGATGGTAAAAATGGATTAAGCTATTTAGACGATCTTCTTTTGCAGTTGTTTAAAACAGAGAGCTGTTTCAACTGTTGGGTAAAACAACAATTCGGTGGCAATTTTTAATCCAAATAACTAAACCATTAAACCGAGTGTTGCATGAACCTTAAATTAAAGCCCTAATCCGGACAAAAGTCCAAAATACCCCCCAATTAACCCACCAAAACTTATTTTATGAGGGCATTTTTGGATTTAAATGTTACACGATGTTACACCATGGAGTGATTAGGTCCTTGCTTATAGTATAAAGATATATATATATATATATTTATACATACACACTAACACACATGATCGCAGGCACGCACACGCAAATTATTAAAACCTTGCATGTCTACAACACGCGCTAAGCCCTAAATGCGCAAACATGAAAAATATGCTCGCACAAATGACGACTCGCTAACTAGCGACCGTCGAAAAGGCGCAAAAACTAACGCTCTCGGATTCCGAACAAATCCGCACCGTAGCTAAACACTCGGCTACGAAAACATCGGCGAAGTCGGACACAACCTCCGACGACCACACACTTGGGCAAACCTCGCCCGAAGCCAAAGTACAGGGATTCCCTAAGAGGCTTAGCCGGGCCTCCAAAACAGACACCGGCTTGCTGGGGAAACAAAACAACAGGCTATAACCTCTAAGAACACCTAACGAGGCACTCTAACAACGACACGAGCCGGGAATGCGCCAACGTAATGCCAAACGAGGACTTAAAATAATTGCCGAAAAATTCGGGGGAGTTACAGTCACTCCCCCTAAAAGAAAGTTTCGTCCCGAAACTTTACGTACACTACTTCTACTAAAGAAGGAAGGTAACAATATAAAAGTTACTAGAAATAAAACATACCCAACAAATCAGGAGAACAGGCGAGGGTAAGCCTTCCTCATAGCCGACTCTAGCTCCCTAGTCGCACTTTCCAAATCTTGATTCTTCCAAAGAACCTTCACCATCGGGATAGACTTTGATCGCAGCACCCGGTCCTGAGTATCCAAGATGCGGACCGACACCTCGACATAAGAGAGGTTGGGCTCCAACTGGGGCACGACATCCAAGACTTGCCCACTGCTCCGCACACACTTCCGCAGCTGGCTCACGTGAAAGACATTATGCACGCCTGGGAAGTTGGCGGGTAGATCCAACCTATATGCTGCCACACCAATACGCTCCAAAATTCTGAATGGGCCCACATACCTCGGATCCAGCTTACGGTTCTTGCCGAACCTCTTCACTCCAACCATCGGAGACACCTTCAAGAAAACCAAATCCTCTACCGAAAATTCCAAATCAGACCTACGCCGGTTGGCGTTTTTCTCATATCTCTCCTGAGCTAACCGAAGCTTTTCCCGAATGAGCTTCACAGCAACCTCCATTTCCTCTAAAGCATCAGGACCCAATAACGGCCTCTCACAGGCCTCAGTCCAAAACAACGGAGTTCTACAGCGCCTCCCATACAATGCCTCGAAGGGAGCCATTTGCAAGCTCTCTTGGTAACTGTTATTGTAGGCAAACTCCATAAGCCGCAAACGCTCATCCCACGCTCCATCGTGATCTAGAATGTAGCACCTGATCATATCCTCCACAATCCGGTTCACCCGCTCGGTCTGCCCATTTGTCTGAGGGTGGTAAGCGGTAGAATATCTCAAGTATGTGCCCAAACCCTCCTGCAAACTCTTCCAGAAACGGGAAGTAAATCTGGAGTCTCGGTCTGAAATGATGCTCACAGGAACTCCATGCAATCAGATGACTTCGCTCAAATACAACTCTGCTATCTTCTTCATCGGGTAGTCGATCTTATAAGGCACGAAGTGCGCACACTTCGTCAATCGGTCCACGATCACCCAAACTGAGTCAAATCCTCTTGGAGATCTTGGTAAGCCCGTAATGAAATCCATGGAGATACTTTCAAACTTCCAAGTCGGGATTTCCAAAGGAGTCAGCTTTCCACCAGGCCTCCTATGATCGGCCTTCACCCGCTTGCAAGTGTAACATTCAGAAACATACCGTGCTATATCCCCTTTCATACCTTGCCACCAGGCGATCTGATTCAAATCATGAAACATCTTCGTGGATCCTGGGTGGTAAGCAACACTGGATCCATGAGCCTCTTTGCATACCATGCTCCTGATGTCTCCAACCGCGGGGATGCAAAACCTGCCGCGGTACTTCAAGGTACCCGAATCGTCGATGGAGAAATCCGGCAACTCCCCTCTCTCAGCCCTGAGGTACAGGTGTAACAAATCTGGATCATCCTTCTGGTGCAACCTGGTGAGCGAAATCCAAGATGGCTCTGCCACTGCCAACTGCTTTGCAAATCACAACATCCCACAGAGATGTCCATCAACAGGAACTCTTCCACTAAACGGTCCGCCGTGAGGTTGAAGATCTTCCCTGTCTTGCGGCTCAGGGCGTCGGCCACCACATTGGCCTTGCCTGGATGGTACTGGATCTCCACGTCATAATCGGCCATGAACTCTAGCCACCGTCGCTGGCGCAGATTTAGCTCCTTCTGAGTAAACACATACTTCAGACTCTTATGATCTGTGAAAATCTTGCACTGGGCCCCATAGAGTAGATGCCTCCACAGCTTCAACGCAAAAATCACCGCCGCAAAATCGAGGTCATGCGTAGGATAATTCCGCTCGTGAGTCTTCAACTGCCGCGACCCATATGCGATCACCTTCCCCTCTTGCATCAACACGCCTCCGAGCCCAACATGTGAGGCATCCACATAAACATCATAGTCCTTGCCCTCCATAGGCAAGGTCAAAACAGGAGCAGTGCACAATCTCCTCTTTAGTTCCAGAAAGGCCTCCTCGCACTGCTCGCTCCAGATGAACGCTGCATGCTTTTGCGTCAGCTTAGTTAAGGGTGCTGCCAAGGTAGAAAATCCCTCAACAAACCTTCTATAATAGCCGGCCAACCCCAAGAAGCTCCTAATCTCCTTGGGTGTGCTCGGCCTATGCCAATCCATCACTGCAGAAATCTTCACCTGGTCCACTGAAATGCCATTCTTGTTCACCACATGACCCAGGAAGGACACCTGAGGCAACCAGAACTCACATTTGCTCAACTTGGCGTACAACTGATGATCTCTCAAGGCAGATAACACCAACCGCAAGTGCTGATCATGCTCTGCAGCATTCCGTGAGTAAATCAGAACGTCGTCTATGAATACGACCACAAACTTGTCCAGAAAATCCTTGAACACTCGGTTCATCATGTCCATGAATGCTGATGGGGTGTTGGTCAACCCAAAAGACATAACTAGGAATTCGAAATGTTCATGCCTCGATCGAAAAGTCGTCCGCGGAATATCCGACTCCCGGATCCTGAGCTGATGATATCCTGATCGTAGGTCAATCTTGGAGAACACAGAGCTACCACGCAACTGATCGAATAAGTCGTCGATTCTGGGCAGGGGGTACCTGTTCTTGATGGTGACTTTGTTCAACTCCCTATAGTCGATGCAAAGGCGCATCGAACCATCTTTCTTCTTCACAAAAAGAACGGGTGCACCCCAGGGCGACAAGCTCTGCCTTATGAAACCCTTCTCCAATAACTCATCCAGCTGGGTACGCAGCTCCTCCAGCTCTCGCGGGGCCATCCGGTACGGCGCCTTAGTAATAGGACGCGTACCCGGCTCCAAATCAATCACGAACTCGACATCTCTGGCAGGGGGAAGACCGGGAAGGTCGCTAGGAAACACATCCGAAAACTCACGGACAACAGGAATCTCATCCAACAGCGGCACACTACTAACAGTCTCCAGCACCGAGACTAAGCAAGCAAAACAATCAGAACTGAATAGCCTCTGAGCACATACCGCAGAAATCGCCGGAGAGGCCTGGTGCGGATCGCCATAAATACTCCCAGGCTGACCGTTGTCCTTCCTGAAATCCAAGCGCTTACCCCTGCACTGGATCACTGCATCGTATCTGGACAACCAATCCATACCCAGGATGACGTCGAAATCTTCCAAGTCTATAACCTTCAGATCCGCCTTGGCTGGGAAATCCCCCAACATAATAGGACAATCCAGAATGCCCTGATCTGATATCACGGAATCACCCGAGGGAAATTTTACGCAAAAGGCATCACCGACACGATCAAGAACCAGCTGACACCGCTCTACAAAGGCCCTAGCCACAAATGAGTGGGTAGCACCTGAGTCAAAGAGAACGCGCGTCCAGCGGTTCTTTACCTTAAAACTCCCTATATAATATCAACGGGGAAATTGCACAGTCAATACAGAAAACAAAAGCCAAACTAAACTGCAAAGAAAGTAAAAGACTAGCAAGAAGGTTTACCTGAAATGACTTGCGTCGAAGTTTGAGCCTCCGCTGAAGATATCACGTTCAGCTTCCCTTTGCCTCTATTCATAGACTGAGGCGGTGGCAACGCCTGAAGAGGAACTGGTCGGTGCAGAGACTGGAGCTGCGGGCATCGGGCCTTGGTATGACCTTTCTGACCGCACTAATAGCAGACCTTGTCCTTCAACCAGCAATGGGCAACATCATGCCCCTTTTCTTGCACAAGGTACACACTACATTCTGCCTGGGAGCATCCTGTATAGCATGCACATGCACCTTCTACACCGCCGCCCTCTTGAAACATCTCTCGGCAGGATGGCCCGACCGGCCACAAAAACTACACACCTCCTTGCTCCTCTTCCCCGAAGGAGCACCGGGCACTTGGGGGCTCTTTGCTTCAGCAGCTTTCCTCTTCTCATTCCTCGCCTGCTGTCCTCTATGCTTCGCGTTTTCGATGGCCTCTACCTTCAAAGCGGCCTCCACTGCGCCAGCATAACTCACTGCTCCATGAGCCACCGCTTGCTGCTGTACATCGCTCCGCAGGCCACCGAGGAAACGCTTTGCTCTATCCTCCTCTGAGCTCACAAAACTAGGGGCAAAGCGACTGCGTTTGCTGAACTCAATCTCATACTCGCTGACTGAGAGCTGCCTCTACTTCAGATGTAAGAAATCATTCATCAGCCTGTCTCGCTCCACTGACGGTAGAAATTTCCGCATCAAGATCTCCTTGAAGGAAGCCCAAGTGCTTCCTCCTACCATTCCCTCCTTCTCCCTCATCCACCAGCTCTTCGCTAACCCCTTCAGCTGATAGGCGGCCAGCATCACCTTCTGATCATCAGACACTCCTGAGTAGTGAAACATCTCTTCTATGGTAATCAACCAGTCATCCAATATCATGAAGTCCGCCTTACCATCGTAGGTAGGGGGACGCAGTCGCTGGAACTGAGTGATGAAAGCCATCTCCGGGGGCACCACCACTGGAGGCACCAAAGGGGCTGGGGGTGCAGGAGGTGCGGGAACAGCTAAACCCGCAGCAGGGTCCTGCGCTCTCGGGGCTAGTCCTGCCACCACAGACAACAGGGACTGGATCTGAGACTGAACGTCCACCATCTGCCTCGATAGAGCCTCATTGCTCTGCCTCAGACTTTCCATAACTGTACCATTTTGAGTACCAGAAGACCCGCCCTCAGATTGGGGAGTCGATCTCGCCACTCTACGCTTAGGCTCCATCCTAAAAAGATCAACACACAAACATCAGAACCTAGTTCAACTACTAGGACAAAATAACAGGTACAGACAAACCTACATAAGTACTTGCTTTCACTACCAACTTGCTCTGGGGTTTATATATATATATATATATATATATATATATATATATATATATATATATATATATATATATATATATATATATATATTTATACAGGGGAAAATAATGTCACGCTTAACCTAAGATGGTTCACCACCATCACACTAACTCTTGTGCCTAAGTCGAGCATGCATGAATTTATAATCTCTTTTTTTTGACTCAAAATCATGTGTGTACATATGTCATCCTGCACGTCTTTAGCTTGGCACGTTGTGCTTATGCAATGTTATGCTATGCATGATTGTGCTATGCATTCTAAAAAGGCCCTAATGCATGTTATGAGCGGCGTACACATGAAAATGTTATGCATCCCATACTACATAACATTTTCATGCAACGAAAAAGAAAATGTGCTAGTCGTATTCATGTGGTGAGGTTATGCATCCCATACTACATAACCCTCACATGTTGCCTCCTATGATGGATCCATATACGAACACATATTATGCATCCCATACTACATAATATGTCCCGTATATTTCATGTTATGCTATGAGTGTAGTGTTCGTGCTTCAGCCAAGACGTGCCGATGACATATCGGTGTGTGTATGACATGATGCTAGACTTCTAATATCTACTAGGAAAGGTTGCCCGACAAATTGTCAAGCAACCTCCCTCTGATACCAACTGTCACAACCCGCATTTTCTCCGAAATTTAAGAAGTATCAGAGTAGAAGAAAACGCGCGTTGTGATGCCACGTCGGACAGAGGATAACTATCGACGCTCAGGCAACCACTAACTGCTATGACTAAGAAAGTTCAAAACTTTAATGTTGTGAAAACCAATTATATTTTTGAGGCCGTATCCCTCGGCTTCGTGGATCAACTAGTCCACCCTTCAAAATTATACTTATACGTAGAGGAAAATACTTTATTCATTTTTTTAACATCCTAAAAGAATGCTTATGCGTCCCCAGGGGACGCCTAAGGCTATGCAAAACCCTAGATTTAATTTATATATTATATATAGGAAATACCTTTTTTTCGTAGTTTGAAAATAGTGATTAAGGTTTTTAGAAAGGAGAACATGATGACTATATTTTTTGATATAATAATTATTTTCTTTTATAAATTTTAAAGTAACTAGCAACCTAACATAAATCATCCCAGAACAAGTTGAATAAACTCCAAAACATGAAATCTAGCAGTATAAGCAAAGTACAAAGCATCTAAAAAGAGAAACCACCAGTGGGCGCCAACAACTGACACGAACCCACTGGTGAGTAGGTATATCTGTACTACAAGTCTAAAGAAACTACCTCCCAGGAGTGAGGAAAAGAAACTCAGCAGCAGCTACAACACTAGCAAACTCCAGAAGAATCCTAGCCGCTCAGTCGGCTATAAACCTGGACCTGAGGCATTCAAAGAAAAGAACGCCTCAGCAAAGCAATAAATATATGAAAATGAAACAGTAGTGTAAGGAAAAAGTGAAACCGGCAAGAGCTATAGTAAACAAACGAAGGAATAATACTCGCCAAGGGTGAGTAGAAAGGGGTGCACCAAGTGCACGGGTGCAGACAAGGCTCACCAATCTCTGCAGGAAGGATTAGCAAAACAATAAATAAATTCAAGCATAAAGCTAGAGCAGGAAGAGCCACCTAGTACTGGAGATGGACAAAAACAGAAATAAGGGCCTAGACTGGTGGCAACGGTCCAACCACGTCTCACAGGCCTAAACATCTCAAGGTGCTGTGGTGGTGGCATCGGTCCAACTCAACCAAATAGCTCACATTGTCTTAATAAGACAAGAAGTAAAACAAGGGTGGCGGCATCGGTCCGACCCACCTCAAAATCGCATCCTACTCCAGCACTACGTGACTCGGGAAAGCCCTCACTAGTGGTTCCATGAACCACCAAGAAGTCACGCTGAACCCCAAGCACTCTAGAGCGACCCACCTAAGAGCCTTATATTCATACCAACGGAGTAAACATCGACTTCGTCCAAGCAAGAGGGTTGACACAATTAAGTTGAAGGTGACACGATTCCTAGTTTAAGTAAGTATTTTGATACTAAACGCGTACCGTTAATGTGATATTAAATACGACAAAGTAGCTTGACCTCCAATTAAAACCTTAAAGTTAACTTACTACCACCGTACACATTTAGCTTGCTACATCTCATAAACACTATACTTGGGTGGTTCGGTACCTACATTAGCAAGGGGCTTAACACTAATGCGAACAAGTGAATTGACACAAAAAAAGGAAATGACAAGAGGGTTGGGTGGCTTCGATACCAATCCGATTTTCTTTGGGACAACCAAGGGGAAACTACGATAAAATCCTTGCCATTAATAATAATGAAATCACCTCAAAATTTCCTAGTGCCGAGATCATACCAAAATTCTAAATGCTGAAATAATATCAAGAATTTCCGAGTGCTGAAATCATAACAAGAATTTTTTCATGAATTAAGTAACAAAACTAGCATGAAGAAAATTTACTTTGGCAAGGGAATACTTGCCTCGGCTTAAGGAGGAGTTCGGCGGCAATGATCTTCCCAATAGGACAAGATTGCAGCGATATCTTATAAAAATCTGGACAAAAAAACTGGCTAGCAAGGGCCGGCCAACGCAACCCCTCCAAACCTCCGGCCACCTAATCAAACGGCAGCACCTAAGCTTCTAAACCGCCGGCCTTAAGCAGCGAAGATCACAAGATTTCCTGGATAACCCAACCGGGGAAGAACAATACCATAAAAACAAGAAAAAAACGCAACCCTAACCTACCTATCGGGCAACAGAGATGGAGAAATCCAAAGAAAAAAATTACCTTGGAACGAAGATCTAGCCTAGAGGAGTTCGGATCCGGTCTCAAACGAAGATTTCCGGTGGAAAAAGGGCGGCGAACGGCGGTCAGAGCGGTGTCGGGGCTTCCGCCTGTTCCTGTCTTCTGCTCGGGCTGCGACATCGGGTCGCCAGGTTTTGGGGGGGGGGGAAATCCTAAACCTAAAACCGATATATATATGTATATATATATAATATCCAACACACGGTTAAATTTAAATAATATTATTAAAAATTTGTGCAAATAGTCACACTCAATTGCAAGTAATTCAAATAAAGTTCACAACTGACAACTGTATGCTACAGGGGTTTGTATGAGAGAGATACAACGTCGCAAAATGACTGTTCTGGATGGAAACTGATGGTAAAAATGGATAAAGCTATTTAGACGATCTTCTTTTGCAGTTGTTTAAAACAGAGAGTTGTTTCAACTGTTGGGTAAAACAACAATTCGGTGGCAATTTTTAATCCAAATAACTAAACCATTAAACAGAGTGTTGCATGAACCTTAAATTAAAGCCCTAATCCGGACAAAAGTCCAAAATACCCCCCAATTAACCCACCAAAACTTATTTTATGAGGGCATTTTTGGATTTAAATGTTACACGATGTTACACCATGGAGTGATTAGGTCCTTGCTTATAGTATAAAGTATATATATATATATATATATATATATATATATATATATATATATATATATATATATATATATATATATTTATACATACACACTAACACACATGATCGCAGGCACGCACACGCAAATTATTAAAACCTTGCATGTCTACAACACGCGCTAAGCCCTAAATGCGCAAACATGAAAAATATGCTCGCACAAATGACGACTCGCTAACTAGTGACCGTCGAGAAGGCGCGAAAACTAACGCTCTCGGATTCCGAACAAATCCGCATCGTAGCTAAACACTCGGCTACGAAAACATCGGCGAAGTCGGACACAACCTCCGACGACCACACACTTGGGCAAACCTCGCCCGAAGCCAAAGTACAGGGATTCTCTAAGAGGCTCAGCCGGGCCTCCAAAACAGACACCGGCTAGCTGGGGAAACCAAACAACAGGCTATAACCTCTAAGAACAACTAACGAGGCACTCTAACAATGACACGAGCCGGGAATGCGCCAACGTAACGCCAAACGAGGACTTAAAATAATTGCCGAAAAATTCGGGGGAGTTACAGTGATGGAAAAGAAATTTGAAGAAAAGTATACAGCGGCCGGCCTAGCGGTCACTCTTCTTATGGACGGGTTGAAAAAGAACACCGACACTCTTGTCGTAGTAAATCAGAATGCTCATGTTGTAGCAAACAACATTCAAAAGTTTGACGGTAATATGGTAACTCTCAACGCCAATCAGCAAGCCTTAGTCAATGAATTCTCCAGGACTTCAAAGCATATTGATGAGTCACTGCATTCTTATGCAAACTCCATCGCAGTCGAAGCCAAAAAGGGGGAGAAAGAGTATATAGCTAAGATGGCTGAGCTTCGGGAAGTCATGATCAAAAACTTTGAGCAGTCAAACAAATATGTTTATGACAGTTGCTGGTGGATGCTACAACAGGCGTTAGGCGTCGATTTGAATCCTGCAGGTATTCATGCTCCTGAGACTACTACGACTGCTGCGGGAGTAAGTGCTGCTGAGGGAGTAAGTGTTGCACATGTTCCCATGAGTGAAGTTGATGCTAGGGCTATTTCTAAAGCAAAACTGATGAGCATGTTTGACCAAGAGGCCCTAGCAAAAGCCAGGGGCAAGAGAAAAGCTCAAGAAGGGACCTCCAAGGAGACACAAGCTGAAAAGAGAATTCGACTGAGTGAGGAGGAAGTAAGAAATGAAAAGTGGAGTCTAGTTTCAAAGAATATCATCTTGGACACCTTCTGGCTACAAGAAAAAGGAGAAATCAATCGAAACGAAGTATACAGCCAGTATGAGTGGGAAATGCACAAGACGTATGAAGCGAAACGAAACATCTTCTTCAGGACCAACACGGCGGCAGATAAAGCTCCTTCTCCCAGATATTATCCGAAGCCCAAAGAGTATATGGAGAGGCAAAGAAAGAAGTATTTGGCGCAAAAACTCAAGGAAGGCTTAGCCAAAGAAAAATAGTCAAAAATTGATAGCTTGTCATTCTCTCATAAGAACAATTAATGGTTATTATTATTATATGAACAATCTTGATATTATGTATATATACATATATATATATATATATGCATTTGAATTCATGAATGACTCAAGTCTTGATTTTTCTGCCTATATTCTCTTGTGCTGAATATTTAAATTCTGAATGTTGTTTATATTATCTGGTTGGTGTTATTCATCTTAGCTAGTAGGGTTTTGGCTTCGTCAAATATGGGGAAGATTGTTGGGTATTGTATCCACAATTACCTGGATTTGAGGAAGCCACCTATCAAGCTAAGATGAATTCACAATGTATTTGATGAAACCTCTTAAGTTGTGCTTGCAGTTATTCCACGCTAAGTGCACACCAATGTCAGGGTGCAGTAGGTCAATATACACGGGTCTGCACAACGTAATCCCTCGTTGAGCAGATCAGTGTGTTGGCCTACGTGTACTCTCTCTATTGGAGTGCACTTACTTCAAGTACAGGGCCGTGTTTATGCAAGAGCAGACAAGGAGCAAGGATGGGTCAAGGAGCAGCTCTTGGGTGGAAAGACGAAAATTCGTTTAAGTCTAATTCGACGAGAATCACCAAGTGATTCTCGCCGATTCGGCGAGAATCACTAGTGATTCTCGCCGATTCTATCCGGGTTCCTCAAAACCGTGCCAAGTAAGATTCGGCGAGAATCACTAGTGATTCTCGCCGAACCTATCGTCGAAGCAGTTCATGGCCAAGTAACATTCGTTGAGAATCAACAAGTGATTCGGCGAGAATCACTAGTGATTCTCGACGAATCGTCGAGAATCACTAATGATTCTCGCCGATTCGTCGAGAATCACTTTCGATTCTCACCGATTTTTACTTAGCGATTTCTCTGGAAGCTGCTGGACCGGATTCTGCCGCTGGCACTATTTTGAACCGAATTTCGGGTCTCTACTTGTGGGACCCACAACGGTCATATTGGAAGTGTCTACAGTGTATAAATACACGGGTATTTTTGAACAGAAAAAGCAGCGAAGAAAAAAAGAAAAACGCGAGCCGCGACGTGACCTAGATCGCCGTTTCCGCTCCGCCGCCGCCGCCGCCGCTCGCGCCAAGTTGTTCGCCGGTTGATCGTGGTTTCGCCCAGATCCCCCTGCGACAGAAGCCTAGCTAAGCTCAGCGTCTCACGTGTCTAACCGGAGATCTCTTGTCTCTCGATTTGTAGATCGGGAAAATCTTCCCCATCCGAATCGATCGAGACGATTGATCCTAGTGTGACCGTTGGTAGACCTAGCTAGCTTCGCTACGAAGTTTGGATCTCTAAACAACAGCAGCCGCACATCGTTGTTGCCGCCGATCTCGTGAACCTAGCCGCCGCCCATCTTGCCGCCGCCGGTTCCGGGGAGATTCTCTCCAAGAGAGACCAAGGTTGTGGACTCTTTGTAGACTTCAAGATCACGTCGTCAACGAAGAGGAACACCGTAGTCTCCACACGTAGTTTGTATTTCTTGTACATTCTATTATACTTTTGTTGTAAAGGAACGTTGGTTCCTAGTTGTAAGGGTTGGGTGCAACCCGGTTTGTGGGAGTGTTGACTCCTACGTGTGGAAGGGTTCCTTCCGATAGTGCAAGGATTGGATTTCAATCCTGTTGGTGAAGAGACCGAGTCGTCCCTTGTTGGGAGATAGGTCGAAGGGGGAAAGTGGATGTACCCAAGTCGGGGAACCACTATAAATTGTCTGTGTACTTTCTTTGCTGTGCTGTTTTATTTTCTTTTGCAGGTACAATATTAAATTCCGCAAATACGCTGCACGTCACCTATTCCCCCCTGCCCCCATAGGTGAAGATAGTTGACACTAGGTGGACTTTAACAACCACCAGATGTGTGGGTGATCTAGGCTGCGACGTGGCTTAGCACATCTCTCCTGTGCATACATCTCCAAGCGTGGAGCCGATTCTTTGTGAGGAACCTGCGCTTGACTTTTATCCAAGCAAAGTTCTTCCGCCTTTTGTGCATTCTACTTCAGTCGTCTCTGACGACATTTTTGACGGTATAACACTAGTTGAGGCTTGTGATACATGGATTGTTTCCACTCCCATGGAGGAGGACAACCTTCTTGGTGTCGAGGATTCTCCCTCAATACCAAAGGATGAAGTCCAAGTCTTGGTGGAGGCCTCTATGGATCCGACCGAGCCTTGTAGCATTGTCGACATTGCTGATGATATTTTTCTACCTCAGCCTTCGGGGAGTGAAACCGGGATCACTCCCCCCGAGTATTTCTTTATGTTCTACATCTCTTTTATTTCTTGACCCCCCTTCCTTATCTGAGCCTGTGGAGGTTGAATCTCCACGGATAAGTTGGGTTGACGTTGAGCCTTGCGCTCACGCTGTCGACGAGTTCATCCTCTTGTGTGAGGAGGTTCATACCTCCTTCACAGTGGAATCCCCTGCCGTCACATTTGCCCCCAGCGAACTTGTGGTGGATGAAACCTTGCTATGCAAGGATTTGTTTTGTGGTGAGATGAGTGAGGACCAGGCCTCCTCCTCATCCTACTTCCTATTTCCTCTGCCTACGAGGAGTAGGTATGATTATTTAGGCAGAGGGGTAACTGTTTTATCACCGTATCAAAACCCGTTACCGCAACGAATAATTGAATTGTTGCCTGTGCATTTTTCTTTTTAGAAACCTATTAGCTAGAACTATATAGAATTTAATAAGTCGTTCTGGGATGACAATAACCCCAGTACTTGTCTTTCATTTTCTGTGCTTTCATTTTCATGTCTATTTTAGTTTTAGCATTTCTTTTTATATATTTTTTCTTTTGTTTTTGCGGAGCTCACCGCTGCAGGTATTCATGACAAATCACATTGGCGGGGTTGTGATTCTTCATATGGCGATCCTGCTTCGATTTTTCACGCGTCTTCTGTTATGCTCACTAGCTGAGCATTGGGTAACCTCTCCCCTTGTTTCTATCTGATTTTAATTTCTATATTATATACTGTGTTGCTTAGTTTAACTTTGGGGGAGAGCCATTATTTGTTACCTATGGCACACGCACAGTTCTTGTGCATACTAGAAGCTTTTATAGATTTATTATGATTAGTTCATTGCATCACACACCACTGCACCACATGAGCGCGTGCTTAGCTTTTGCGTGCTCCGAGTTAAACTCGTTTCTTTTGTATGATTTGGGAAAATTATGGTGCTGACATAGGATTGTGAGACGGAGTAAAATGTTGACCTTGTTGTGTTTCTAGTCAACTGCTCTCGTCTCTTATAGAAATTCGAGTAGATTTAATTTTTCGGTATGCTTATGGTTTTATACTTTTCTATTTGTGTAAAGATCTTTTTATTCTACTCAAAAGTTGGTGAATCCAGTGTGAATCAAACGGTAGCTTAGGGATGTGTGTAGACGGACGTTATGCTCGTATTGCTCGAGTCGGGAGGATGGATAGTCTTTCTCGTTGGCTAAGAACTTGCCCCAAGCTATTCCTGAAGCATGGGTATAGGTTAGTTCACTCGCATGAGTGTGATGTAGGCCATCATTTTGACCCGGTTGAGCTTTGTACCATTCCTAACGTCTTATCCTCGCTAGCCCCGTTGTGCCTACCCCTCCTTTTGATTCAGCTCCATCATGATTTAACGAAACCCTCATATCCAATCCCAGTCACACACCCAAGTTGAGCTTTAGAGTTTTACATTTTCATTTTGTGATGTGATGTGGTGATATTTCATGTGAATATGTGGATGTGCTCCAAAGTTTTATTTGCTGAAATTATTAAAATAAAATAGGATTCGAAAAAAATATATACAAAAAAATTAATTGTGAAAGGGAAAAGTGAAAAGAAGAAAAAGTTTTATTGAAAATTCTTTTTGAGATGAGATTGTATTTGGAGTAGGCGGTACATACACTGTAACACCCCCATCCGTCACATGACATATAGCAGAAGGTCTAGCTGGAACCCGACGCCATATACCACAGACAGTCGGAAGGGTTACATAAGAATTTTCAAACTTTCCAATTAAGACTACTCGTCCTACACAGAGCATTCTAGCGGAAGCTTTTAAAGTTAAAAGAACCCAAAACTTAAATCCAATAAACATGAATGTCCACAACCACACTACTGGAATGAAACCCAAAATACACTGAAAGGTACATGGCCTTATGGCCTTACAATATTTCACTTAATAAATAATGTTTTCCATACATCAGCTCGCAGGCCGGCCACACATGACAAAAGTAAAGTACAACTATTCTTTACGGCCTTCTAGGGCCAGCACAGCAACATGGGCTCCAGCCCGATATTTGGTACTCGGCTCCCCAGCACCTGCAAGCATATTTCCACCGCACGGTGGCAAACAAAGCAACGGTCAGCCAAAAGATGACCAAATTATAACGACCCTGCCCCTTACTCGGGACGGCGGTGCTCTTTCCCTGCATAATATTAGTCCAGTAAAACACTAAAGCGCAATTATACTATGCCACAGGTGTAGGCTCGCATGTCCAAACACCATGTGCACTCAGGGCACATTAACGGTGAATCCTGACACTTCAGCGTCTTCACCACCATCCCAAAGATGGCAACCACGTGAGCATTTAGCCTTTCTGACCACCGTCTAAGGCTCCCGACTATGCCAACGGCCAGTCCACTTTTCGGGTCTCGCGCACTGAACCACAAAGCTAGATCCGATTCCACTTTCCCGTTGCTCACACCACATAGTCACTTTAAGACGTACGCACGATCCAAGCTTCTCCCGGATCCCAAAATTTCCAAAATAATCACATAAACCAGTTATGTTCAAGGCCGGTTCCCTGACCGCCAAGTTAGCAGAACAACGATTCCGCTCAGTTTTTTGGGTTCGCCTTGGAGCTAACCTCCAAGGATCCCTACTGCAATCCACCGCGTAGAAACCCGAAAACCCAAAGCATGGAGTCTTCCCTGGCAAAACATATCAAATGCAACATCACCGATCAAGACAATACACGTCCGGGTAGGCTTCACACATAATGGCTATGCCCGTAATTCTATTCCGAACTCTATATGTAACACAAGGGGTACTATTCACATTAACCCCAAGGAACACCACGCACTCACCGCACACTCGCGGGAGCGGGATTCCCTATGCAGAAATAAAGAGCTTCACATGCTCAAGTAGAGAATCGTTACCCTTGTAGTCCGTTTTTTCTCCATGGAAAAACTACATGGACAGAACTCTTCGTAACGAACTTTCCTCCAGGGATCCGCTCTCAGAACTCAAAACGGTGCTCCAATGCTCCAATGGTGGCCGGAATCCTCCTTTTTCTCCCTCCTCTCTCTAACACCTTGGAAAGAGAAAGCCTTGGAGAGAAATGAAGGATTAACTCACCTATTCCCGGCCTTAACAGAGCAGGAAACCATCTGGGCCATTGGATCTTATTTAAAGAAAACGAACGGCTCAGATTCGCTCAAAAATCTCCAAATCTGGGCCGAACACGGCTTGGCACACGGCCGTGTCCCAGGCCGTGTGCCTCGATCTAGGCACGATCGACGAACACAGAGACTCACACGGGCTCAGACACGCCTGTGTCCCACCTGACACGCCCGTGTCGGGTCTCTCAACGCGCCCGTGACCGGGGGCGTGTCACGCATAACCGCCACGCCAACCGACATGACCCAACTGAACAGGGGTACTGATACGGGTAGGCACATGCCCGTGTCAAATAACACGCCCATGTCATGCAGCCGTGTTCCTGGCCGTGTCCTTCTCGGGATGAAATCGGCCAAAACACCAGCTAGACATGGCCTTGGACACGCCAGTGTCCTAGGCCATGTACCCCTAAACCGACACCAAAAATCCCTTTTTACGCGACCGACTCAAATACAATTTTCGGGGCGTTACAAATCTCCCCCACTTGAGGAATTTTGTCCCGAAAATAATTAAAAGGTGCACAAAATTAAATATTACCTGAATGGAATAACTCGCGGTATTCTTCCAACATAGCTTGCTCTCGCTCCCAGGAAAGCTCCTCCCGTCCGCAGTTATCCCAACAGACTTTAACCATCCGGACCTCCTTGTTGCGGAGTCATTTGACTGCAACATCTTCAATACGTACCGACTTGATCCTTGTTGTCAACTCATAATCAACTGTTACTTGATTGTCCGCAATGATCTGTGAAGGCTCTTGCACTGCCTTACGCAACACCGACACGTGGAACACATCATGTAGCCCACTCAACTCCACCGACAGGTTCAATCTATACGCCACCTCGCCAACACGCTCCACGATTTCAAATGGTCCAAAGTATCTCGGACTCAGCTTCTTCAAGTGTCGAACCCGCGATACACCCTTGAACGACTTGATTTTTAGATACACCATGTCACCAACACTGAACTCCACGTTCATATTCTTGGCATTATAGTACTTTGACTGTCTATCCTGAGCGATCTTCAACCTTTCCTGAATTGTACGCACCATTGAAGTGGCGTCTTCCACCGCTTGACGTTTGTAAAGCCTCGACTCACCCGTCTCCAACCAAGACAACAGCGTGCGACACTTTCTCCTGTACAAGGCCTCGAAAGGCGCAATTCCAATACTCGCCCGAAAGTTGTTGTTATACGCAAACTCCACCATATACATGTGATCCTCCCAATGCTTTCCGAAATCTAGGACGCACATGCGAAGCATGTCATCTATAGTCCTGTTGACCCTCTCGGTCTGACCATCCGTCTGTGGATGAAAGGCTGTGTTGAAACTTAGCTTAGTTCCCAACATACTATGGACCAACTTCCAATCCTTCGACGTAAAGCATCCATCTCGGTCACTAACAATACTACGGGGCACACCATGCAACCGTACAATATTATCCACGTAGAGTTTGGCTAACTTTTCCACCGGATCTTCCTTCCTGACCGGAATAAAGTGTGACACCTTTGTCAACCTATCTACGACCACCCAAATGGCGTCATTTCCCTTCTGTGACTTCGGCAAACCATGCACAAAATCCATAAATATGTCATCGAATTTCCATTCTGGGATAGGTAGGGGCCTCAAGAAACCTCCGGGCTTCTGGCATTTCACCTTCACCAATGCACAAGTACGGCATTTGGCCACATAAAGTGCTACATCCTTCTTCAATCCTGGCCACCAGAATAATTTCTCCATGTCTCTATACATCTTCGTGCTTCCCGGGTGGATTGAGTACTTGGTATGATGAGCCTCATACATCAACTCCTCCCGAAGATTATCTGCACTAGGAATGCATAGGCGACAGTCCTTCCTTAGCAACCCATCCTCAACAGCAAACTGGGAATTTGACCCATCCAATGATTCATCCAAGATTTGCTTTATGCTGTTATCCTGAACCAAAGCCCGCTGAACTCTATCAACTAGGTCACACTGCACCTCTGTCCAAAATAGTTTCGCCTCAGCACTAGACTGCTTGTCGACACAAGATATCTCCAAAGACTCCAACTCATGGACCAATCTCTCATCATGTACCAATAACCAGTTGGCCTATGCAGGAATCTTATGACTCTGCGCATCCGCCACTGCATTTCCCTTCCCAGGCACATAATGTATCTTGAAGGTGTAGTTCCCTAAGAACTCCATCCACCTCCGCTGCCTCATGTTCAGATCCTTTTGGTCCAACAGGTACTTCAAGCTCTTATGATCGGTGCAAATATCGACCTTCACACCGTACAGGTAGTGCCTCCAAAGCTTTAGAGCAAATATTACGGCCGCTAACTCTAAGTCATGGACCGAATAATTTCTCTCGTGAGCCTTCAATTGTCGTGAACCATAGGCTATCACACTCCCATTCTGTAGCAGAACACAACCCAAACCACTGCCCGAAGAATCAATATAGATCTCGAACCCTTCATTTCCAACTGGCGTACATAAAATATGTGTCGTGGTTAACCGCCTCTTCAATTCTTCAAAAGCCTGTTCGCACTCCAGAGACCACACAAACTTCTGATCCTTCCTTGTCAACATCGTGAGTGGAACTGCTATCCGCGAAAGGTTCTCTACGAAGCGCCTGTAGTAGCAAGCAAGCCCCAGAAAACTCCGGACCTCTGCCACTGTAGTCAAAGCAGGCCACTCTCGTATCGCCACTATCTTCGCCGGATCCACAACTATCCCTTCTCCACTGACAACATGACCAAGGAACGCTATCGAGGATAACCAGAATTCACACGTGGAGAACTTAACGTACAACGGATTCCTTCTCAACGTCTCCAACACCATGTGTAGATGATTGTAGTGATCCTCCTCACACTGCGAGTACACCAGGATATCATCGATAAATACTATCATGAAACGATCCAGGTACTCTCTAAACGTCCTATTCATCAGATCCATAAACACGGATGGCGCATTCGTCAACCCAAACGACATGACCGTGAACTCGTAATGCCCAAACCGCGTACTCAATGCTATCTTTGGGATGTCTCTCTCCCTTATCCTCAACTGGTAGTACCCGGACTTCAGATCTAACTTCGAATACACCGTTGACCCAACCAACTGATCAAATAGATCGTCAATCCTCGGAATCAGATACTTATTCTTTTCCATAAGCTTGTTCAATTCCCGGTAGTCGATACAAAGCCGCAAGCTCCCATCTTTCTTCTTAACAAAGAGAACTGGTGTGCTACAAGGCGATGAACTTGGACGCACATAACCTTGCTCTAGCAACTCTTACAGTTGCACCTTCAACTCTGCCATATCTCTTGGCACTATCCGATATGGAGAGCGTGACACCGGTTTGGCACCCGGTACCAGCTCAATGGTAATATAAATCTCCCGCTGAGGAGGGGCTCCTGGGAGATCATCTGGGAACACATCAGCATACTCAGACACAACTGGGATACTGCCAACACTTGGCTTAGGCATCGAAGTCTGCACTAGAGTGACAAACAGCTCTGCCCCAGACCGAACTGCCTTAAACACCTGAAGAGCTGACATCAAAATCTTACCCGACCCCTTCATGCCCGCAAAAGTAGTTTCCCGATCAGTGTTCAGACCCAAATTAACTTCCTTACGGTTACAATCAATGCATGCACCCTGCTCCGAGAGCCAATCCATGCCTAAGATTACGTCGAACTCTACTAATGGTAGAATCAACGCTCGTAAATCAAACTCCTAGTCCCCAATCCGAATCTTCACCACGGAGATCCTTTCCGCGCGTATTGAGCACCCATTGGGCAACAACACATTCAACTAGTCTTTTTCCATCGAGGATGGAACTCTGATGCGCGATATGAATTTTTCGGACAAGAAGGAATGTGATGCTCCCGTATCAAACAGGGCTCTCGCCGGAAACTCAAAGATCAACACAAATCCTAGCATCAACAATAGTAAGCTAACAAACAAAAGAGGTAACAATTACATAAAGTTAATATGCTATAAATTAACTCATACCTGTCACCACGTCAGTTTTTTTATGGCCTCTTGCAGACCAAGGTTGTAGACTCTAGCTGGGCTGGAGCATGATGGGACGTGGTTGACTCCACCGTCTTCCCTTTCTCCTCATAAGTCGTTCCAGACTTCCTCTCGGACTTTGAACATCCGCTCCAACACTCACGACCAAAATGCCCCATCTTCCCGCAGTTGTAGCAAGCTCCTGGGACTCGACTTGTAGTTGCCCCCGACGCACCAGACTGAGCGGTTGAGTTCAAAGTCCTCTATTTCTTATTCCACCTGCGGAAACTTGACTTGGCATTTGGCACCTTGAACTCGGACTTCTTTTCTCCTTGGTCCTTCTTCTCTTGAACATTCTTAACGACCTTCTCCAACGAACGGGCCGAATTGACCAAGGCTAGGAAGCCTTGCGCCTTAGGCCCAGCAAGTAGTAACTGTAGGTCGCCACGTAGACCATCATAGAATCGGTTGGCCTTCCTCTCTTCTTCCATAAACGTAGCAGCAGCATAACGACCCAACCGTGTGAACTCATGGAGATACTCGTCCACGCTTCTGGCTCCCTGAGTCAACCCAAGAAATTGGTTCTCCATCTCAAGCTTCTGAGCAGAGGGTACAAATCTGGCTAGGAACAATCTTGAAAATTCCTCCATAGGCACATCAGCAAGCTGCCTACCCACTAAGAGATGAAACTCTAACTCATCTCACCACAGCCTCGCTTCACCCACCAAAAGAAAAGTCGATATGGTGATCTTCCGCCACTCCTCAGTTAACGTGGCTATCAAGACCCTCTTTATCGAAGAGAGCCAGTCCTCAGCTTGAGCTGGCATTCCAACCCCATCAAACCTCGAAGGATTAAAGACCATTACATGCTTTAGCTGCTTCTCCGTAGCTCTCCTCAGCTCTACCAGATCAACTACTACACGCTCCACCACTCTCAGCTATGCTGCCGTAACCGATTATTGCTCATTTGAAGGAGGTGCCCGATGCATTTGCCCTGCAGGTTGGGCATTTATCATTGCAAATACGGCTTCAGCCACCATCCTGATGGTTTCCGCTGAAGGAGGTGTTGTAGGCACCTCCCTTGGTGCACTACTTTTCGCTGATTGCGGACACTCTGATTGACCAGCACCGCTCCTAGCTGCATATAGTAGCAAAGACACACGATTAGATGACAAACAAATTGCTAAAAGAAATCATTGGAACACTCAGATTCCACAAAACAAGTGTATTTTCCATCCCTAAGTGGACATTCATGGGTTCTTTTGATGTTATAACGATGACGCACATGTGCTCACCACCCCTTAAAAGAATTCGCCCACGAATTCATTTAAGCCTGACCGTAACCAGAAGTCTGATACTAAATTGTAACACCCACATCCGTCACATGGCATATAGCAGAAGGTCCAGCTGGAACCCGACGTCATATACCACAGAAAGTCAGAAGGTTTACATAAGAATATTCAAACTATCCAATTAAGACTACTCGTCCTACACAGAGCATTCTAGCGGAAGCTTTTAAAGTTGAAAGAACCCAAAACTTAAATCCAATAAACATGAATGTCCACAACCACACAACTGGAATGAAACCAAAAATACACTGAAACGTACATGGCCTTATGGCCTTACAATATTTCACTTAATAAATAGTGTTTTCCATACATCGGCTCGCAGGTCGGCCACCCATGACAAAAGTAAAGTACAACTATTCTTTACGGCCTTCTAGGGCCAGCACAGCAACATGGGCTACAGCCCGCTATTTGGTACTCGGCTCCCTAGCACCTGCAAGCACATTTTCACCGCACGGTGGCAAACAAAGCAACGGTCAGCCAAAAGCCGACCAAATTATAATGACCTCGCCCCTTACTCGGGGTGGCGGTGCTCTTTCCCTGCATAACATTAGTCCAGTAAAACACTAAAGTGCAATTATACTACGCCACAGGTGTAGGCTCGCACGGCCAAACACCCCGTGCACTCAGGGCATATTAACGGCGAATCCTGACACTTCAGCGTCTTCATCACCATCCCAAAGATGGCCACCACGTGAGCATTTAGCCTTTCTGACCACCGTCTAAGGCTCTCGACTATTACAACGGCCAGTCCCCTTTTCGGGTCTATCGCAGCGAACCACATAGCCTAGGTCCGATTCCACTTGCCCGTTGCTCATACCACATAGTCACTTTAAGACGCATGCATGAGCAAAGCTTCTCTCGGATCCCAAAATTTTCCAAACAATCACATAACCCAGTTATGTTCAAGGCCGGTTCCTTGACCACCAAGTTAGCAGGACAACGATTCTGCTCAGTTTTTTGGGTGCGCCTTGGAGCTAACCTCCAAGGATCCCTACTGCAATCTACCACGTAGAAACCCGAAAACCTAAAGCATGGAGTCTTCTTCAGCAAAACATATCAAATGCAACATCACCGATCCAGACAATACACGTCTGGGTAGGCTTCACACACAATGCCTATGCCTGTACTTCGATTCCGGACTCTATATGCAACAAAAGGTGGACTATTCATATCAACCCCAAGGAACACCACACACTCACCGCACACTCGCGGGAGCGGGATTCCCTATGCAGAAAGAAAGAGCTTCACATACTCAATTAGAGAATCGTTACCCTTGTAGTCCGCTTTTGCGTCATGGAAAAACTACACAGACAGAACTCTTCATAATGAACTTTCCACCACGGATCCGCTCTTAGAACTCAAAACAGTGCTCTGATGCTCCGCTGGCAGCCGGAATCCTCCTTCTTCTTCCTCCTCTCTCTAACACCTTGGAAAGAGAAAGCCTTGGAGAGAAATGAAGGATTAACTCCCCTATTCCCGGCCTTAATAGAGCAGGAAAACATCTGGGTTGTTGGATCTTATTTAAAGAAAACGAACGGCTCAGATTCGCTCAAAAATCTCCAAACCTGCGCCGAACACGGATTAGCACACGGCCGTGTCCCAGGCCGTGTGCCTCGATCCAGGCACGATCGACAAACACAGAGACTCACACGGGCTCAGACACGCCCGTATCCCACCTAACACGCCCGTGTCGGGTCTCTCGACACGCCCGTGACCGGGGGCGTGTCACGAATAACCGCCACACCAACCGACATGACCCAACTGAACACGGGTACTGACACGGGTAGGCACACGCCCATGTTAAATGACGTCTGTGTCATGCAGCCATGTTCCTGGCCGTGTCCTTCTCGGGATGAAATCGGCCAAAACGCCAGCCAGACACGGCCTTGGACACGCCCGTGTCCTAGGCCGTGTAACCCTAAACCGCCACCAAAAATCTGTTTTTACACGATCGACTCAAATACAATTTTCGGGGCGTTACACACACCCATATTTGAGAAATTAAGTCTGGGGGTGTGGTGTACCCATGTGTATTTTGCTTAGCAGAGGGATTCTTTTTATGATAGCTCATTTGGGTTAGGTGTGTACCCTTCCTGTTTATCTTTGTTTACCTCACCGAATCCCAAGCCCCATCTCTTCACCTAAAGTCCTACTGATTTCTGTGTGAACCAACCTGTTGGGTATTGTATCCACAATTTCCTGGATTTGAGGAAGCCACCTGTCAAGCTAAGATGAATTCACAATGTATTTGATGAAAACTATCAAGTTGTGCTTGCAGCTATTCCACGCAAAGTGCACACCAATGTCAGGGTGCAGTAGGTCAATATACACGGGTCTACACGATGTAATCCCTCGTTGAGCAGATCAGTGTGTTGGCCTACATGTACTCTCTCTATTGGAGTGCACTTACATTCAAGTACAGGGCTGTGATCTTGCAGGAGCAGACAAGGAGCAAGGATGGGTCAAGGAGCAGCTCTTGGGTGGAAAGACGAAATTTCGTCCAAGTAAAATTCGACGAGAATCACCAAGTGATTCTCGCCGATTCGGCGAGAATCACCAGTGATTCTCGCCGAATCGTCGAGAATCATTAGTGATTCTCGCTGACTCCTTCCGGCTACCTCAAAACGGTGCCAAGTAAGATTCGGCGAGAATCACTGGTGATTCTCGTCGAACCCATCGCAGAGCAGATCATGAATACCAAGTAATATTCGTTGAGAATCAAAAAGTGATTCGGCGAGAATCACTAGTGATTCTCGATGAATCGTCGAGAATCACTAACTGATTCTCGCCGATTCGTCGAGAATCACCTGTGATTCTCGCCGATTTTTACTTAGCGAATTCTCTGGAAGCTGCTGGACCGGATTCTGCCGCTGGACTATTTTGAACCGGATTTCGGGTTTCTACTTGTGGGACCCACAACGGTCATATTGGTAGTATCTACAGTGTATAAATACACGGGTATTTTTGAACAGAAAAATCGGCGAAGAAGAAAAGATATACGCGAGCCGCGACGTGACCTAGATCGTTGTTTTCGCTCCGCCGCCGCCGGCGTCGCCGATCTCGCCAAGTTGGTCACTGTTTGATCGTGGTTTCGACCAGATCCTCCTGCGACAGAAGCCTAGCTAAGCTCAGCGTCTCACGTGTCTAACCGGAGATCTCTTGTCTCTCGATTTGTAGATCGGGAAAATCTTCCCCATCCGAATCGATCGAGACGATTGATCGTAGTGTGACCGTTGGTAGACCTAGCTAGCTTCGCTACGAAGTTTGGATCTCTTAACAACTGCAGCCGCACATCGTTGTTGCCGCCGATCCCGTGAACCTAGCCGCCGCCCATCTTGCCGCCGCCGGTTCCGGGGAGATCCTCTCCACGAGAGACCAAGGTTGTGGACTCTTTGTAGACTTCAAGATCACGACGTCAACGAAGAGGGACACCGTAGTCTCCACACGTAGTTTGTATTTCTTGTACATTCTATTTTACTTTTGTTGTAACGGAACGTTGGTTCCTAGTTGTAAGGGTTGGGTGCAACCCGGTTTGTGGGAGTGTTGACTCCTACGTGTGGAAGGGTTCCTTCCGATAGTGCAAGGATTGGATTTCAATCCTGTTGGTGAAGAGATCGAGTAGTCCCTGGTTGGGATATAGGTCGAAGGGGGAAAGTGGATGTACCCAAGTCGGGGAACCACTATAAATAGCTTGTTTACTCTGTTGTGTTGTGTTGTTTTATTTTCGCGTGCAGGTACAATTTAAATTCCGCAAAAACGCTGCACGTCACCTATACCCCCCCATAGGTGAAGATAGTGGACACTAGGTGGACTTTCAAGTGGTATCAAAGCGAGGTTACTCATCAAAAAGGTTTACACCTTGAGTAGTATCCTGCCACCGGTGTCAGAAGCATGGAGCTGGATTGTAACAACCCCATCCGTTCATATGATATATTCTAGAAGGTCCGGCCGGGGCCCCACAGGATATATCACAAAACAGTCGGTGAAGGTACAGGATGATACCAGAGTCGCGCATCGTACCTAACACAAAGCATTCTAGCGGAAGCCTAGACTACAACTTGAACTCCTCATGAATGTCCAAACATAAAACTCCACATTTTATATCATATAGGAATGTCTTACAACATACACAAAGAGTTGGCCTTATGGCCTTACATGGCTTTCACACAGTGGCCTAAAACAGATTGGCGCGCAGGCCGGCCACAATAAAAGAAAACACACAAAAGAACACAGCTAGCCTTCGAGGGCTAGCAGCAACAGCAGCAACACCCGCAGGAACATCAGCCTCTATGCGATCCGCTTGGCTCTCCAGCACCTGGAAAGGGACAATCCACCCACCGGTGGCAAACAAAAGCAACGGTCAGCGTCCAGCTGACCAAATTATAACGACCCTACCCCTTCCCTCGGGGCAGCGGTAATCTTCCCTGCAGGCATATTAGATCACAAGTATGGCAAGCTATATCATCAAAATTTGCTTTCACGCACACAAGCCATCACAACCGTTCGCCGCCCGGCCCAACGGACCGTGCACTCAGGGCACATTCTTGGTGTTCTGGCAACCTCTTGCCCACCACCGTCTCAGGGTTATCACCCAACGGTAAATCTCTTGAGCATTTACTCCATGGCGTGCAGCCGGAGTTAGTCTTCAGACACCGGGATGGCCCGTAGCCCCCCGTTGTGTCATGGCGCGCAGGCCGAAGACTCTTGCTATGCGCTCCAACAGACCGCACTTTTTGGTCTCACGTCAGACGGACATAGCACAGGTCGGATCCTCCACCCCTCGTTGCTCAAATCGCCTTGCCTTCTCCGAGTACAGCGTACTCATGGCTATGTCAAAGGCGCGGGTCGGTCTCACCAATCCTGTTCTTGGCATTCAAGCCTGGGTATTTCACTATACCCATTTCCTCACAACAACAGCGGGTCTTTCCTGGGCACACCAGTACTTCCTGTGACTCTCTCCACAGGTGGACACCGCACAAGCACAAATGTTAGGGGTCTTTCCTGGGCACACCAGTACTTCCTGTGACTCTCTCCACAGGTGGACACCCTATGACATCAAGCATCACAAAAAGGGCCTTTCCTGGTCCCACCAGTACTTCCTGTGCCTCATTCACAGGTTGGACCCAAAACCATCACATGGCTATTTTCCTGGTCTACCACCACAGTACTTCCTGCTACTCCTTTTCACAGGCATAACCCGTAGACTCCTTACACTACACGTTTATCACGGAGTCTTCTCCGGTTCGTATGCAACATCACCAATCCAGACCAACCTGTCCAGATGGGCTTCACACAGCATGCCTATTCCGTACTCCATTTCCGGATCTATATGCTAACAAAAGGGGATTTCACGCATCCACCCAAAGATTTCCAAAATCAGCCACCTCTTGGTGGGGGAAATCACACGATATGCCAAAAAGGAAGCCTTCACATGGCTAGGAAGAAAAGTCATTACCCTTGATGACCGCTTCGGTGCCATGGACTCCAAGCTAGCTTGCAAGACTCGCAAGAGCGTTTCCTCCGCAACGCTGGCTTCGGATTTCTCGTCGGTAAACCGCAACACCACCAACAACAGCCCCCTTTCCTTCTTCCTCCTCCTTTCTCTCTCTCTTTCTCTCTTCACTTGAAGAAAGTTCAAGGCTAAAGAAATGAGAATTCTTTCTCTGATTTCGGCCCTTAAGGAAAAAGAAGAAGAAGCTTCAACCCTTGGATCTAGGCTGAAGGAATGGACGGCCACGATTCTGCCAAAAACACATATTTTGACCCGACACGGCCTCTGACACGGCCGTGTGCCAGGCCGTGTGCCTCAAGCGGTGGTCAACCGACTTATCCAAACCAGTGACACGCCCATGGGACACGCCCGTGTCATGGGCCGTGTCACCAACACGCCTTCAGACACGCCCGTGTCTGTGGCCGTGTACCTGGGTGAAAAAATCCCAAATCATCCCGAGACTTCACACGGCCTGTGACACGCCCGTGTCCCAGGCCGTGTGCCCAGACACGGCACAAAGACACGCCCTGTCGAAATCCTTCGACGGGCTGAGTTCGTCGCCTGATTTGACACGCCCTGTGACACGCCCGTGTCACAGGCCGTGTTCAATCTCTCGACACTCGACACTCATGTCTCGACACTCGACGATCGTCGAGAAAAATCGTCGAGCATGCGACACGGCCTTGGACACGCCCGTGTCCTGGGCTGTGTGCCTCCTCTCGACGCATCGTCGAGAGCAAAAATCGTCGAGACAAAGCCCAATCGTCGACACAACCTCGACACGCCCTGTGACACGCCCGTGTCGCAGGCCGTGTCCACTGACATGCCCTGGGACATGCCCGTGTCCCAGGCCGTGTCACCCAAAAATTCCTTTTTCAGAACTTTGGGCTGTTACAATCCTCCCCTCCTACAAGAAATTTTGTCCTCGAAATTTAGAGATAGGAAAGCAACAGAAAGCAGCAAGAAATATGTAACAACGTATAAAATGTTATGTTACAACACTCTCGCTACAGATTACAGAAATAGCTCTGGGAACTCTGCTCGCATGGTCTGCTCGCGCTCCCATGTCAGTTCTTCACGGCCGCAGTTGTCCCATCGGACTTTTACCATACCGACCGTCTTGTTTCGCAACTATTTCTCGGCTCGATCTTCGATCTGGATGGGTCTAACTCTCGTTGTTAGCCCATACTCCACCGGCACACGATCATCCGCGATCACTTGAGCTGGATCTTTCACGGCCTTCCGAAGTACCGAGATGTGAAAGACATCATGTAACCCACTCAAGTCCGCCGACAGAGCTAGCCGATAAGCTGCTTCGCCAATTCGCTCAACCACTTCAAAAGGACCCAAATATCTTGGACTCAACTTTTTCAATCGTCGAATCCTGGAGACACCTTTGAATGGCTTGATCTTCAAGTAGACCCAATCGCCAACCACAAATTCTACGTTCCGGTGCTTGGCGTTGTAGTACTTCGCTTGTCGATCTTGAGCAATAAGCAATCTCTCTCGAATCGTTCGTATGGTTGAGTTTGCTTCCTCAACCTTATTTGGTTTAACAACCCGAGCTTCGCCCGCTTCTACCCAAGCCAAGGGAGTACGACACTTCCTTCCATATAGGGCTTCTATGGTGCCATCCCAATGCTTGCCTGGTAGCTGTTATTATATGCAAACTCGACCATATAGAGATGATCTTCCCATCTCTTTCCGAAGTCAAGGGCGCACATTCGGAGCATGTCCTCCATTGTTCTGTTGGTACGTTCAGTTTGGCCATCCGTTTGGGGATGAAAGGTCGTACTGAAAGTCAACTTCGTGCCCAACAGTCGGTGAACTAGCCTCCAATCATTTGACGTGAATCGCCCATCTCGATCACTTACGATGCTCCGAGGAACACCGTGAAGCCGCACAATCTGATCAACATATAACTTTGCCAAACTGTCAACTGAATCATCCCGTCTGTTCGGGAGAAAATGTGTTCCTTTTATTAGCCGGTCAACAATCACCCAAATGGAATCATTTCCTCGCTGCGATCTTGGCAATCCATGCACAAAATCCATGGAAATATCATCAAATTTCCACACTGGGATCGGTAGTGACTTCAAATAACCGCCCGGCTTTTGGCATTCCGCCTTCACCATCGCACATGTTTGACATTTGGCCACATAAAGGGCAACATCTTTCTTGAGCCCTGGCCACCAGAATAGCTTCTTCATATCGTTGAACATCTTTGTGCTCCCGGGGTGAATGGAATACTTGGTATAATGCGCTTCATACATCAGTTCTTCTCTCAGTTTCCCCACATTTGGGACACACAAACGACCCTCTTTTCGCAAAAGACCGTCATTCCAGGTGAATTTGCCTTTTGGCCCTTCATTCACATAGCTCAAGAGATCGTTATCCAACTCCGTTGCCCGTCGAACTCGGTCCGCAAGGTCACATTGTACCTCGGTCCAGTTCAAACATGCAATGGCAGTGGAATTCTTGTCAACACAATAGATCTCCAATGCCTCCAACTCCTGGATAAGACGTTCATCATGCCTTTGTAACCAATTTGCTCTAACCGGAACTCGCCGACTCAAGGCATCCGCGACAACATTCCCCTTCCCGGGTGTATAGTGAATCTCGAAAGTGTAGTCCCCAAGGAACTCCAACCACCTTCGTTGTCGCATGTTCAAGTCTTTCTGCTCCAAAAGATACTTTAGGCTCTTATGATCGGTATAGATCTCCACCTTCACACCATACAGGTAGTGTCGCCACAGCTTGAGTGCAAAAATCACCGCTGCTAGTTCCAAATCATGGACGGGATAGTTTCGCTCGTGCACCTTCAGCTGGCGTGAGCCATAAGCAATCACCTTCCCGCTCTGCAGAAGAACGCAGCCTAAGCCGCTCCCTGAGGCATCGCTATAAATTACAAATCCATCAGTTCCACATGGCGAAGACAACACTGGTGCCGTGGTCAACCGAACCTTCAACTCTTCAAAAGCTCGTGTGCACTGTGGCGTCCAAACGAACTTCTGATCTTTTCGCGTCAGTGTGGTTAGCGGCAAAGCGATCCGCGAGAAATTTTCCACAAATCTTCTATAGTAGCCCGCAAGTCCAAGGAAACTCTTGACTTCGGCCACGGAAGACAACATTGGCCAATCTTGTATGGCTCTTATCTTCGCTGGATCCACTGCAATGCCCGCTCCACTCACCACATGGCCCAAAAATGCCACTGACGATAGCCAAAACTCGCACTTCGAGAACTTGGCATATAGCTGATTTTGCCTCAACGTGTTCAACACCAACCGCAAGTGAATCTCATGCTCAGCTTTGGACTTCGAGTATACCAGGATATCATCAATGAACACTATCACAAACAGATCCTGGTACTCACGAAAAATACGGTGCATCAGATCCATAAACACCGAAGGCGCATTGCACAATCCAAAGGGCATGACTGTGAACTCATAGTGCCCATAACGCGTTCCAAATGCGGTTTTGGGAATGTCACCTTCCCGAATTCTTAACTAGTAATAACTAGACTTCAGGTCCAACTTCGAATAGACGGTCGAGCCCACTAGCTGATCGAATAACTCATCAATCCGAGGTATAGGATACTTATTCTTCTCGGTCAGCTTATTCAATTCACGGTAATCGATACACAACCGTAACCCACCATCTTTCTTCTTTACAAAAAGCACAGGCGCGCTCCAAGGTGACATACTTGGGAGGATATAACCTTGCTCTAGCATTTCTTGTAGTTGAACCTTCAACTCAGCCATCTCTTTAGGCGCAACGCGATATGGCGAGCGGGCCACAGGTTTCGCACCTGGCACCAACACGATCGTGAAGTCAATCTCCCGCTGGGGTGGTAGCCCAGGGAGATCCGCGGGAAACACATCTGTAAATTCTGCCACAATCGGAACCTCGCACAAAGTGGCCTTAGGCTCAACAGCCTGAATTAGTGCAAAGTAACACTCCGCACCCTTCCGAACAGCTTTGACTACCTGGAGTGCAGACATCAACGTCCCGCCCACTCCTCGCATACCCGCGAACTTGGTTTTCTGTTCGGTATTTTGGCCCAAAGTGATTTCTTTGGACTGGCAATCAATCATAGCATGCTGCTCCGCAAGCCAATCCATCCCAAAAATCACATCGAATTCCGATATTGGCAAAACAAATGCGGTTAAACGAAAATCCCGACTTCCTAACTGAACCGCCACATCGCAAGCTTGATCCGCAAGCATCCAACAACCATTCGGCAACATCACTCTGACGCTATCTGTCTTTGCACGACTGGGTATCCCAAGCCGCGTAAGAAACTCACGAGACAGAAAAGAATGCGATGCCCCTGTATCAAACAGTGCTCGCGCCAGCGTGTCCCGAATCATCACAAAGCCTATGACAAACATGTCACACACACAAACCACAAACATAGGGGTACTAAGCTAAGCATACAAACAATAGCATAAGCAAAACTAACTCATACCTGTGACAACGTCACTCTGCTTGATGGCCTCCTGCAGGCCAAGATTGTAGACCCGGGGTTGCGCCTGCGAGGCAGAGGAATCCACCACCGCCTTTCCTTTTTTCGCATAAGATGCACCCGCCTTCTTTTCACTCTTTGGCGGCATCCGACAATCTCGCGCAATATGTCCCATCTGGCCACAATTGAAGCAGGTACGAGTGTCTGGCTTGGAGGTTGCCCCTGATGTTGCTCCCGTTGCAACTGAGGAAGGAGCTTGTCCACTAGGCTTGGAATTCTTACCCCATCTCTTCTTATAAAATGATTTTCCCGATCGGGGCACCTTCCACTCCGGTTGCATCATCACCAATGCTCTCTTCCCTTGCACCCTTTTCATGTCCTTTTCCAACGCGGTCGCGGTGTCAACCAACGCTTGGAAACCTTGGTTCACAGAACTGGACACAAGGAACCTCAGCTCGTCCCTCAGCCCTTCATAGAACTGATTAGTCTTCCTCTGCTCATCCGAAAATATCGAACCCGCATACCGCCCCAAGCGAGTAAACTCATGCAGGTACGCGTCAACACTGCCATCACCTTGAGTCAACCGTTGGAATTCATTTTCCATGGCTATCCGTTGAGCCACAGGAAGGTGCTTCGCTAGGAAGAGCCGGGAGAATTCTTCCATCGATACTTGGGTTAACGGACGACCCGCCAAATGATGCAACTCCATCTCATCCCACCATAAACGCGCTTCTCCTTCAAGCAAGAAGGTGGCTAAGGTAACTTTCTGATGCTCCGCCGTTCCTTTTGTCGTCATCACTCGCTTGACGCGCGATAACCAATCCTCAGCCTGCGTCGGGGTTCCCACTCCCGAGAACGTAGGCGGATGGAAGCTCATAAACCGCATAAGTTGCTTCTCAGCCGCTCGAGGAGCCACAGCCACTACAGGTTCAGGCCTTGCCGCCACCTGTTCTGGCCTCACAGCCGCTTGCTCCTGCCTCAGGGGCTGGCCTTGGATCATGGTAAATAAGGCCTCTGCAACTAAACGCACGTGTTCCGCAGACGGTGGAGGTGTAGGCACCGCGGCTGGTGCCGTACTTTCATCAGAACGCTGGGACTCAGACGGCCCAGCTCCACTTCGTGTCACCTAAAGGTGGACAAGACACACACATTAGCGGTCGTTCCCAAGCAAACAACACAAAATAGGAACACGCAGGTTCCTCAAACATAGCAAGTTGCATTCCTATCATGGACATTCAGGAGTTCATACGTAGACTTTGGTGTGCACAAACACGTGCTCGCCACCCCACAAAAGAAGGCGACCACGACTTCGAGAGGGAAAGACCAAGACAACCGATACCAAAAATGTAACAACCCCATCCGTTCATATGATATATTCTAGAAGGTCCGGCCGGGGCCCCACAGGATATATCACAAAACAGTCGGTGAAGGTACAGGATGATACCAGAGTCGCGCATCGCACCTAACACAAAGCATTCTAGCGGAAGCCTAGACTACAACTTGAACTCCTCATGAATGTCCAAACATAAAACTCCACATTTTATATCATATAGGAATGTATTACAACATACACAAAGAGTTGGCCTTATGGCCTTACATGGCTTTCACACAGTGGCCTAAAACAGATTGGCGCGCAGGCCGGCCACAATAAAAGAAAACACACAAAAGAACACAGCTAGCCTTCGAGGGATAGCAGCAACAGCAGCAACACCCGCAGGAACATCAGCCTCTATGCGATCCGCTCGGCTCTCCAGCACCTGGAAAGGGACAATCCACCCACCGGTGGCAAACAAAAGCAACGGTCAGCGTTCAGCTGACCAAATTATAACGACCCTACCCCTTCCCTCGGGGCAGCGGTAATCTTCCCTGCAGGCATATTAGATCACAAGTATGGCAAGCTATATCATCAAAATGTGCTTTCACGCACACAAGCCATCACAACCGTTCGCCTCCCGGCCCAAAGGTTCGTGCACTCAGGGCACATTCTTGGTGTTCTGGAAACCTCTTGCCCACCACCGTCTCAGGGTTATCACCCAATGGTAAATCTCTTGAGCATTTACTCCATGGCGTGCAGCCGGAGTTAGTCTTCGGACACCGGGATGGCCCGTAGCCCCCCGTTGTGTCATGGCGCGCAGGCCGAAGACTCTTGCTATGCGCTCCAACAGACCGCACTTTTTGGTCTCACGTCAGACGGACATAGCGCAGGTCGGATCCTCCACCTTCTCTGAGTACAGCATACTCATGGCTATGTCAAAGGCGCGGGTCGGTCTCACCAATCCTGTTCTTGGCATTCAAGCCTGGGTATTTCACTATACCCATTTCCTCACAACAACAGCGGGTCTTTCCTGGGCACACCAGTACTTCCTGTGACTCTCTCCACAGGTGGACACCGCACAAGCACAAATGTCAGGGGTCTTTCCTGGGCACACCAGTACTTCCTGTGACTCTCTCCATAGGTGGACACCCTATGACATCAAGCATCACAAAAAGGGTCTTTCCTGGTCCCACCAGTACTTCCTGTGCCTCATTCACAGGTTGGACCCAAAACCATCACATGGCTATTTTCCTGGTCTACCACCCCAGTACTTCCTGCTACTCATTTTCGCAGGCATAACCCGTAGACTCCTTACACTACACGTTTATCACGGAGTCTTCTCCGGTTCGTATGCAACATCACCAATCCAGACCAACCTGTCCAGATGGGCTTCACACAGCATGCCTATTCCGTACTTCATTTCCGGATCTATATGCTAACAAAAGGGGATTTCACGCATCCACCCAAAGATTTCCAAAATCAGCCACCTCTTGGTGGGGGAAATCACACGATATGCCAAAAAGGAAGCCTTCACATGGCTAGGAAGAAAAGTCATTACCCTTGACGACCGCTTCGGTGCCATGGACTCCAAGCTAGCTTGCAAGACTCGCAAGAGCGTTTCCTCCGCAACGTTGGCTTCGGATTTCTCGTCGGTAAACCGCAACACCACCAACAACAGCCCCCTTTCCTTCTTCCTCCTCCTTTCTCTCTCTCTTTCTCTCTTCACTTGAAGAAAGTTCAAGGCCAAAGAAATGAGAATTCTTTCTCTGATTTCGGCCCTTAAGGAAAAAGAAGAAGAAGCTTCAACCCTTGGATCTAGGCTGAAGGAATGTACGGCCATGATTCTGCCAAAAACACATATTTTGACCCGACACGGCCTCTGACACGGCCGTGTGCCAGGCCGTGTGCCTCAAGCGGTGGTCAACTGACTTATCCAAACCAGTGACACGCCCATGGGACACGCCCGTGTCATGGGCCGTGTCACCAACACGCCTTCAGACACGCCCGTGTCTGTGGCCGTGTACCTGGGTGAAAAAATCCCAAATCATCCCGAGACTTCACACGGCCTGTGATACGCCCGTGTCCCAGGCCGTGTGCCCAGACACGGCACAAAGACACGCCCTGTCGAAATCCTTCGACGGGCTGAGTTCATCGCCTGATTTGACACGCCCTGTGACACGCCCGTGTCACAGGCCGTGTTCAATCTCTCGACACTCATGTCTCGACACTCGACGATCGTCGAGAAAAATCGTCGAGCATGCGACACGGCCTTGGACACGCCCGTGTCCTGGGCCGTGTGCCTCCTCTCGACGCATCGTCGAGAGCAAAAATCGTCGAGACAAAGCCCAATCGTCGACACAACCTCGACACGCCCTGCGACACGCCCGTGTCGCAGGCCGTGTCAACTGACACGCCCTGGGACACGCCCGTGTCCCAGGCCGTGTCACCCAAAAATTCCTTTTTCAGAACTTTGGGCTGTTACATGGATTATGTGATATCGCCACTAAGACTTCCCGCATGTACAAAGGAGTATTATCCCGTCTAGAGGATGATGGTGTCATATCACTTGGAGGCCATCGATCCTCGAGCATCATTCATCCTGGAAGAGGGTCCTTTTATTCCTATGAAGACCTCCTGCTCTGGAAAGAATATCGAAGTGCCCAAGAGCATTGCAGAGATGTCAGAGACGAAACTGTCACTATTTAACTTGGACAAGAGGATTCGTCAAATTATCTTGTATAACTGGTCTGGAGCTTCTCGCTCTAGATTGGAAAAATGTAGGACGGCTAAATCTATGTGGGTGATGATCTCAGAGCTGATGGGGGGGGGGTCAGAGAAAGCTGGAATCTGCTGTCAATCAGAGGATAAAGCGTATGTGGGGGTCCTTACTTCTGAAGATGAATGCAAGGATCTCTCGGACTGCATCAGAGCTCTAGTGTCCATGTCAGAGATTGAAGAGGCCAGTGAGGAAAGCAGGTCTGATGAGGATGACACAATGGTCACTGGCTCTAATGACAATATCACTGAAGAGCAGGTAACTTCTTCATCCTGCCCCGTATCTCTTGAAGTTTCTGAAGACAGGAACTGCCTTCCTTCAGAAAATGCTGATTCCCTGAAGAGAGCCCTTTAGACAAGCAACCTACTTGCTGAGGAGCAAGCTCAAGAGATTGCTCGACTGAAGATCTTGTTGGTTCTCCAATTGGCATCCAACAAGGTCAAGGACTCTAAAATCTCAGCTCTAGAGAGTAGTCTAGAGAATGAGAAAAGAATAGTATCAAATTTTTCTAAGGTTGATGCTATAAAGAGAAAGCAAGAAAATGGGTGGATCTCCCGGATTATCAATTCGTGGAGAAATGGGGAAACGGTATTCCGACCCCCCACTCCAAGCAGGATAGCAACTCATCATGCCTTCAGGTATGACCACAGGAATAGTCGTTGTCACTGCAAGGGTGATATGTCCCCATGTGGAGACACCCGTAGTGCAAGGGCCGTCGTGGCCACCCATGAAAGAATACCTTAGGCTCATTCTGAGCCCTTTGTATTCACTGCCACTGCCTCAACTCGGTGTGAATCTACATGTCCCAGCTCACAGAAGACTTCTCACCACCCGAGGTCACAGGATATGGAGGTTAGAAGACATGGTGTATGTTTTCATGGGGCCTCAGGAAGGGGGATGCCTGAAAGGAAGGCACCCCCTCCCCGGCCTCATGACGCTCGCAACATGCATTCCTTCCACCCTTCCACGTGTCATGGTGGAAGAGGACATTTTGTGAGAAAATCATGCCCTATCCCGTTGAGACCTAGGACCGTGACTACCTCAGTCACTAGATCAGGTCAGAAACGGCGATACAACATTCACCCGTGTTGGTGTTGTGGCAAAGTGGGACACTTTGCCATCGACTGTTGGCACAACCCCTCTGTGCCAAAGGCTAGGGCCTATCCACATTTTCTGAGCAGAGGTAGCCTTCCTGACAGGTTTTCTGAAGGAAGGCAGTCGAGTGCTTATGCTAACAGGATCCTAGGACCCAATATGATTTGGGTTCCTAAGGTAAAGTAAATCTTTCTTGCAGGGTAGTCTAGGTTCCCGTGAATATGATGGGAACTAGACAGTAGGTGGCTCAAGACTAAATTGGAACATGCGTCTGGAATACCAGATGTGATATCCACTTGAGCATATTCACATTGAGCTCCTAAAATGTTTTACCTGAGGGACTAAATGATGACTCTCAAAATCCCAGGTACTTTTGATCAGTTCCAAGACTTGAGTCGTTTTCCATCGACAGTTACATATATATATATCTTTATATACATATACATATATATTTATACGTGTATGTATGGTCATCTAAGGATAGGTTCACACGATACATATAAACCTTATATACATCAACAAAGATTTAACGAAGATATGTCATTGTAAATCTCTACAACTCGCAATTGACATCAAGAAGATGCTTAAATTAATTTATATGGAAAAGTCGGCTCAAACCCTAATAGCTTGGCTTTAAGGAGTATCTAAATAGTTAGAAGACTTTCAAATTAACTTAGACAAACGAAACCGTGAGAATCCCATTTTACTCGTCGAGCTTGGCTTTAAGGAGAATCACATTTAAGGAGAAACCCATTCCCGCCGACCCTTCACCTGCCGCAGGAATCCCGCCTAAGAGAATTCACCTCCCGCAGAAACCCATTCCCTCCGACCCTTCACCTCCCGCAGGAATCCCACCTAAGAACGCTCTCCGCAGGAAAACTTGTCGATTCTCGCCGCAAGGGAAGCTCGCCGAATCGACTCCTTCTCCACAGGAAACTCGCCGAGTCCCGTAAGACTCTCGCCGAATCGGTCTCCATCGAAGGTCTCCCGCCGAATCCCGCAGGAAACTCGCCGAATCGCGCAGGAAACTCACCGAATCCGCAAAGTTTCTCATCGAAGGGTTCCCGCAAGAATCCCACCGAAGTTTCTCACCAAAGGTCTCCATCGTCTTCCCGCAAGTATCTCGCCGAACCGTGCCGGCTTCCGTCGACATCCCGCAGGAAGCTCACCGACGATCTCTCCCGTCCGGTGCCCCTCATCTTCAACCATCTAACTCCCGTTTACGCTTTTAGGTAACCACCCCCTCACCCTTACTTGGACTTGATTACTAGTGTCGCATCCTTTTTTTTTTGATTTTTGATTAAGCGTAGAGTACGACTTTTCTCCCTAGACTTATGATGGCTCCAAGGACAACTATCGGGCTGGTCACCAGATGCGAGCTGGTTCGCACAGGGTTCTCTCATGCCTCAGATGAATTCAGGAACATCATCCTTATGCTAGAGGAGGCTGGACTCTCATTCGTCCTAGAGCATCCCTGTAAAATCCTGGACAAGGAGGTGCTGGAGTTCTTGGCAACCGCAAAACTCCGGAATGACGATTCTCTTATCAAAAGCAAGGTAGCAGGGGCAAAGATCAAGATGTCTGCCAGCAAGTTGACCCGCTTCCTGCATCTCTCTAGCTCGGAGCATGAGGACTATCTTGAGGAAGAAGACAAAACCCGGACTCTATTATTCTGTGGACTCCCTCGAGGAACACGATCAATAAAGCGCAAGGATATGAATGAAGAAGGGAAGCTTCTGTCAGACATAATCGGAAAAGTACTCATCTTCAAGCCAGGCTCTCATGACCATATCTCTGGGGACATGTTCAAGATCCTGGTGGCAATTGTCTGCCGGAAAAGTTTCAACTGGGGGGCTTTGCTGTTTGAGAAGATAAAGGACACCCTGAGATCTCCGAGCTTTGGACGAATCATAAGTCTGTATCTCAATCAGCTGAATGGAGACAAGTTTGACATGAGTAATGGTGTTCCTCTACACTACTTGAAGAAGATGGACTCAAGTGTTTTTGACAGATGGGAGAGGCGGATTGGGCAGGCTGCCGTGGAAGAACAACAGGACGGATCTCCAGCAGAAATCCCCAGTGAAATTCCTGACGCTTTGACTGCAGGAATTGAGGGGGAGTCTCTACCCACTGATGCTCACATCGTATCAGACATCTCCTAGATAGCCATAGATGCGGTGGCAGATATACAAGAAGACAGTGAAGCTGTGCCGGAGAATGAGGAGGCTCTGAACAGGAACGATCAAGGAGCCGAAGCTGATGTACAGGGGACTGCTGACCAAGAGTTGGAAGAGGATGCTGATGAAGATGATTTCATGGATGATGAAGGAGAGGATGATGGCAATGAGGGACAAGACACATTGGAGACTCAGAATCTCATTGAACCTCCATCTGACAAGCACGCACCTGAAATCATTCTTGAAAATATTGGTGCACGAGTGGAGGGGGAGTCCGAGAAATCTGCAGATGCTGCAAGTATTCCCCCCTTAGAGGCTGTGCTCCTGTCCAGCTCTACAGGTGCTTCTGCTGAAGAGCAAGGCCAAGAAGTGCCTCAGAATATTCCTCTACGAGATGATATTGCCACTCACACTGTGAATATCATTCAGGGCATAGTGGATGAGCTTAAGGCCTCTTTTGAAACAGCTCAAAATAAAATGCTGAAAAGGATTAAGGAATCTGAAAATCTCATGCTCAAGAACATGGTAGAGATCAATCACAAGCTGGACGTGATGGAAAAGAAATTTGAAGAGAAGTATACAGCGGCCGGCCAAGCGGTCACTCTTCTTATGGATGGGTTGAAAAAGAACACCGACACTCTCGTCATAGTAAATCAGAATGCTCATGTTGTAGCAAACAACATTCAAAAGTTTGACGGTAATATGGTAAATCTCAACGCCAATCAGCAAGCCTTAGTCAATGAATTCTCCAGGACTTCAAAGCATATTGATGAGTCACTGCATTTTTATGCAAACTCCATCGCAGTCGAAGCCAAAAAGGGGGAGAAAGAGTATATAGCTAAGATGGCTGAGCTTCAAGAAATCATGATCACAAACTTCGAACAGTCAAACAAATATGTCTATGACAGTTGTTGGTGGATGCTCCAACAGGAGTTAGGCGTCGATTTAAATTCTGCAGGTATTCATGCTCCTGAGACTACTACGGCTGCTGCGAGAGTAAGTGCTGCTGAGGGAGTAAGTGCTGCAGATGTTCCCATGAGTGAAGCTGATGCTAGGGCTATTTCTAAAGCAAAACTGATGAGCATGTTTGACCAAGAGGCCCTAGCAAAAGCCAGGGGAAAGAGAAAAGCTCAAGAAGGGACCTCTAAGGAGACTCAAGCTGAAAAGAGAATTCGACTGAGTGAGGAGGAAGTAATAAATGAAAAGTGGAGTCCAGTTTCAAGGAATATCATCTTAGACACCTTCTGGCTACAGGAAAAAGGAGAAATCAATCGAAACGAAGTATACAGCCAGTATGAGTGGGAAATGCACAAGACGTATGAAGCAAAATGAAACATCTTCTTCAGGACCAACACGGCGGCAGATAAAGCTCCTCCTCCCAGATATTATCCGAAGCCTAAAGAGTATATGGAGAGGCAAAGAAAGAAGTATTTGGCGCAAAAACTCAAGGATGACTTAGCCAAAGAAAAATAGTCAAAACTTCATAGCTTGTCATTCTCTATTAAGAACGATTAATGGTTATTGTTATTATTTGAACAATCTTGAGATTATGTATATATATATATATATATATATATATATATATATATATATATGCATTTGAAATTATGAATGACTCAAGTCTTGATTTGTCTGCCTATATTATCTTGTGCTGCATATTTAAATTCTGAATGCTGTTTATATTATTTGATTGGTGTTATTCATCTTAGCTAGTAGGGTTTTGGCTTCGTCAAATAGGGGGAGATTGTTGGGTATTGTATCCACAATTACCTGGATTTGAGGAAGCCACCTGTCAAGCTAAGATGAATTCACAATGTATTTGATGAAACCTATCAAGTTGTGCTTGCAGCTATTCCACGCAAAGTGCACACAAATGTCAGGGTGCAGTAGGTCAATATACACGGGTCTGCACGACGTAATCGCTCGTTGAGTAGATCAGTGTGTTGGCCTACGTGTACTCTCTCTATTGGAGTGCACTTACGTTCAAGTACAGGGCTGTGATCTTGTAGGAGCAGACAAGGAGCAAGGATGGGTCAAGGAGAAGCTCTTGGGTGGAAAGATGAAATTTCGTCCAAGTAAAATTCGACGAGAATCACCAAGTGATTCTCGCCGATTCGGCGAGAATCACCAGTGATTCTCGCCGAATCATCGAGAATCATTAGTGATTCTCGCCGACTCCTTCCGGCTACCTCAAAACGGTGCCAAGTAAGATTCGGCGAGAATCACTAGTGATTCTCGTCGAACCCATCGCAGAGCAGATCATGAATACCAAGTAATATTCGTTGAGAATCAAAAAGTGATTCGGCGAGAATCACTAGTGATTCTCGACGAATCGTCGAGAATCACTAACTGATTCTCGCCGATTCGTCGAGAATCACCTGCAATTCTCGCCGATTTTTACTTAGCGAATTCTCTGGAAGCTGCTGGACCGGATTCTGCCGCTGGACTATTTTGAACCGGATTTCGGGTTTCTACTTGTGGGACCCACAACGGTCATATTGGTAGTTTCTACAGTGTATAAATACACGGGTATTTTTGAACAGAAAAATCAGCGAAGAAGAAAAGATATACACGAGCCGCGACGTGACCTAGATCGCTGTTTCCGCTCCGCCGCCGCCGCCGCCGCCGTCGCCGATCTCGCCAAGTTGGTCGTCGTTTGATCGTGGTTTCGCCCAGATCCTCCTACGACAGAAGCCTAGCTAAGCTCAGCGTCTCACGTGTCCAGCCGGAGATCTCTTGTCTCTCGATTTCTAGATCGGGAAAATCTTCCCCATCCGAATCGATCGAGACGATTGATCCTAGTGTGACCGTTGGTAGACCTAGCTAGCTTCGCTACGAAGTTTGGATCTCTTAACAACTACAGCCGCACATCGTTGTTGCCGCCGATCCCGTGAACCTAGCCGCCGCCCATCTTGCCGCCGCCGGTTCTGGGGAGATCCTCTCCACGAGAGACCAAGGTTATGGACTCTTTGTAGACTTCAAGATCACGACGTCAACGAAGAGGGACACCGTAGTCTCCACACGTAGTTTGTATTTCTTGTACATACTATTTTACTTTTGTTGTAACGGAACGTTGGTTCCTAGTTGTAAGGGTTGGGTGCAACCCGGTTTGTGGGAGTGTTGACTCCTACGTGTCGAAGGGTTCCTTCCAATAGTGCAAGGATTGGATTTCAATCCTGTTGGTGAAGAGACCGAGTCGTCCCTGGTTGGGAGATAGGTCGAAGGGGGAAAGTGGTTGTACCCAAGTCGGGGAACCACTATAAATAGCTTGTGTACTCTGTTGTGCTGTGTTGTTTTATTTTCGTGTGCAGGTACAATTTAAATTCCGCAAAAACGCTGCACGTCACCTATCCCCCCCCCCCATAGGTGAAGATAGTGGACACTAGGTGGACTTTCACAACCAGTGCCATTGAGAGAGTGCGAAAGGGGAAGCATATGGTCACCGATATTTGTGGATTCCTTGGGAGGTTATCCCAAGCCTCGATCTTTGGCAATGGTCGCCTAGCAATTACTCTACTTTCTCCCTACGCGTGACCGGATGATTCACCGTGATTCCATTTTTGAGTAATAATAAAATTTTGATATGCATTGTGAAAAGTATAAACAATTTTGTATACTCAAAAATTTTCTCTATTGTATTTTTACGCACGCGAGCATGCGACTTCACATAGTACTTTGTTTTTCAATTTCTTTGTTAGCTAGTAATTTTCCCTATCTGTTTAGATTTTGTTTGCTGGGGACGCGCAAACAGTTAAGTCTGGGGGTGTGATGAGTCCGATTTATATAGGGTTTTTTGGACTCATCTGGGCTAGTTTTCACTTGTTTGCACTTCACTTTTAGTTCTATATCATTCATATTTAATTTTGTATATATTTCCATAGGAAGTGCACACTTTGGCCCGTGGTTGTGTATTTTTGTACTTTTATTGTTTGTACTCCTTATTGTGATTGCCTGGAATGTCGACACATATCAGTGATTTGTTTTTCCTATTGGTACCGGGGTCGTGTACGTGTTGCGGGAGTGTTTGGAAACATGAATACTGCGCACGATCATCGGATATATTGTGCACGACCATTGGTCGTGCATCGATGATCCTGCGCACTTGCCTTCCTTTTCGAAGTTCTGCTTGGGTATACGCACGACCACTGGACACAGTACGCACGACCACCGGTCGTTCGCCACTGATCGTGTGCCTTGATTCCTCTTTTCCTGGAGTTCTGTTTGCGGTAATCGTACGACCATTGGACATAGTGCACACGACCACCGGTCATGCGCCATTGCTCGTATGCAGTACCCCAGTTCTTCTTTGTAATCTGCCATGCCAGTGCGCACGATCACTGGACATAGTGCGCACGACCACTGGTCGTGCGCCCATGATCGTGTGCATTGTTAATTTTGTTTTCTATAAATATGCAGGTTCTGCCCTAATTTGGAGATCAGTCATTTTTCCTCCGTAGTTTTCATCTCCGAGGAGGGATTCCGCCGTCCTCCTTCAATCTCCACCCTAGGGAGGTGATACGGTCAAGCTTTCACCGCCAAATTTAAGCCGGAGATTCCTCTCGGCCTCCTCCATCATCTCTTGGGCTCATTTCAAGCTTCAACACCATAGCCATCAAGCAAAGGGAAGCTTGCAACTTTCGTCCGCTATTGTGACACGAAGAAAACGGGCCATTGGAAGGAGGTGGCAACCCTTCTCTACCCCGGACACTGTTGAGGACCGAGCTTGGACGCGGAGTGACAACCTGACGATTCCAACCGTGAATCCTCAGCAAGACTTCGGATTCGGTCGATCTCTTGCCTTGTTCTTCCTTTAATGTTGTTTATGTGTTGTTCTAAACTTTATTTATAGATAATGTGCGCTTAGTTGTAAAACGCTTATATTAAATCATGTCTTGGTGATTTGTATTTTCGTAATATTTGCTTGAGGTGCGCCATATTTCATCCACCACCATCCACCCTTACTGCAATCGCAATTTCTAGTGGCATGCGTAGCGAAGAGATGCTTTCGACTGTCATTCCGTCGTTCTAACCACCTAATCCGCAAGACTACTCGTCCATCCACCCAGCGATTTGGTGCATAGCGGCCGGACTAGTCTTCCATCCCGGCTGACAAAGCATCACATAGCGGCGTTGCATAGGAGTAGTTAGATTTTTACTTTCTTTTTTCCGCAAATATCAAAACCCCCCTTAGTTAACTCCGACCTAAGGACTTCAATCTCAAGTCCTCCTCGAAATTAACTCCACCTTACTGTGTTCCTTGAGAGATCGATACTTGGGAAAACTCAACCATTTTATATTACTTGTGCGACCGGTTCACTGTCGTGATCATTAGCATCAGCGACAACATGAATAAATCATCAGGAAGAAGTACAAACCCTTATTAGGGACCTGTGGTCGACTCTACCCAAAAACAATGCTGAGATGGTCACTCAACTGGACACACCCTCATGAATATAATATTCGTCTAACTGCGAGGGAGTCTCATACTCTCCACCATACACCGCAGACGCCCAAAAACCTGGAAGACTTCCACAAGGTACTAATAAAGGCATCAAATATTGCGGAGGTGGTTTCGTTCACTAACTCCCGCAATCAAGAAACTCCACAAAGAAACCACCGCATATATCTCGAGATTCGGCACGTCAGATTCTACTTGACAGTTCTAGATTCAAGACATTGTTGATCAACCCTTACAAGATCGAGTTTAATAACGATAGATAAGGTGTTTAAAGCCATCAATAAAATGCTTCAAGAACGATTAAACATAACCTGACAAGATCGAGTTCACCATGACAAAAGCTTACAACATCAAGTGATCATCAAGAAGGTTAATCATAACAATAACTTGGAAGACAAAGTGCAGAAAATTTTAAAGAACATAAAAACTGAACCGTTACCATCAAACTGGTCAAGAAGAAACGAGAAGAAACCACCAGTTGCCTTGATTTTACCGAAAAAGTTCTCCAATTCACTCCACGTTGCAGATCGGGGCAAAAGAAGATGCGAGAAGTTGAAATCTAGACAAAAATGGCCGAAATAGAGGTTAGGGCCGAAAAACTCTAACGAGAAAACTCAAGAAACGGGAGGAGTTTTACCACGATGGCGTTGCTCTCAACGAGAGCTTTCCAGATCTATATTCGGTTGAACATTTCGAGCACCGGAGCACCGTCGGCGCCCACCAGAAGATTCACGAACGGTAGGGAGTCATCGCTCAGATGGCTTCAGTTTGGTCTAAGGCGTGAGGAAGAAGATGAAGGAATTTTCTTTTCTAATTATCCTAAGGATAACAATATATATATATAAGTATTTATAAAAAGTTTTGTCTAAATTAGAATAAAATGGGGTTATTTACAAGCAGTTGCACGGAAAATGAAAATTGAGGTTTATGATTGCCTCAAAGCGAAATATGTACAACATGAAAGTTGTAGATCTCGGCGAGACGAACAAAGTTCATGTTAATCATTTTTCCATACGGCATCGTTTTGACCCTCAAAAAGACTCAAATACAAAATGTAACGGAGTACTCGAGAACAAGTTTACAGGTACTCGAGAGGTAGAAAAATAGGCTACTCGAGAGATAGGAATGCATTACTCGAGAGGTAGAAAATTCACTCGAGTAGTATGGAGATCACTTGAGTAGCAGAATAGATCACTCGAGTAGTATAATGGATCACTCGAGTAGCATAATGGATCACTCGAGTAGCAGAATGGATCACTCGAGTTGCAGAATGGATCACTCGAGTAGCAGAATGCTTCACTCGAGTGGCATAATGCTTCACTCGAGTAGCAGAATGCTTTACTCGAGTATTAATACTTAGCACTCAAGATAAAGGATGCCTAACACGAGTGATACAGCAAGGCACTCGAGAGAAAATTCCTGGGTACACGAGAACTCAGATAATTCCTTTTTGTGAAGAGTAACTTTTACATATATATTCAAAAAAATTAAACTCTATATATGAATAGTAAAATATATTTTTGAATAGTACTATAATATTAAAATAATCATATTTATATATTTTTGAATAAGAAAATACGAGTTCAAAATGGAGGCCCGGACGCGCGCCGAATCAAACGAAATTCGCACCATTGGCAAATATTGACGCTAAGAACACAACGACGAAGTCAAAACCAAAATCCGACGAGCCATTCTCGAGATATAAATTTTCAAAGTTTACGACGAACATAATTTCTACAAAACTTTGGAAAATCGCCGAGGCCCAAATATCGCTCGGATTGCGAAGAAACTTGACGAGCAAGTCCAAAATTACTTAACTTAAATTCCAAATGCAAAATTTTTCCATTATAACAAAAATTCGGGCAACTTGATCGCACGGACGCGAAAATGCCTTAACGACATTGCGTCATCAACACGACGTTAAAAGTAACGCCACGACGTCATAAATATGACGTTACCTATTCAAATAAAATCATCGAAAAAATCGGGGGCGTTACATTGCACCAAGAGCTCAGCACAACTGGCCTATCTTCATGACATGGAAGGTGCCTCTGTGAACAAATCACCAAAGGATCAAGGACAATCATCCACTAGCACGGAGGGTGCCTTGGGAAGTAAGCACTGAGGACCAAGGCCAAACCGTGCAAGTCTATCTGTCAACTCTCGTCGGTATGATGACTGATGAGCCCTTAGACCTACCACACTATCCTTAACCCAGGATTACGACACCGCGTGTCGACTCACACCGCATGCAGTTTCACATCATCATGGAATGACGTCTACCTCTGTGGACAACATCTAGAGGACCAAGGCCAACCATACATTTATATCTCTTTTTATCATTACCAATCTAGTGCGGGCAAACACCGGCACTCACACCTTTTCACAATCTCGTGCCCCAAGGCACTTAAGGGTTTGATGCGTGTAATACGGCAAGCGCACCGGTCGCACAAGTAATAAAGTTTTGCGAGTAAATCCCCAAGTGTCGGTCTCTTGAGGAATGCAATTAGCGTAGAACGGCAACAGTACTGAGAATATCGTTATGAGAGTTAAAAATAGAACAAAAAGAAAATAGCGGACTCGGGAGATTGTGGATGTTTGATCTACTGAACTAGTAAAAGCTATGCGGGTCGACGGCACCGCTTCGCAAGGTGAAATGGGTTTGTCGGCCGCTATGCCGAACTTCACTTGGGCGAGTGGAAGGGAAACTAATGGATTGCAGCGTTCTTGTGTGGATTGCAATCGGACAAGGCACATGAATGAAGTAGATGTGGGGTGAGTGAGGCGCATTCACAGACAGAACTCACAAGCATAAGAAGAAACTAACATTCCATTAACTAGAAAGTAAACTTGATATTCAGGGATGGAAATGTTCATTACACTGCTCAAAACAGTCATAACACAGAGGAAAGGGAAGAGGAGTAAACCAAAAGAGAATGAAGATCCACCGCGGGTCGTGGCCGGAGTAGCGAGTTGTCAATCCGCTTCCGGGCTCAGTCCGAGGAGGCTTCTGGTACCAACGATCTGTCACCTCGAAGGCCTTTACGTCCGTTCTCTAGGTTATCTACTTCACCAACTCTGCAGGAAAGCTTGGAGTTGAAGTCACCAATGGCCGAGGGCTTCGCCGGAGTGTTGGAAAGCTCCAGAGTAAGTGGAAATGGCTTCCCGGCGAAGGTGGAAGTGATGGAGCAGCTGGAGAAGTGAAAAGTGGATTCCCGCGCACTCTCCGATCGCAGCAAATGCAGGCGTTGACCTAAAATGCGGAGCAGGGCCTTTTATACGGAGGCAGCAGAAGCAGTGCGCACGCTCAGTGGCGCACGACCAGTGGTCGTGCGCACTGTAGGTCGATGATCGTGCGGCTTTTCCAAATAAACCTGCAACCTAGACAAGAAGCATCAGCATATACGCGCACGAGCTGTGGCGCACGACCAGTGGTCGTGCGCACTATGGCCAGTGCTCGTGCGATTACCGAGACAGGGTTATGAAAAAGGGGGTGTAATGCGCACGAACGGTGGCGCACGACCAGTGGTCGTGCGCAGTAAGTCCAGTGGTCGTGCACTTACCCAGGCTGATTCAGTTGAAAACGTAGAGTAGTGCGCACGATCGGGGGTGCACGACCAGTGGTCGTGCGCAGTAGATCCCCTGATCGTGCGCAGTATTCCTGTTTCACAATCATCCCGAAACACGCACACGACCCCTGTACCAGCAGAAGGGGAAGAAAGGCCACCAGAACGTGCACACCACATCCCCGAGATAGGGCTAGAGAATAACAACAGAATGGAAACATAGAAAGCACACAGAAGCGGGAATACAGTGCACTTAATCGTGAAAAGGTACATAAGTACAAATAAGCAATAACGGCTCTCAAGTGTAGTGCTACGACGATAAAACTAGCCTAGATGAGTCCAAAAATCAGTGTAAAATGTGGACTCATCACACCCCTAGACTTAACCATTTGCACGTCCCGAGCAAATCATCACTCCATGGACTCGAAGATAGCTAACTGGCTCAGCAATTTCAAAAAGAAGTAAGACGAGAAATCAAATATATCATGAGTATAGAAGATATAATAGGAAAACTTTTTAATTATACAACGTAGTTTAAACTATTCGACAGACGTAAATAAATATTGTAATTGCCAAAATTAGAATTTTGGAGAATCGTGTGATCATGTGCAGGAAGAAAGTAGGCAGGCCACTAAGGTGAGCATTGCCAAAGTTCGGGACTCAGGATCACCTCCAAAGGAATCCACAAATGTCGCGGACCATACGCTTGCACGTTCACACTCTCTCCACAGCGCGGGTTAGACTCAAGCGTGAATCAGTAGGACTTGTAGGAGGAAATGGGGCTTAGGCAACGGCTTGGTGGTCAAGGATAAACATGAAGGCTCTATGCAACCAAAGCGAGCGAAAACAACCCAAACCAAAATAGCCACTTAGAAAAGAATGGGGCACACGCCCCCAGACTTAGCTTGAAATCCGGGTGTGAACACGGCTGAACCCGACAAAATTCAATAAAGAGGATGGGGATCGAAATCTCAAAGCAATTCTTTCACATAAATATTTGTTTTTTCGGTTGCGCGAATCAGCTTTTTATTTTCATAAATTGTTGTTTTCTTTTCTGCGCTAGCAATCCCCAAACGAAGCAATCAAAACGGGAATAAAATCAGCACCCCCAAAACAATGTCCACTAATCACAACCTCGGCAAAACAGGAATTACAAATCAGCTCAAGCATTTGATTGCGAAGGTGGGTTTAGCTTCAGGCCTTGGTGAAAGTGAGTGGAGCTGGATCAAAGGAAGGGTAGGCACAAATTTGGCATGCAATGGTTAACAGGTAGGAGGGGCTAAACAAGGCTCAAACTAGCCAAAAAGAAGGCCTACGTCATGCTCACGCTTAACTAACCGTGCACCAATGCTTCGAGAGTAGCTTAGGGCAAGTTCTTAGCCACCGAGAAAGATGATCCTTCCCCCCGACTCGAGCAATACGAGTCTAGTGGCGGCTACAAACATTCCTACACTATCATTTGATTATCCCAGATTCAGATTTTGAGCAGTACAAACAATATTGACGTGAGCAGAAAATAATAATTCTACGAGCATAAAGAAAAATTAGTTCTATCCTAACTCTACACAAACCATGAGTATTCGATTAGGAGCACTACATGAGTTTCGAACGACTCAATCCTGAAATCCGAAGCCAGTACCACTATTTTAAAGTTTATACAAAAGCAATAAATTTAACTCGGGTTGTGCGCGTGGGTAAGAGCGCACTCGTGTGTGTGATTCAGTGTGTGCAACCAAAAAGAAAAAGAAATAAGTAAATAAGAAACTGGAATGCAACAGAAGGTGCGGTGTAGTGACCACAGATAGACTACCCCCCCCCCCAGACTTAAAGTTGACAACGAATAAAAATAAACATTCCAACTAGGAGAAATAGCTAGGGTAGGAAGTACCTATGCTCAAAATTGAGCATACCAGTCGGGCAATGAGATGTCCAAGTGCGGCCAAGTTGCCGCGCCTCAAATATTCCTGCTCCTGCGATTAAAGGAGGCAAGCCAAACAAAATCTGGACACAGATATATATATATAAATAAATAAACAGAACTCAAAATACAGCATAGGACCGCATGGTCCAACTTGGGTTGTCTCCCGAAAGCCCTTTTGTTTACCGTCCTTAAGGTGGACCAAATACCTGTATTAGCAGTTCAAATAGAGAGTTTTTGGCAGTAGCAAAAGGAAACAAAATTAAAAACAGAGCAGCCAGCATTCAACAAGTAGCAAGAAAGAAGATGGCATAATCAGCTATACACAGATTTATGGTAAGTCTCTCCGGTGGGATGCGAGAGAACAGCAGAGTGTCTTTTTGCATTTGGGGTAGGCATTGTCCTATTACTGCGAGAGCACTCTTTCACGAGTCGGAAGGCAGCGTAGCGCTCTTCGCGTAAACGCTTGGCCTCTTTCAGTTTCTCCACCGTGGGAGACTTCCATTGAAGGTAGGCTGTGGGGTTTGCTTGTATCGTGGTTGGTGGCGGCCTATCCGGCACAGTGACGGCAACCGGATCTGTCCAAGTCACAGATCGTTTAACAGAATTATACAATTTATTGTCCAGGGATTTCTCCCGAAAAAAACTTAGTTCGCCATGCTTAACAACAGAGTTGGCTGGCAGTAGAAAGACAGTAGTGGCTTTGGTGCAATTGATCCCTTCGTGGACCAGTAGGTCCGACTTCTCATCGACTTCTGGAGGAAATCCATTCTTTGGCGTCTTCTCGAAATGTGCTGCCAATGCGGGGGAACCTGAATCCAGCTTGACATCTGTGACACTCAGAGAAATGTTATTTGGGATGGAAGAAAAATGTAGGGATGTTTCATCGAGGGTGGACTCTTCGTTTGGCCATGTGACACGGCCTTTGGAAAAGTCAAGGGATGTGCCACTGGCTGTTAGGAATGGGACTCCTAATATAGGAATGGAGTTATTGTCCTGTGGTCCCAAAACCTGAAAGTCAGTGGTGATACTGGTGCCGTTAACCTCGATTTCAACATCCCGCACACCGCCTTCCATGTCAACCAGATTGCCATTAGCTAAGATAAGTGATTTCCGATTTTTAATGTCAACTTTTAACTGCATCTTTGCAGCATCTTGCAAAGTGAGTATGTTGATGGACGCCCCAGAATCGCATAATGCTGGAGTGTCGATGTTATTGATTTTACAATTAATGACAAGTTCATTGCGGTTTCCCGAAGTGTCCTCCCCAAGGCGCTTTCCTTGTTCATGGGGGTTCTTTTCAGTGTTGCTCGGTAAGGTGCCTTGGGTGCGCTCGGAAACCACTTGAGCCAATTGGCCCAATTGTGCCTCCAGTTTACGCATCGAGGCGGCCTGATTTGTCATGTTGGTCTGGGAAATCTCAACAAACTTCTCAAACATTTCTTCCAAAGAATTTTTCTTAACGATGGGGGGCCCTTGGGAATAATTCGGTTGAGGCGGCCGCGGTTGGCTACCAGAAGCATACGGATCATTTTGATGCTGCCCCGGTTGCCATCTTTGGCCAGATGTGTTAGGATTCCAAGAAAAGTTGGGGTGATTTCTCACCCACGGGTTGTAAGTATTCCCGTATGGCACTCCCCTGTTTTGATTGGCAACAAAATTAACAGTTCATTCAAAAACAAAGATTCATCTTGTACCTCAACTCCTGAGCATTCGAAGCGATGATGATCAGTGCTTCCGCACCCTTGACATGAGATTGCCATCACTGGGGCGGCAGGAGCAGGCTTGGGGATATCCAAGGCAAACACTCCACTGGTGCTTCATGGGATGTTTCTTCCCGCGGTCCAGTACGCACTGTGAGTTGCGGTGTCTTGCAAGACTTTCAGAGCATCATATGGAGCAAGATTCATGATGGTTCCTCCGGAGGAAGCATCGATCATGGCTCGGTGGTGGGGATCAATAGCAAAGTAGAAGATTTCTACGAGATTCCACGTTTGGAATCCATGATTAGGGCACTTCCTCAGCAGCTCATTAAAACGCTCCCAAACTTCGGCTAAGCTTTCTTGATCGGCTTGCCGGAAGTTGGCTATTGCGCGCCTCAAGCTCACGATCCGATCCACCAGATGGAACTTAGCTAGAAATTTGGTAGTCAAAGCCTCCCAGGTGGGGGCTGTTCCAGGTGGAAGGGAGTGAAGCCATGTCTTGGCTTTGTCTCTTAATGAAAAAGGGAAGAGACGGAGCTTGACTGTTTCATCTGGGATTCCATCATAGCGGAACGTGGCACAGATCTCGGAGAATTCTGTCATGTGAAGATGGGCGTCTTCAGTGGCCATTCCGGAGAACTGAGCGTTGTTCCGAATAATATTTAGAATAGCTGGTTTAATCTCGAACTGAGGATTTGTAATAGCAGGTCCGAAACCGGGGTATATACTCCCAACAGTGGGTGTAGTATAATCCCTCATGGTGCGGACCTGGGGAGGATTCACTTCATTTTCGTCGTCATGAGGTATCCCTCCAACTCGGTTGCCTGCATCAATATTCAGTTGGTCTCCCATTGGGGCAAAAAGGGTAGCTGCGGCGCGTCTTCTTGCTAAGAGAGTACGTTCGATCTCTGGGTCGTAGGTGACAAAATCTCTTGTAGCTCGGCCTTGCATTCACTGTGGCAAACACTACACACTAAAAGAAACAACAGTCAAAACAAAACAATACTAACTCTGATAACAATATTGGAAGTCATCCGAAGTCGCTCTACAGTTGCATTCCCCGGCAACGGCGCCAAAAACGTGATGCGTGTAATACGACAAGCGCACCGGTCGCACAAGTAATAAAGTTTTGGGAGTAAATCCCCAAGTGTCGGTCTCTTGAGGAATGCAATTAGCGTAGAACGGCAACAGTACTGAGAATATCGTTATGAGAGTTAAAAATAGAACAAAAAGAAAATAGCGGACTCGGGAGATTGTGGATGTTTGATCTACTGAACTAGTAAAAGCTATGCGGGTCGACGGCACCGCTTCGCAAGGTGAAATGGGTTTGTCGGCCGCTATGCCGAACTTCAGTTGGGCGAGTGGAAGGGAAACTAATGGATTGCAGTATTCTTGTGTGGATTGCAATCCGACAAGGCACAGGAATGAAGTGGATGTGGGGTGAGTGAGGCTCATTCACAGACAGAACTCACAAGCATAAGAAGAAACTAACATTCCATTAACTAGAAAGTAAACTTGATATTCAGGGATGGAAATGTTCATTACACTGCTCAAAACAGTCATAACACAGAATAAAGGGAAGAGGAGTAAACCAAAAGAGAATGAAGATCCACCGCGGGTCGTGGCCGGAGTAGCGAGTTGTCAATCCGCTTCCGGGCTCAGTCCGAGGAGGCTTCCGGTACCAACGATCTGTCACCTCGAAGGCCTTTAAGTCCGTTCTCTAGGTTATCTACTTCACCAACTCTGCAGGAAAGCTTGGAGTTGAAGTCACCAATGGCCGAGGGCTTCGCCGGAGTGTTGGAAAGCTCCGGAGTAAGTGGAAATGGCTTCCCGGCGAAGGTGGAAGTGATGGAGCAGCTGGAGAAGTGAAAAGGGGATTCCCGCGCACTCTCCGATTGCAGCAAATGGCAGGCGTTGACCTAAAACGCGGAGCAGGGCCTTTTATACGGAGGCAGCAGAAGCAGTGCGCATGCTCAGTGGCGCACGACCAGTGGTCGTGCGCACTGTAGGTCGATGATCGTGCGGCTTTTCCAAATAAACCTGCAACCTGGACAAGAAGCATCAGCATATACGCGCACGAGCAGTGGCGCACGACCAGTGGTCGTGCGCACTATGGCCAGTGCTCGTACGATTACCGAGACAGGGTTATGAAAAAGGGGGTGTAATACGCACGAACGGTGGCGCACGACCAGTGGTCGTGCGCAGTAAGTCTAGTGGTCGTGCACTTACCCAGGCTGATTCAGTTGAAAACGTAGAGTAGTGCGCACGATCGGGGGTGCACGACTAGTGGTCGTGCGCAGTAGATCCCCTGATCGTGCGCAGTATTCCTGTTTCACAATCATCCCGGAACACGCACACGACCCCTGTACCAGCAGAAGGGGCAGAAAGGCCACCAGAACGTGCACACCACATCCCCGAGATAGGGCTAGAGAATAACAACAGAATGGAAACATAGAAAGCACACAGAAGCGGGCATACAGTGCACTTAATCGTGAAAAATGTACATAAGCACAAATAAGCAATAACGGCTCTCAAGTTTAGTGCTACGACGATAAAACAAGCCCAGATGAGTCCAAAAATCAGTGTGAAATGTGGACTCATCAGGGTTCATCATCAACACTGGTGGCGAACCACCCCATAGAACATACAACCCTCACTGCTCCCCGTATGGAAACACACCTCATAGTAGTGGACCACCTTAGACTTCCATATTTGTCAAGCCTCATGACATGCATCAATCTCTTCTGATTTCTTTCGAAGAATCTATCATCCACAACCATTATGCTTTCGCCACGATAATTACATCCACATAAATATAGTTCTTTTTACATGCGTCACTTCTTCTTCTGAACCCTTTCCATTACACAAGTTACGATGACACCCAATAACGTTTCCCCAACCATTTGATTATCACATTCTCATAGAGGCCAAATTCACTCAACACCTCAGCAATTGTTCTCACAATTTCTCCCTCAACCAATCCCAAACATATACTGACCGAGAATATTAAACACAATGACTTGGTTGTATAGCCACTTAGACCAGCCATCCCTGAGTCTATAGAACTTGTTTGAATATGTGTAACCATCTATTGGAAAGGTATTTTCATAGACTATAAGTTTTGTATTTGGCCCACAACCCAGTTCAGATCTTAACACACCTGAAATCAGCCTCGAATTCTGCTGCATTCAGAAAACAGTTTTCTGTACATTTACAGATAGCAAGTTCGATCAGACATTCCTGTGGTTAAACAACTCGCATAAATACGTGTAGCCACTCATTGAAAAGGTCATTTAAAGGGCTACGACTTTCGTGTTTAGTCAAAAGCCCAGATTTGGACACATCATACCTGAAAACAGCCTTGAAGATTATTGCGCGCAAAAAATAGATTTCTGCGCACATCTTAAAGTGAGACGAATGACATCAGTTCGTCTTCTTCCTCCAACCAAAATTCCCAAATCACTCCCAGAATTCCTCCTCCCTTATTTACCCTCCAAAGGCCAACTTTCTTCACGAAACCAGGTCCCTATCTTAACATGGAAGGAAGGAGTGGTCGAAGAGATCTTTTCTGTAGGGCACAAGCCCTAGCACTGCCTTCTCCTAAGAAAACGTCTTCTCACGAATCAAGACTCCATTGAGTCGATATCTATCCTAGGAATAACTAGAGATCTAGCACCAAGGGAGAGGGTAGGAAGCTCACCTTGTTTCCAGCATTTTCGGGCATGGATCTCGTCACCCTCCTTAGCGGCATCTTTCTCCTTGCTAGTATTATTCTTTATGGGAAGAGAGAAGGAGAAGATTTTCTTGCAGAAATCGACTCCGGCGGCTTTTCTATTTCGTCAGTCTCGGCAAAGACAATGACTCGGCAAACTGTTAAAGAGACGGCTAGGTTTTTTCGCATGTCCCTTTTAATAGTGAGAAATTACGGTTAACTGCTTTGCAACGTGTCGGCCTGACATTGGGCTGCCTAATATTACTTTAAATGAGCCATGTTGAAAGGATGCGACCCATTTAAGTCGATTTGGAGCAATTCCCGAACATCTGGTTCAGCAACAAATAGGGCCAAAAATTCGCCTAAGGCAAAACTGTTGAGTACGATCAAAGCCCTCAACGCCTACAGCGACCAGAATAATTTATGTGAAATGGCATCGAGAGCGTTGACTATGCGTCGAGTCTAGTCAATGCTCTCAACGCCTACAGAGGGCAGAATAATTTAAGTCAAATGGCGTCAATAGCATTGAGTCCAGTCAACGCTCTCTACACCATCAGAGGCCAGAATAACTTAAGTCAAATAGTGTCGAGAGCGTTGAGACTGTTGGGTACATTGGAATATATGTACCTGATTTGAAGAAGCCTCACCCTACTCAATGATATACATCAAGATTTATTTGATGTGTTTTGAGTTGATGTGTGCACGTTAAGTAATTGCAGGGAAAGCTTAAAAGTTTCTAAGTCCATGTGCCGACACCTAGAAGAAAAGTGTCGACACTTAAGAAGGCTTGTGTCGACACCCAAAGAAGTTGTGTCGACACTTGGAGTGATTGTGTCGACACCAGGAATGCAGAGTCGACACCAGAGGAAAAGTGTCGACACATACAGGCAGTGTCGACAATCAGTGAAGAACTGTCTAAAGAATCAGTGTCGACACTTACAAGCAGTGTCGACACCCAGAGGAACTTTGTCGACATCAAAAGTGTCGACACTAGGAGGCTGTGTCGACACTCAGCAAATTTCTACAAAGTTCAAGTACAAGTGTCGACACTAGGAGGCTGTGTCGACACTCAGCAAATTTCTACAAAGTCTAAGTACAAGTGTCAACACAAAGGAGATGTGTCGACACTCAGCAAAAGTCTCAACACATGAAGAAGATGTGTCGACACAAAGGAGATGTGTCGACACTCAGCAAAAGTCTCAACACATGAAGTATGTGTCGACACAAAGGAGATGTGTCGACACTCAGCAAAATCTTCAACACAGAAGGCATGTGTCGACACAAATAAGATGTGTCGACACTTAGCAAGTATCAACATAAGTAGATGTGTCGACACAAAGGAGTAGTGTCGATACTTAGCAGAAATTAACTAAGTATCAAAGAAGAAGGACTTGTGTTGACACACATGATCTGTGTCGACACATGTTGAAGAAGTAGTGTCGAGAAGCAATTTCTATAACACAAGGAGTTGTGTCTACACCATGAAGGCTAGTGTCAACACTTAGTCTATCAGTGTCAACACTTAAAGACTGACTGTCTCGACACTTTCAGACAGTTACAGAAAATTCAAGAAGTGACTGGATGACTTGACAGCTGCCATTCCAGCCGGTCTACTGCAACTGTCAGAGCTGTCAGAAAGTTGTTAGAAACCGGAACAGCCGGTCACCATGAAGAAAGCCTATATAAAGGCTTATTCCTTCAATAGAAGAAGAACAATCAAGACGATTTTGCATCAATCAGTTGAAGTGATCAGAAGATCTAAGAAGTTGGAGAGAGAGAGCTCCTTCTAAGAAGACAGCTGTTGAACCAGGCTGTGAAGAAAGTTTCAGATTGAGATCTGATTCTTAAGTCAGCAGTGATTGAAGATCACCTGTATAGAGTTTCAACCCTACTGTGTTCTAATTCAAGAAGCTTTGAAGAAAGCCAAGGGAGGTTGATCTCAGCAAAGTTCTTCCAAGAACTCATCAAGAAACCAGTCAACTCTTCTCTCTCATTCTGAGTTGTGGGTATATACTTTGTAATATTAATTTCTTGTAGGATCCTAAGGGATCTGAGTTGTAAGCCTGAAATTATAAAGGCTGAGTGATAGGGCCTGTGTGCCTGAGTGTAGGAGATTCATTTCTCTGAGTGTAGGCCTTGTTGAGGGCTGCGTGTAGGCCTTGTTGAAGGCTAAGTGTAGGTCTTTATGAAGACTGAGTGGTAGGGCTGTGTGCCTGAGTTGTAAGAGTGGGATCACTCTGAGCTGTAGGAACCTATTTGGGGTTCTGAGTGTAAGATCTGAGGATCTGAGGAATAGTGAAGAAGTTGGGCCGAATCTAGTACACTACTAGATAGGCGAAGGGGGAAAGTGGATGTACCCAGACCTTGGGGAATCACTATAAAATCTCTGTGTTCTCTGTGTGTGACTATTGCTGTGATTACTGTTTAAAGTTCTGTGAATTCTGTGATTTATTCTGCTAGTAAATTTAAAAAGATTTAGGTCACCTATTCACCCCCCCTCTAGGTGATTAGGTACAATTTCTTTCAAGTGGTATCAGAGCCAGGTTACTCAAAAAGGACATAACAGTCTGAGTAAAGTTCCTGTTGGCAGAATCAGTATAATCAAGAATCAAGAAAATGGGTTCAACAGAGAATCACAAAGAGCTTGGATCCATGAAGTTGCCAATTTGCAAAAAGGAGATCTTTGGCATTTGGAAAGAAAGGGTTAGAATTTGTATGGAAGCCTCTGACCCCAGAATTTACATTACTGTTAAAGAAGGGCCATATGTGACTATGAAAGTATCTGTGTTAGATGCAAATCAGAGAACTCCAAAAGTCTATTCTGAAATGACCAAGGATGAAATTATTCTGGCCACTATGGACAAGAGGGCCTAGAATATTATTGTAAGTGCAATTGATGATGCCACATTTCAGAATCTGATTCATTGTAAAACATCAAAGAAAATGTGGGACACACTGATAGTTTACATGGAGGCCTCTAAAGAAGTTAGACAGGACAGGAAGTCTTTATTGAATCAAGAGTATGAAAGCTTCAAACAAGGCAGGTCTGATAGCATAACTGAGTGCTATAAGAAATTCTATAGGATAGTCAATGAGTTGATGTCTTATGGAAGAGAATTCAGCAACTATGAATTGAATGATAATTTCTTGAGATCCCTGACTAAGGACTGGGATACCAAGATTTGTGTCATAAGGGAAATGGTCAGATTAGCAGACATTCCTCCTTTAACATTGTTTGGAAAACTGTAATCCTATGAGATGCAGTTAATGGTAAGGAAGGTGGAAGAGAAGACTTCTAGAGTTGAGCACAAAGAAAGAGCTGTGGCTTTCAAGACAGAAGCCACTAGGAAATATAAAAGTAAGTCTCCATCTCCACCTCCAAACGTTGCTGAGACTGAGACAGATGAGTCAGAAAGCAAGAATTCTGAAAGCAGTGAGAGTGATGAAGATTTTGCAGTTTTCACTAGATATTTTCAGAAGTTTCTTAATAAGAAACAGTGGAGGTCTAAGTCATCCACTTCACAGAAGTCATCAAAGAATGAAAGAAGAAAGTCCAGGCAAAGTAAAACTACATCCTCAAAGATAGTTTGCTATTATTGTAACAGACATGGACATGTTGTTGCTGACTGTCCAAAGAAGAGGAAAGAGTCAACTGATAAGAAGAACACTCAAATCAAGGGCAAAAAGGAAAGGTCCTTTGTTGCTAAGAAGGATAAAAGTATGTCTGATATGTCATCTTCAGAATCAGATTCAAAAGCTGAAGCTTATATTGGACTATTTGCTGAAGAAGAGGAAGATGAGTTCATATAATTAATGAACTCAATATATGAGCATGAGGACAATCAGTGCCAGGGACTGATGGCCTTATCAGAAGGAGACAAAATCCAGGATCAGCCTGGACCAAGTCAGGTACAAAATTGTTCTGTTAGTTCAATTTCTAATACTGAGTCAGATTCAGATACATCAGCATCAAGTAATGTTAGTGGATCTGAATCTGAAGGAGATATTCATCAGTTGATTGATGAATATAGAGTAGTGTTGCAAGCTTTGAAGAAAAGCAAATCCTTGGTCAAGAGTCAAGCTAAGGAGATTGCCAGTCTTAAAGTTGCTGCAATAGATTTTGACAAGTTGCTTGATCAGAAATTAAATGAAATAGCCAGACTGAAGCACATTTCTGTTATTCAGATGGAGACTATAACATTTTAAAATGATCAAATTAGAAATCTGGAGATTAGTCTTCAGAAAGAGAGAGATATTGTTACAAGTTTTTCTAAACCAAAATCTGTTTTACCTTTGATAGATGAATTTGTACATCAAAAGGGTAAAACTGGATAGGGGTTTACAAAACCTGCCAGGACTGTAAAGTCTAAGTCTAAGGGCAAAGCCCCAGTACTCAACAAGGAGCCTGCTGTAGATAAAATAGCCAGGGTTGTACCTAAACAAAGGTACAACAGATTTGAGTGCTGGTGTTGTGGCAAGGTAGGCCACTTTGCCATAGACTGCTGGCATAATTCAAATGCCAAGGTGAGTAGTAAACTGCCTGCTAGGAAAGCTACAAGTAGTTTTGTTAAGAGTTAGACTAACTTGCACCAAGGACCCAAGAATTATTTGGGTTCTAAGGTAAATTAATCTATTTTGCAGGTAAGTCCAAGTGGCCATGCCCTAATATGGTACTTGGACAGTGGATGTTCCAAACACATGACTGGAACTAGGGGATTGCTGAAGGACTATACAACAATCAAGGATGGTCCTAAAGTCACCTTTGGTGGTTCTGAAAAAGAAATCATCAAAGACTTTGGTAACATTTCTAGCAACCTTATTACAATTACTCAAGTGGCTTATGTTAAAGGTTTGAAACATAACCTAATTAGTATAAGTTAGCTGCGTGATGTAGGATATAACATCTCATTTGTCAAAGATGGTTGTCATATCAAGAGGTCAAATGATCAAAAGATCATTCTGACAGGTTATAAGAAGAGAAATGTCTATTGTCTAGACATTATGTGTGAGAACATTATTTCTCCTATTTGTCTTGTAGTTGATGAGAAAGTCTCACATTGTGTTAAATGGCACAAGAGGCTCGCTCATCTTAACTATAAGACAATTGGCCAACTCTTTAGTAAAGAGTTAGTGAGGAATGGTCCTCAAGTTAAGTGTAAAAAGGATGGGATATGTTCAGCTTGTCAAAAGGGCAAGCAGACCAAATCCACCTTTAATAGCATTGAGAATAAAGATGCTGTGAGGTGCCTATACCTCTTGCATATGGATCTTTTTAGTCCTATGCCAGTTCACAGCTTAGGTAGAAAGGTCGACACATTTGTGGTTGTAGATGATTATTCAAGGTTTTCATGGGTATTCTTCCTAAGGCAAAAATCTGAAACACCTAGTATCTTCTATAGTTTTGTCAAACAAATTCAGAATGAGTTAGACAGTACTGTGGTCAAAATAAGAAGTGACCATGGTACTGAATTCCAGTCTGATAGTATGATAAAGCTATGTGAAGAGTTTGGGATATTTCAGAAATTTTCCTCACCAAGAACACCTCAGCAAAATGGTATTGCTGAAAGGAAAAATAGAACCTTGATAGAAGCTGGTTGAACCCTATTAAGTGACACATCTCTCCCAAAATATTTCTGGGCTAAGGCAGTAAACACTGCATGTCATGTAATTAATAGTGCTACTATCACCAAGAGCCACAATAAGACCCCCTATGAGATTGTGAAGGACAGAAAACCAAATCTATCCTACTTCAGGATCTTTGGTTGTAAATGTTATATACTTAACAATGGTAAGTCTTACTTAACCAAGTTTGCTGCCAAATCCCAAGAGGGGATCTTTGTTGGGTACAGCAACAACAGTAAGGCTTATAGGGTCTACAACTTGACTACTCAAGTTGTAGAAGAGTCAGTACATGTAGTGTTTGATGAAGCTAGACTCATTAACAATGAATTGTCTAGAAGTGTATGCAGCTCTACAGGTGTGACTGAGAAGATGGACAAGCTTACTATTGAAGAAGGTTCTACTGCAAGTCAGCAAGTGGATGATAGTGGCTGTTGTCCAGGGGGAGTACTAGATACACCTGATGTAGAAGAAGACCAAGGGGTGCAGCAAGTTGAAGAGAATGAAGGTGTACAACCTGAAGACAGGCTGCCTCCAGCAAATAGGAATCTAAAAGATCATCCATCCAATCAAATTATTGGTGATCTCAGACAAGGCGTACAAACAATGAGCAGAAATCTAAGTTCAGTACTCTACTCCAGCTTTCTATCACAAGTAGAGACAAAGAAATTTGAAGAAGTCATCCTAGACCCTCATTGGATTGAGGCTATGCAAGAGGACCTGAACCAGTTCAAAAGATGCAAAGTCTGAGAGCTAGTTCCTAAACCAAAAGACCACAACATTATTGGAACCAAGTGGATCTTTATGAACAAATTGGATAAACATGGAGTGATTATAAAGAATAAAGCAAGACTGGTTGAAAAAGGATATAGGCAGGAAGAAGGTATTGACTTTGATCAGACCTTTGCTCCAGTAGGTAGACTGGAGGCAATAAGGATGTTCTTGGCCTATGCAACCTATCAAGGGTTTAAAGTATACCAAATGGATGTTAAGTCAGCCTTTCTGAATGGAAATCTGAATGAAGAAGTCTATGTAGAACAGCCATCAGGTTTTGTAGATTCTACTAAACCTAATTATGTCTATAGACTTAGGAAGACTTTGTATGAGTTAAAACAAGCCCCTAGGGCTTGGTATGAAACCTTGTCTAGTTTCCTCATTGAGAATAAATTCACAAGGGGGAAAATAGACAAGACTATATTCCTTAGGGAATTCAGAGGCAAGATAATCTTAGTCCAAATATATGTAGATGACATAATATTTGTGTATACAGAAAGTAGTCTTTGCAAAAAGTTTGCAAAACTAATGCAAGGACAATTTGAAATGAGCAGTATGAGGGAACTTAAGTTCTTCTTGGGTCTCCAAGTTAGACAGACTGAGGATGGTTTATCCATATGCCAGTCTAAGTTCACCCTAGAATTGATAAGGAAGTATGGTATGGAATCATCCACTACTATGAGAACTCCTATGGGGTCAACTATGTCTTTATGCAAAGATGATGCAGGGAAACCTGTAGATGAAACCTTGTATAGAGGGATAGTTTGCTCCCTACTATATTTGACTGTAAGTAGACCAGATATCATGTATGCTACATGTGTCTGTGCAAGGTACCAAGCTTGCCCTAAAGAATCTCATTTGACAGCAGTCAAAAGAATTCTGAGATATCTTAAGGGCACTCCTTATCTAGGCCTTTGGTACCCTAGGAATGGAGAGTTTGAACTGACAGGTTATTCAGATGCAGATTTTGGAGGCTGCAAGGAAGATAGGAAAAGTACAACAGGTATCTATCAATTCTTAGGTGGAAGGCTGATATCATGGAGTAGTAAGAAACAAACAAGTGTGGCTATCTCCACAGCAGAATCAGAGTATGTTGCTGCAGGAAGTTGCTGTGCTCAACTTCTATGGATACAACATCAATTAAAAGATTATGGTATTCAAGTAAGTAGAACACCTCTATTTTGTGATTCTACTAGTGTTATTTCTATTGCAAACAATCCTGTCTCCCATAGTAGGACTAAGCACATAGAAATAAAATATCATTTTCTAAGAGAACATGTGGAAAAGGAGATATTTCACTAGAGTATATTAATATAGATAATCAGCTAGCTGACATGTATACTAAGCCCTTATATGAAACCAAATTCAATAAATTTAAAATTAAATTAGGGATGATAAACTTAGAATAAGTTTTCAAAATTGGCTAAGTAAAATGGTGTCGACACACAGAGTTGTCTGTGTCGACACATAGAAGTGGTGTCGACATTTCAGAGAAATGGTGTCGACACATCTAGAAAGTATGTGTCGACACTTCAGAGAATTGGTGTCGACACATGCAGAGTAGGTGTCGACACATCCAAAGTGGTGTCGACACTTAGGCTTTACACAGAATTAGTCAGTAGAGTCTCGACTAAGTGTCGAGCTAAGTTGTGTCGACACATATACAAGTGTCGACACATATATTCTGTCGACTATACTTGTGTCGACACATAGTTGTCGAGACATTATAAGTAAGTGTCGACACTTATCAACAGTATCGACAAAATTTAAGTATTTTGACGCTCCCTTTCATCTTCGTTTCTAGAAAGGTAAAAATAGGTTTTCGCCATTGTTTGTCGACACGCTCACCAAAGTTTCGAGACCAAACTTGTGTGTCGACATTTCTCTTCTCTAAATTCAAATTTCTTCAAACCCTAATGGCGCCCAAGCTAGAAGAGAATGTGAATGAAGGATATGAACTCGTGCGACACGCATTTGATGATGCGGAACCCGAGATCAAAGGCGTGAAAACGCTAATAGCAGAGACTGGGTTAGAATTTCTTGTATCAGAACCGATCAAGATATGGAAGAAGGAAGTCCTCCAATTTCTAAATGGAGCAACACTAGATGAATCAGGACTCAAGATTAAGTCAAGAGTTCACGGGGAAAAGGTGAAGGTCTCTCCTAAAAGTCTAAGAAAGGTACTTCAACTACCAAGAACTAAGGAAGAAGAAGATGTTTCTTCTTCTAAGACTAGAGAAACATTAAGCTGGTGTGGACTGGACTCAAACATGAAAATTGGATCAGTATTCAACAGAAAAGGAATGAACAGCCAAGGAAAATTCTTGTCTGAAATAGTTGGAAAGGTCATCCTGTGCAAGCCTGGAGGGCATGGCAGAATTTCAGCTCATATGTTTAGTCTAATGACAAGGATAATATTCAAACTAGATACTGATTGGTCTGCAGTTGTGTTTGAGAAGATAAAAGAGAGTATGAAAAAGCCCAATTTGGGTAGAATACTGAGTCTATACCTAGCTGGTAGTATACCAGAAGTGATGAATCAAGCAGCTGGATCTAAGATTAATCACATGAGGAGAATTTATTTGAGAATCTTCTCTAGGTGGGATAGAGTACTGACCAAAGAACTGCCATCTCCAGTAAAGGACACACCTCAGAAAAAGAAGAAGAAGACAGCACGTGTGGCTCAAGAATCCTCAAGCAGCTCTGAAGAGCAAGTTGTTTTTACTCCTGATGAGGAAGAAACTGGAAATGCTGGAAAATCTCCAGCAGGACAATAAGATGCACCAAGGCAGGGGGAGCTACCCTCAGCAAGCCCAATTCACCTGGATCCACTCCAGGGGGAGCCTTTACTTGTGGAAGATCCAACTCCACTAGAGAGTGAACAAGCTACTCAAACTATACTTGAGGTAATAACTGAAATCAACCAATTAGATTTCCCTATTGAGAATGAAGTTATGACTGACACATTATCTGATGTTAATCAGCAACTTCAGATTCTTATTCAACCCCAAGATGTGGTCATGGAGGACACATCTGTAGCTGAGAAAGAGGTATCAGCTGCTCCTGAGATCAGGGATTCACCAAGTCAACCTCCACAAGAGTTTACATTGGAAGAGCTGTTCCGAGACTTGTTACAGACTGACTTTGAAGTGGAAAAAGCAGCTGTTGAGGGGGAGCAGGTAGATCTTCAAGGGGAGCAAGTTAGGTATCAAGAAGAGACAGCAAGACAAGAACCTGAGAAGCAACAACATGCTGAGGAGTTACCTAGTAAGGATTTACCTCCTAGCCCAAAGGAAAGAGTACATATAGCTAGCACATCTGCTTCTGAAGATGAAGAGGCTGTTAGAGCCAAGAAGAGAAAGTTTCAGGTCTTCAAAAGAAGAAGCCAGACTTACAAAAAGGCTTTACAAACAATTGCACCACAGCCTGCACTATCTACTGATTTCAGTTCACTGATGGTGGCTTTATAAATAAAAATGGATGAGCAAAGGCAAGCTATAGAAAAATATATAGATGAATGGCATAAGTCACTGCAATTTGATCTGGCCCAAGACATCAAGTCAATCAGATTTGAAATGAATCTGAACAAGAAAGAAATGACTGACTGCTTCCATAAGGGAGGAAATGCAGTAGTCTATCTGGCCACTCATCAAGAGAAGATTAAAACACAAGTAGATGATATGGCAGTGAAGCAAGGCTATGTCCTGGAGAACCAGCTAAGGATGAATGATAATTTAACAGCTTCTCATAATGCCATAGTCACTGAAATGAAGAATCTTGCTTCTGCCCATACTGCAGCCATGACTACAGCCAAGGCAGAATTTGATAAAGCATTACAAGAAGGTATCACTGCTGTTACTTCTGCACTTCAAGATTCCCAGAAGCTAATAACTGAAAAGCTCCAAAGGTTAAAACCTTTCTACAAAGATGGAGTAAAATATCTGAATGCCCAGATAAGATTTCAGAAAGATGATCTGAGGGATCACATTAAGAGAGAAGCCATAAAGGTGGAGAGGGTATTAGTCAAGGCAGGCTTTGATCATGCAAAGTGGATTTCAAATTCCATTAAAGCCACCCTTGGATATCCACCCTTATGTGATGATGACAATGTTGTAGAGTCTGGAATTAATCCTGCATATCTTGGAGGAGAGCCAGCTGAAGTAGCTCAAGTGATATACCCTCCACCAGACTTTGACATGATCCATCAAGAGATACAGTCAATGTATAGTCCTCCTGAGGGAAATCAGAATGTCATCATAGATAAAGTGGTTCAACCTGTGTCAGAGGCAATACTCAAAGAGCAAGAGGCCTTATTAAAGGAACAAGAGACTCAATTGTCTAAGAAAAGATTCAGAGAGCAAGCTGAACTTAGGCCTGATTTTGAACAATGGAGCCCCACTTCCAGGAATATCATTTTGACTGCTTGGAAGGCTGCCAAGGACAATATCCAGGATAGAGGCAAGTGGTATTCTGAACTGGAGTGGAGGAAACATGAGAACAGGCAAGAGGCTATTATTCAATATAGAAGAAAGGCTAAGATGGGAAAACTACCTCCTACTGCACAGGAGCCTAGCAAGTACTTTCCAAAGCCTTATCATTATTTTGAAAGGCAGAAGATCAAGGCTGAAGAGCAGAAAAAGATAGATCTTAAAGGGAAGAAGCCTGCTAATGCCAAAGATGCTCAAGTTCAAGCAAAGATTCAATCTGGAAAGGTCATAGTTATCAAGGAGCCTGAGCTGCCTTAGGATAGAAATTTTTCTTAAGTTTACTATGTGTAATCAGTTGTATTCAACTTTCTGTAAACTTTTGAATGATGAAAATGTTGAAGTTGTTAGAACAATATGATATGTGTTAAATCTATTACATTACTGTTCTGAGATATTTGTGTATACATGTTTTGTTTATACATGTTTATGTACTTATCCTGTCATTTAATATAGTTTTACATCATACCGTGAATTTGTTATGTATGGTGTATATCATTGACTAAGGGTTATGACTTCTCCAAATAGGGGGAGATTGTTAGGTAAATTGGAATATATGTACCTGATTTGAAGAAGCCTCACCCTACTCAATGATATACATCAAGATGTATTTGATGTGTTTTGAGTTGATGTGTGCAGGTTAAGTAATTGTAGGGAAAGCTTAAAAGTTTCTAAGTCCATGTGTCGACACCTAGAAGAAAAGTGTCGACACTTAAGAAGGCTTGTGTCGACACCCAGAGAAGCTGTGTCGACACTTGGAGTAATTGTGTCGACACCAGGAATGCAGAGTCGACACCAGAAGGAAAGTGTCGACACATACAGGTTGTGTCGACACTCAATGAAGAAATGATCAGAGAAGCTATGTCGACACTTAGAAGCAGTGTCGACACCCAGAGGAACTTTGTCGACATCAAAAGTGTCGACACTAGGAGGCTGTGTCGACACTCAGCAAATTTCTACAAAGTTCAAGTACAAGTTTCGACACTAGGAGGCTGTGTCGACACTCAGCAAATTTCTACAAAGTCTAAGTACAAGTGTCAACACAAAGGAGATGTGTCGACACTCAGCAAAAGTCTCAACACATGAAAAAGATGTGTCGACACAAAGGAGATGTGTCGACACTCAGCAAAAGTCTCAACACATTAAGTATGTGTCGACACAAAGGAGATGTGTCGACACTCAGCAAAAGCTTCAACATAGAATGCATGTGTCGACACAAAGAAGATGTGTCGACACTTAGCAAGTATCAACACAAGTAGATGTGTCGACACAAAGGAGTAGTGTCGACACTTAGCAGAAATTAACTAAGTATCAAAGAAGAAGGACTTGTGTCGACACACATGATCTGTGTCGACACATGTTGAAGAAGCAGTGTCGAGAAGCAATTTCTACAACACAAAGAGTTGTGTCGACACCATGAAGGCTAGTGTCGACACTTAGTCTACTTGTGTCAACACTTAGTCTATCAGTGTCGACACTTAAAGACTGACTGTCTCGACACTTTCAGACAGTTACAGAAAATTCAAGAAGTGACTGGATGACTTGACAGCTGCCATTCCAGCCGGTCTACTGCAACTGTCAGAGCTGTCAGAAAGTTGTTAGAAACCGAAATAGCCGGTCACCATGAAGAAAGCCTATATAAAGGCTTATTCCTTCAATAGAAGAAGAACAATCAAGACGATTTTGCATCAATCAGTTGAAGTGATCAGAAGATCTAAGAAGTTGGAGAGAGAGAGCTCCTTCTAAGAAGACAGCTGTTGAACCAGGCTGTGAAGAAAGTTTCAGATTGAGATCTGATTCTTAAGTTAGCAGTGATTGAAGATCATCTGCATAGAGTTTCAACCCTACTGTGTTCTAATTCAAGAAACTTTGAAGAAAGCCAAGGGAGGTTGATCTCAGTAAAGTTCTTCCAAGAACTCATCAAGAAACCAGTCAACTCTTCTCTCTCATTCTGAGTTGTGGGTATATACTTTGTAATATTAATTTCTTGTAGGATCCTAAGGGATCTGAGTTGTAAGCCTGAAATTATAAAGGCTGAGTGGTAGGGCCTGTGTGCCTGAGTGTAGGAGATTCATTTCTCTGAGTGTAGGCCTTGTTGAGGGCTGAGTGTCGGCCTTGTTGAAGGCTGAGTGTAGGTCTTTGTGAAGACTGAGTGGTAGGGCTGTGTGCCTGAGTTGTAAGAGTGGGATCACTCTGAGCTGTAGGAACCTATTTGGGGTTCTGAGTGTAAGATCTGAGGATCTGAGGAATAGTGGAGAAATTGGGTCGAATCTAGTACACTACTAGATAGGCGAAGGGGGAAAGTGGATGTACCCAGACCTTGAAGAACCACTATAAAATCTCTGTGTTCTCTGTGTGTGACTATTGCTGTGATTGCTGTTTAAAGTTCGGTGAATTCTGTGATTTAGTCTGCCAGTAAATTTAAAAAGATTTAGGTCACCTATTCACCCCCCCCCTCTAGGTGATTAGGTACAATTTCTTTCAGAGACCAGTCAACGCTCTCCATGCCTATAGAGGCCAAAATAATTTAAGTCAAATTTCATCGAGAGCGTTGATTCCAGTCAATGCTCTCAACGCCAAACACTCCAGCAAACTTTTTCCAAGTAAAATGGCATTGAGGGCACTGACTGCACTCAACGCACTCAATGTCTAACACGTCAGTAGACTTTTTCTAAGTTAAATGTCGTTGAGTGCGTTGACTTCACTCGACGCACTTAACGCATGACCCGCCAGCAAAATATTTCTAAGTTAAATGACGCCGAGTGCGTTGACTGCACTCGACGTTCTCAAAGCCTAGCCCGCCAGAAGAATTTTTCTATGTTAAATGGCGTTGAGTGCATTGACTGCACTCAACGCACTCAACTCCTAACCCGGCAGAACTTTTCTAAGTTAAATGGCATTGAGTGCGTTGACTCCACTCAATGCACGTAACGCCTAATGTAACGCCCCTGATTTTCCGGCAATTATTTAATCATCTTTTTGACGTCATAATGACGTAAGGGGCGTTACGTTAACGTGGAGTTGGCGTCGCATCGTCGTTAGTACGTTTTCACGTCTGTTCGGTCGAGTTGGACAAATTCGTGAATCCTTATCAAAAATGGAAAATTTCTCGTGGTGAAATTAAATTAATTAATTTTTGAATTGCTCGTCAAGTTTCGTCGCGATCTGAGCGATATTTGAGCCTCGGCGAATTTCCGAAGTTTTGTAAAATTTATGTTCACCGTAGACTTTGAAAATTTATATCTCAAGAACGGCTCGTCGGATTTTGGTTTTGACTTCGCCGTTGTGTTCGAAGCAACATTGTTCGCCTACGATGTGATTTTCATTCAATTCGGCGCGCGATTGAGCCTCGGTTTTATCTCGTTTTTCTTATTCAAAAGTATATAAATATGATTATTTTAACATTAAAGCACTATTCAAAAATGTCTTTTACTATTTATGTATATAGTTTAATTTTTTGGATATATTTGCAAAGAAATCACTATTCATGCAAATAGTTTTAGTTTGTACTCGAGAGCTCCGCAACCCCTTCCAAGAAATTTAACTTTGTACTCGAGTGATTTTTTTCCTGTTCTCGAGTACAGCAACTTTCTTCTCGAGTAATTTTTTTTCCTGTTCTCGAGTACAACAAATTTCTTCTTGAGTAATTTTTTTTCCTGTTCTCGAGTTCAGCAGCTTTCTTCTCGAGTTATTTATTTTCCTGTTCTCGAGTACAACAACGTTCTTCTCGAGTACTCTTTCCTGTTCTCGCGTACAACTTCATCATCTCGAGTAAAATTTTTTTTGTTCTCGAGTGCCTATTTTGCTATTCTCGAGTACTCCTAAACCTGTTCTTGAGTAGTCTGCAGCCCTTCTCGGGAATTTCGTTCCAGTATGCGTTCGAGCGCCATCTTGAGGGTCAAAATTGTGTCGTATTGAAAAATGGTTAATATAAAATTTTTTTGTCTCCACGAGATCTACAACTTTTATGTTGAGCACTTTTCGATTTGAAGCTATCCTAAAGCACTATTTCCATTTTACCCGCACCCGCTCATAAATAGCCCGTTTTTTTTCCTATTTAGACATAATTTTTAAAAGTACATATATATATATATATATATATATATATATATATATATATATATATATATATATATATATATATATATATATATATATATATATATATATATATATATATATATATATATATTCTGATACTTAAGATAATTAGAAAGAAAACGCCATCTTATTCCTCACGATTTAGACCGAACCGAAACCACCTGTGCAGTGACTCCCTCCCGTTCTTGAATCTTCCGGTTGCCGCCAACTGTGCTCCAGTGCTCGAAATCTTCAACCAACTATAGATCCGGAAAGCTCTCGTCGAGAGCTATGCCATCACGGTAAAATTTTCCTCATTTCTTGAGTTTTCTCGTTAGGTTTTCGGCCCTAACCTCTATTTCAGCCATCTTTGTTCAGATTTTGACTCCTCCCGTCTTCTTTTGCCCCGATCTGCAACGTGGAGTGATTTGGAGGATTTTTCAGGTAAAACTAAGGCAAGTGGTGGTTTACCCTCGTTTTTTCTTTTCCCGTTTGATGGTAACGGTTAAGGTTTTATGTTCTTTAAAACTTTCTACACTTTTGTCCTCCAAGTTATTGTTATGATTAACCTTTCTTGATGATCACTTGATGTTATAAGATTTTGTCATGGTGAACTCAATCTAGTCAGGTTATGTTTAAACGTTCTTGAAGTGTTTTATTGATCACTTTAATCGCCTTATCTATTGTTGTTGAACGCATTAGAGTTTATCTTGGATTGTGACTTGTCTTTAAATTTCTGAGTTATTTCATTGAACCTTTACCCCAAATTCTTGTTCTGTAGAGTTGGTAAACCAATTTTTTTGTACTACCACTTGAGTCTGTGTTCAATAAAAAGGAAGATCTGCACGTACAATTACATAACTAAAGAAACAAAGATGGTCTGTGCTCATTGGGGTTTCTCCCTTGGCATAGTGCCTTATGTTTGAGTCTATGCACATTGTGGATTTTCATCCCTTGCACATTACCTTAGCTTGGTCTGTGTGCGTTGGGGTTTCTCCCTCAGCATGGTGCATGTTGGCTGGGTTTGTGTGCGTTGTGGACCCTTCTCCCCGACACAGTACTCTTTCCTGTTGAGCTGATCAGTCTCATTTCTATTGATGGATTATACGAGTATTAATGAAATATGAAAGTTTGAACTTCTGATGCTGGTACTCTGTTCTTCCTAGTTGATGAGGTTAGTTATTCTTGCTCAGCTAGATTTACTGTTTGCTTAGTTTTACTCTACTGCAGACCTTTTGTTGCAGTCGTTTTATAGATTTTCTTTACTTTGAGGTTTATTTGGTCTGACTTTACTCTTTGCTCCATTTCTAACTTGCTTCTGAGGTGTTGTTATTTTGAATGCCTTAGGATCAGAGGAGTAGCATATTTAGCTGACCGTGTTGTGCTCCTGGTACTACGGGTTGCTGCGGTCATTTGTTTCCACCTCAAAGCTTTGAGGTAGTTGAGTTTGTTTACACTTCTCAGATTTTACTATAGGTTCGTGTCAGTTATTGACGCCCACAGTTTTTGACTTTTTCTGTGATAGACTACTTGCTGCTTTTATTGATGTTACTTTTTACCTGTTAATACTTGCTCTATGGGAAGGATTTATGTTATGATGCATTTAGGTATTTTAAAGTATAGAAAACTGCATTCTAGAATATGAAAGTCTTTTTTATCTATATTAAATGTAGAAGTCACATCATCATTATAATATGCTAGACCTTCATTCTCATAGAGCATAACAACTGAATCAACTAAGTATTTTCTGTCGTGTAAAACTTATATATTTTGTCACCTACACACTAGTGATCCACCCGACCGAGGGACACGGTCAGTAACTCTAATAACTTGTATGTATTTTTTTAACATAATTTCATAAATCTTTTACATGAAGTAAATTTGAGGTCGAGCCGCCTGAGCATATGCAGTTGAACCCCTGCACGGCATGGCATTATAGCGCGTATTTTCTCTACTCTGACGTATTTTTAATACGAAGAAAATGCGGGTTGTGACAGTTGGTATCAAAGCGAGGTTTTGCAAGAGGGTTGGTTGGTTTGGAAAGTCAATCAGACAACTTTCCCTTAAGCAAAACTCTGATCGTGTCAATTCATTTCATACACATACCAATATGTCATCAGTAGATCTTGATGAAAGCACGAAAACTACACTCATAGCATGGTAAGAAGTATGCAGGGCATATTATGTAGTATGGGATGGATAATATGTGTTTGTATATGTATCCACCATAGGTGGCAACATGTGACAGGTAGTATGGGATGTATAACCATCATCACATGGATGCCCATTAGCACGTTTACTTTTCTTCGTTACATACAATATTATGTAGTATGAAATACATAACATTTTATGTGTACGTCTCTCATACAATGCACTAAAGCCTTTTTAGAATGCACAACACTATATACATAACATACCATCACATAAGCACATGTGTTAAGTTAAAGATCTGCATGATAATATTTGTACACCCATGATTTGAGATTAAATTTAAACATTCATGCGTTCATAGTATAGGCACAAGTTAGAGGCATAACATCTTTAGATGATTTCCCTGAGCAAGGTAACAGCAAGAGCACGTGTGTTTGTTTCTGAACTGATCCGATTTTGTTTGTTCCTGATATGATCTGAGTCAGGGTATTCAAGTTTTCGAGCTTTGGTGTCAAAAGCTAGTTATTTGATAAGTCGTTTGCTCATATCTGTAAAATATGACCAGGAAATAGTTTTGCTAAGGGAATATTTTCCCAGTTTGAGATGTCTTAGACAAGGTTTGACTAGGTATCAGTTTGTTCTGTAGAAATGCCGCCTAAACGCATTGCGACGAGGTCAACTCCCCTCTCGGAGGGCGAGACTTCTGGTGCCCAGAGTGAGGCAGTGATCGAAGGGCTGCGGTAAAGTAATGATGCCTTGGCAAGGCAAATGGTGGACATGCAATCTCAGATACAATCGTTGTTGGCTGTCATCATCGGGCAGAAGACTAGAGAGCAGGACCCTGCTGTGCGCCAAACTGTTCTTACTCCTGCTGCTCTAGTTCCCCCAGTCACACTGCCGCTTGAGATAAATTTCATTTCTCACTTCCAATGACTTGGACTTCCTTCGTCTGATGGCAGAGCAGACTTCATGGTATTGGATTATTGGATCATTACCATGGAATAAATGTTTTCTTAATCTGGCATTTCGTCCGATCAGAAGGTGTTGATTGCGTCGTATCAGCACAAGGGTATTGCGAAGAGTTGGTGGATCAGAGAAAAAGAGAATCTTTCTGATGGGTGCTCGTGGGAATCATTCAAGAGTATATCACCGATGAAGTTTTTGCCATAAGTCGAGCAAGACCGTCTAATGAATAACTTTTTACACCTGAAGTTGAGGCAACTCACTGTTATTGAGTACGAGGTTGAGTTTAGCAAGCTCAGTCATTTTGCCCCAGATCTGGTAGCCTCCGAAGAAGGCAGAGTAAAACGCTTCCTGGGTGTTCTGAGGTATGACATCCAGCAGTTGGCTAGTGCATACAAGTCTGAAACCTTTTCAAAAGTAGTCGAAGCTGTCTTGAAGGTTGGGGCGATAAAAAATGGGAAGAATAGGGGATTGCATGCGAAAAAGGACAAGAGGAAATCTGAAGATGGAGGAAGTGCTAGGGCATCTGGCCCTGCAGCAAAGAAGGATAGAAGGGAAGTGTGTAGCTTCTATGGTATGCCAGGACACCCTTTTGAGAAGCTCTTTAAGAGACTGGATGCGCAGAAGCTATCTTAGGTACACGTGATCCAGGATGCTCCAAAGGGAGGTCTTGTCTGTACTTACTGCCAGAGGAGTGGGTACGATGTGGCCTGTTGTCTAAAGAAGGATGGAGCTTGTTTTCTCTGTGGCCATAAAGGACACATGAAGGCTAATTGCCCGCAGATCCAGCCTGTGCTGCATGCAGTTCCGTTGCAGACTCTACCGCCGCCCCCACCTCTCGTGGACAAGGGAAAAGGAAAGTTGAATGTGCTGACCAAGGCGGAAGACCAATCTTCATCTCAAGTGATCTCAGTTTAGCCTCTGACTCCACTAGTAATCTCTTTTAGTAGATTTATAGCTTCGGCATTCTAGTTGTGTGCGCTATGTGTTTAGGTGAATTTAAGGTGAAGAATAACTGGGCGCGCGTTTTGTTCGATTCAGGTGCCACTCACTCCTTTGTGGCAAGGAGTTTTGTCGACCGACATCGTTGTGCACTTGACCAGTTAGACACCTCCCTAAACGTAAAATTTCCTTCGGGAGAGTTCGTGACGTTAGGTTAAGGTATCCAAAAATGCCCCATCTTCCTAGGTGGTTTTCTAGCCTTTGTGGATCTGAAGGTGCTAGATTTGGTAGACTTCGACGTGATTTTGGGCATGGACTGCCTGTCCAGCTACGATACCGTCATTCAGTGCAAGCACAATCACTTGCATTTTAAAGGTGGCAATTGTCAGCCCATGAGTGTGTATGGTTTGCCGCATCAGGAATCTCCGATCATTTCTACGGTACGTGCTCGCAAATTTCTAGAGTCTAGCTGTGATTCTTTTCTTGTCTTCGTTCCTGTTCTGGGAGCTGCACCGGTTGAGCCTCGGGTTGAGGATGTTTCTGTGGTGTGTGAGTTTCCTTATGTCTTTCTTGTTAGTCTTCCTAGACTTCCTCGTAAGAGAGAGGTGGAGTTTGTTATAGAACTTGAGCCAGGCACTCGCCCTATTGCAAAGTCATCGTATCGCATGGCGCCGCGTGAGTTAGAGGAACTGCGTACTCAACTGGATGAGTTATTGCAGTGCGGTTTTATTAGACCCAGTTCTTCCCCCTAGGGTGCACCAGTGCTCTTTGTAAAGAAAAAGGATGGAACGATGAGGCTATGCATAGACTATCGAGAGCTAAACAAGGTGACCATTAAGAACATATATCCATTGCCTGGGATCGATGACTTGTTCGATCAGTTGCGAGGTAGTTCTATGTTCTCGATGATTGACCACCGTTCAGGTTACCATCAGTTAAGAATCCGGGAGTCGGACATTCCGAGAACTGCTTTTCGTTCTCGATATGGTCACTTTGAATTTCTGGTAATGCCATTTGGAGTAACGAATGCACTGTCAGCTTTTATGGACATGATGAATAGGGTGTTCAAGGATTTTCTGGATATGTTTGTGGTTGTATTCATTGACTATGTCTTGGTGTATTCCAGAAATGCAGAAGAGCACGCCTTGCACTTGCGCTTTGTCTTGTCTACTCTGAGGGAGCACAAGCTATATGCGAAGGTTAGCAAGTGTGAGTTCTGGTTGTCTCAGGTGTCATTCCTAGGACACATTATAATCAAGGATGGTATCTCAGTGGACCCTACGAAGATAGCTAAAGTCTTAGATTGGAGGAGACCTACATCGCCTAAGGAGATAATGAGCTTCTTAGGGTTGGCAGATTACTACAGAAGATTCGTAAAAGGATTCTCTATGCTCTCTGTGTCGTTGATTAGGCTTAAGCAAAAGTGTGTAGTGTTTGTTTGGCGTGATGCCTGTGTGGAAGCAATTCAAGAGCTCAAGAGGAGATTGTGTTTTGCTCCAGTTTTGGCATTGCCGGTAGAAGGAGTAGAGTCTGCTGTTTATATGGATGCCTCGCGAGTTGGACTCTGTTGCGTGTTGATTCAGGGCGACAAGGTGATTTTGTATGGATCGAGATAATTGAAGGTGCATGAAAAGAATTATCCTACCCACGTCCCGTAATTTGCTGCCGTTATTTATGCCTTGAAGTTGTGGAGACATCTTCTGTATGGATTGTCGTGCAAAATTTATTCGGACCACAAAAGTTTGAAATATGTTGTTACTCAAAAGGAATTGAATTTGCGCCAACGTAGATGGCAAGAGTATGTTGCGGACTATGAAGTCGATATCCTTTATCATCCCGGTAAGGCTTACGTAGTAGCGGATGCATTAAGCTGGAAGCCCGCACATATATTTAACCTCTTAGTGTAATCACTTGTTGAAGAGTTTTTGCTCATGGACATTACCGTGGGGAATAGTGCTTTGCCGAGTAGCTTGGAGGTGGGAGAGCCTTCGTGGATTACTCTTACTAGGCTACATCAGAAAGACGATCCCAATTTGTAGCACCACCGTTGTAGGACAGAGAAAGGGGAATTACCTGACTTTTCAATTGATGAAGTTGGTACCCTAAAGTACCACGGAAGATATTGTATTCGCGCTATTGGGGACATCCGAACCAGAATATGCAGTGAAGCGCTTGGTTCAAGTGTTACTTATCATCCTGGTTCCACGAAAATGTACAGAGATTTGAAGCAGTTTGTTTGGTGGTCAGGTATGAAGAAAGACATTGAAAGATTTATATCTGAATGTTATACATGACAGTGTGTCAAAGCAGATCATAGAAGGCCGGGTGGTAAGTTAAAGCCTTTAGATATACCGAGTTGGAAATTGGAGAGTTTATCCTTGGAATTCATTACTGGTTTGCCGAGATCTCCCCGAGTGCATGATGCAGTGTGGGTTATCGTGGATAGACTAACTAAGTGTGCCCACTTTATGCAATTTAAAATTGATTATTCTATGGAAAAGATAGCTGAGCTTTATCTGGATGAAGTTATAGGACTGCATGGTGTATCTGCGAGTATTATGTCAGACCGAGACTCCTTGTTTGTGTCTCATTTCTGGCAAAGCTTGCAAGAAGCCCTTGGTACTGACCTTAGGTATTCTACTGTCTATCATCCTCAGAAAAATGGTCAGACGGTGAATGTGAATCAGATCATGGATCATATGATTAGATGTTATATTTTGGACCATGGTGGGGCTTGGGATAAATGCCTCAGACTGATGGAGTTCGCGTACAACAACAACTATCAGGAGAGTTTGCAGATGGCGCACTTTGAAGCTTTTTATGGAAGGCGTTGTCGAACTCCCCTGTTTTGGGCATAAGTTGGCGAAAAGCCGTTGCTCAGACCGGAAGCGCTGGAGGATATGAGTACTTCAGTAATGCATATTCGTGAAAAGATGATGTTATCTTAAGAGTGATATGAAAAGTATGCTAATCAGCGCAGATTTGATCTGGAATTTGCAGTTGGGGATATGGTATTTCTGAAGGTCTCTCTGATGCCAGGTGTTAAGTTATTTGGAAGGAACCATGAGTTAGATCACAGGTATGTGATACCTTTTCAGATTCAGGAGTGCATCGAAGTTTCTGCCTAGAGACTGGAATTGCCTATTTCTTTCCCTAGTGTTCACAATGTATTTCACGTGAGCCAGTTGTGAAAGTGTGTTCGTAATGATCGACATGTCCTTGACTCAGTGTCCTAGTTACAGCCTAATATCTCGTATGTCGAAGAGCCTGACCATATTCTGGAAATTCAATATCGCGTGCTAAGAAAGAAGACAATTCTGATGGTTAAGGTTCTCTGACGCAATCAGGATGCTAGAGGTGCAACTTGGGAGTTGGAATTCGCAATGAGAGAATCGCATCCTCAGCTGTTCTCCTAGTCTTCCACGGTTAGTATTCTTGTTTAATGAATTTTTTTGTCGTGTCTCTCCCTCTGCCCTCTTATTTCATTTTGTGTTCCATGTTTCGGGACGAAACTTCCTTTTTGGAGGGGTGACTGTAACGTCCATGATTTTCCGGAGATTATTTAATCCTCGTATTGACGTCATAATGACGTAAGGGGCGTTACATTAATGTGGAGTTAGCGGTGCGTCACCATTAGTGCGTTTTCACGTCTGTTCGGTCGAGTTGGCCAAATTCGGAAATCCTTCTCGAAAATGGAAAATTTCTCGTTAGGAAATTGAATTAATTAATTTTTGACATACTCGTCAAGTTTCGTCGCTATCCGAGCGATATTCGAGCCATGACGAATTTCCGAAGTTTTGTAAAATTTATGTTCGCCGTAGACTTTAAAAATTTATATCTCAAGAACGGCTCGTCGGATTTTGGTTTTTACTTCGCTGTTGTGTTCGTAGCGTCAGTGTTCGTCTATAGTGTGAGTTTCGTTCAATTCGGCGCGCGTTTGGGCCTCCATTTTAATCTCGTTTTTTCTTATTCAAAAGTATATAAATATGATTATTTTAATATTAAAGCACTATTTAAAAATGTCTTTTACTATTCATGTATATAGTTTAAAAATGTAGTACTCGAGAGCTCAGCAACCCCTTCCGAGATATTTAACTTTCTACTCGAGTGATTTTTTCCTGTTCTCGAGTACAACAACTTTCTTCTAGAGTAGTTTTTTTTCCTGTTCTCGAGTACATCAACTTTATTCTCGAGTAATTTTATTTCCTGTTCTCGAGTTCAGCAGCTTTCTTCTCGAGTGATTTATTTTCCTGTTCTCAAGTACATCAACGTTCTTCTCGAGTACTCTTTCCTGTTCTCGAGTACGGCTTCATCTTTTTGAGTAAAATTTTTTTTTGTTCTCGAGTGCCTGTTTTCCTCTTCTAGAGTACTCCTAAACCTGTTCTCTTGTAGTCTGCAGCCATTCTCGAGAATTCCTTTCCAGTCTGCGTTCGGCCGAAATTTTGAGGGTCAAAACGATGTCGTATTGAACAATGGTTAATATGAAATTTCTTCATCTCGACGATATCTACAGCTTTTATGCTGAGCACTTTTCGATTTGAAGTAATCCTAAATCTCTATTTTTGTTTTCCGCGCACCCGCTCATTGTAACGCCCCGAAAGTTGTGTGCGAGTCGGTCGCGAAAAAAGATGAAAGATATGGTACCTAAACACCTAGAGGGGGGGGTGAATAGGTGACCTAATCCTTTTCTAACTTTGTTGGCAGCCAAACAGTTATATCACAGATTTTTAAGTAGTCTATTACAACAATCAGCAATAATCAAACATACACAGCACATTCACAGCACAGCACACAGTGATTTATAGTGGTTCCCCAATCTTTGGGTACATCCACTTTCCCCCTTCGCCTATCTAGCAGTGTACTAGATTCGGCCAAACTTCTCCACTGTCTCAGAACCCAAATAGGTTCCTACACCTCGGGCCCAAAGCCTTACACCTCAGCTTTCTCTAAAGCCTACACTCAGCCACAAAGGCCTACACTCAGCCACTCAGGCCTACACTCAGCCAATCAAGGCCTACACTCAGAGTTCTTTAACTCCTACACTCAGGCTATCAAGCCCTACCCTCAGCCTTTATAAATTTAGGCTTACAATGCACTCAGATCCAAAGATCCTACAAGTTAAAATAGTATTACAACAAATAACTCAACAACTCAGAAAATAAGAGAGGAGTTGAGAGTTTCTTGCTGAGTTCTTGGAAGAACTCAGATAGATCCAAACTGACTTAGCTTCCTTCAAAGCTTCTTGAGTAGAACTGAATAAGTCTGAATCCTCTGCAGTTGTTCCTTGACCTCTGCTTCTTAAGATCCAGATGCTTCTGAATTCTTCTTCTCAGCCTAGTTCCAAAGACTGAATTCTTGATTGGAGCTCTCTCTCTCCAACTTCTTAGATCTGCCGTTGGTCAGCAAGATCTTCTTGTGTTTATTCTCTGTGTACCACTTTACAGATTACTTGAATAATCTGAACAATTACTTTGATTATTCTCACTTCTACTACAACTACTGTTTCTGTAAACTGTGGGTGCCTATTTATAGGCTTTCTTCATAGTAACCGGCTGGTCCGGTTCATAACTGACTTCTGACATCTCTGACAAGTGCTGTAGACCGGCTGGAACGGCAGCTGTCATGTCATTCAGTCAATTCTTGAAATTCTCTAACTGTCAGATAGTGTCGAGACTTTCTGTTCTTAAGTGTCGACACTTATAGTCCAAGTGTCGACACATGCTGTGTAAGTGTCGACACAAGTCTACAAGGTGTCGACACAACTCCTTGTATGTCTCGACACAGATTTTTATTTAGGTGTCGACACTTGGAATTGAGTGTCGACACAAGTACTTGATCTTCTGTAACTTGTTAAATTCTTCTAAGTGTCGACACATCTCCTTTGTGTCGACACATCTTCGTGTGTTGAAACTGTCAAGTGTCGACACTGCTTCTTGGTGTCGACACAAGTCTTCAATATAGATTCTTCAGCTGAGTGTCGACACATTCCCTTAGTGTGACACTTGTACTTAGAATATTTTTGTAGATATTTCTATTCTTTGCTAAGTGTCGACACAGCTCCTTGTGTCGACACTTTCTTCAAGTGTTGAGTCTTCTGTTGAGTGTCGACACATTCTGTTAAGTGTCGACACTTACTTCAAGTGCTGACTCTTCTGATAGTATGTCGACACATTGTGCTGAGTGTCGACACATTCTTCAAATGCTGACTCCTTTTGTTGAGTGTCGACACATTGTGCTGGGTGTCGACACTTACTTTAAATGTTGACTCTTCTGCATAGTGTCGATAGATTGTGTTGAGTGTCGACACTTGTACTTAGACTCTGCTGACTTTTGCCGAGTGTCGACACAACTCCAAGTGTCGACACTTTCTGGTGTAGACACAGCTCTTCTAGGTGTCGACACTTCTGCTAAGTGTCGACACTGCTTCTCTGCATTCTTCTTCACTGAGTGTCGACACAGCTCCTTGTGTCGACACTTTCTGTCTGGTGTCGACTCTGCATCCCAGGTGTCGACACAATGACTCCAAGTGTCGACACTGCTTGTCTGGGTGTCGACACAAGCTTTCTCAAGTGTCGACACTTTCCCTCTAGGTGTCGACACATGGACTTAGAAAGTTTTAGCTTCAGTCCAGTGAATACCTAACCTGCACAAGTAACTCAAACATACATCAAATACATTATGATGTATATTATTGAGTTGGGTGAGGCTTCTTCAAATCAGGTACATTTGACCAATGTACCCAACAATCTCCCTCTATTTGGAGAAGTCATAACCCTTAGTCAATGATATACACCACTCATAATTAAAAATTATAAAATGATGTAAAGCAGGTATATTTCAACAGGGTAAACTTAAACATGTAATAATGCACACATGTATACACATTAATCATTCCAGAATAATCAAAAAATAGACACATTTCAGAACAATTATACTATATTAATCATAAACTGTTCTAACATTTTTCTAATTCATCTTTAATGATTTACAAAAATGTTTCTCATACAAAGGATTACAACAATCTTCAAATTAATTCCTAATCTATTTCTGATCAGGTTCTTTGATAACAATTCCTTTGCCAGCTAGGACTTTAGCTTTGACAGCAGCAGCAGTAGGCTCAGCATCAGCAGGCTTCTTGCCTTTTGAGTCCTTCTTCTTTTGTTCTTCAGCCTTGATTTTCTGCCTCTCAAAATAATGATAGGGCTTAGGAAAGTACTTGTTGGGCTCCACTGCAGTAGGAGGTAGCTTTCCTAACTTAGCCTTTCTTCTGTATTGGACAATGGCTTCCTGCCTGATTTCATGCTTCCTCCATTCTGCTTCAGAGAACCACTTGTTTCTATCAGTCGTGTTGTCTTTAGCAGCTTTCCGGGCAGTTAGAATGATATTTCTAGAGGTAGGGCTCCATTGTTCAAAATCTGGCTTTAGTTAAGCTTGCTCCCTAAACCTCTTCTTTGACAACCTTGCCTCTTCTTCTTTGTCCAAAGCCTCTTGCATAGCTGCAGTAATAGGTTGAACAACCTTTTCCAGAACAACATTAGACTTGCCCTCAGTTGGGCTGTACATTGTCTGCACTTCTGCATGAATCATTTCAAAATCTGGAGGTGGATAAATGACTTGAGCTACTTCTTGTGGCTCACCTCCAAAATATGCAGGGTTCAGTCCAGATTCAGCAACTTCATTGTCATCACACAGGGGAGGATATCCAAGTGTAGCCCTGATTGAATTTGATATCCATTTTGCATGCTCAGAACTTGCCTTGACTAACACTCTCTCCCCCTTTATGACTTCTTGAGCAACATGATCTCTTACATCATCCTTCTGGAATCGGATTTGACCATCCAAGTACCTGATTCCATCTTTAAAGTAAGGTCTAAGCTTTGTAAGTTGTTCAGAGATTGCTTTCTGGGAATCATGTATAGCAGTTTTGACAGCAGTAATCTCAGCTTGAAAGATTTTATCAAAATCAGCCTTTGCAGCATCAGCAGATGTAGATGGCTCAGCAGACTTATGCTTTAATTCAGTGACTATAGCATTGTGGGAGGCAGTTAAATTATCATTCATTCTTAACTGATTTTCCAGCACATACCCTTGCTTTAATGCTATATCATCTACTTGAGTCTTGATCTTCTCCTGGTGAGTTGCCAAATAGACTGCTGCATTCCCACCCTTGTGGAAGCAGTCAGTCATTTCTTTCTTGTTCAGATTCATCTCAAACCTTATAGATTTTATATCTTGAGCAAGATCAAACTGTAATGATCTGTGCCCTGCATCAACATAAGCCTCTATGGCTTTCCTTTGTTCATCCATTTTGATATGTAGTGCAATCAGTAAAGCACTATAGTCAGCAGTTGGAGCTTGCTGAACTATAGGCTGTGGGGCAATGGATTGTAGGGCTTTCTTGTAGCTCTGACTTCTTCTCTTGAATACAAAGAGTTTCTTCTTTTTAGCCCTAGCACTCTCCTCATCTTCAGAGGCAGAGGTGCTTGCAATATCAACTCTATTCTGAGGGCTCTCAGGTTTGTCTGCTTGCACATCAAGTGCCTTCTCAGTCTCTGGCCTTAAAGGCTCATCCTGAACTGACATGTGCTCCCCCTCAGCAGCAGCACTCTTATCTTCAGCAGCAACCTTGTCCATGTCAAAATCCTCTTGATCTAAATTCAGAAAGAGGTCTTCCATTGTGTATTCAGGAGGTGACTGTGCAGGAGAAGTACATGGTTCTTCAACTACTTGAGTAGTATCTGGAACATTTTGCACAACAGCAGATGTGTCTTCAAGAACAACATCTGGAGCTTGGCTAGGTAGCTGAGTTTGCTGAGGAACATCAGACAAATCAGCATCTTCTATAAGATATTCTAAAGTTTTTAAGTCAGTGAGTACATCTTGGATAATGATGGTGGCCTGCTCACTGTCCAGAGTAGATGGTTCTTCTACTACTGGAAGCTCCCCCTGGCTGTGATCCCTATGGATGGGGCTAGCTTGAGGCAGCTCCCCCTGGATCTCAGCTACATCTTGAGCAGCAGGGGTCTTGACTACTGTCTCCTCTTCTTGCTCATCAGGTGTGAACACCACCTGTTCTTCACTTTCAGAACTGCTTGAGGACTCTTGGGCCACAACAGCAGTTTTTCTCTTCTTCCTGGGAGGTGTGATTTTCTCAGTAACTTGCTTCTCAGGGGTAGGCATATCCTTTGACAACACCCTTTCCCACCTAGACAAGATCCTCATATCCATTTTTCTCATATGATTCATCTTGCTACCTGCAGCAGTGCTCATTACCTCTGGTATTGTACCAGCCAGGTAGAGACTTATAATTCTGCCCAAATTGGGCTTCTTCAGACTTTCCTTGATCTTTTCATAGATGACCATTGACCAATCTATTTTTAGGGTGAAGATGATTCTTGTCATGATATTGAACATTGAGGCTGACACCCTGTCATGCCCTCCAGGTTTACTGAGAATGACCTTGCCCACTATCTCTGACAGAAATTTTCCTTGACTGTTCATGCCTTTTCTGTTAAAGACAGAACCTATCTTCATCTTAGAATCAAGACCACACCAGACCAAAGCTTCCCTGGTCTTGGATGTAGAAACTTCTTCTTCTTCTTGAGTATTAGGTAGCTGAAGTACCTTTCTCAGACTTTTGGGTGATACCTTGACCTTGGTGCCATGCACTCTGGATTTGATTCTGTATCCAGAGTCATCCACAGTTGCTCCAGTAAGGAATTCAAGCACTTCCTTCTTCCATATCGTGGTTGGTTCTGAAACCAAGTATTCTAGTCCTGAATCGCTGACTAGGGTAACCACTGACTTGATATCTTGATCGCCATCGTCGAATGCGCCGCACACAAGTTTGTAGCCTTCGTTGACGTTTTCCTCGAGCTTGGGAGCCATTAGGGTTTGGAGAATTAGGCTTGAGAAAAGAGAAATGTCGACACAAGAGTTTTGGTCTCGAAACTTTGAAAGTGTGTCGACAATCAAAGACAGAACCCTATTTATACCTTTCTGATTTGAAGACGAACAGGCGGGAGGGATAACTAAAAATGTGTCGACACTGTCAATAAGTGTCGACACTGACTTATAATGTCTCGACACACATGTGTCGACACAAGTTTAGTCAACAGATATTATGTGTCGACACATGTTTATGTGTCGACACCACTCTACTCGACGAATAGTCGAGACTTTACTTAGAAAATTCTGAGTAAAACTTAAGTGTCGACACCACATTGGATGTGTCGACACCTACTCGACATGTGTCGACACTAACATTCTGAAGTGTCGACACCAACATCCTAGATGTGTCGACACCTTTTTCCTGAAGTGTCGACACTTTTATTCTGTGTCGACATAGACTTGTCTATGTGTCGACACCTTTTTACTTAGCCAATTTTTCTATTCTGTAAACTTAGTCTAAGTTTATCATACCTAGTTCAATTTTGAATCTATTGAACTTAGCTTCTTCTAAGGGCTTAGTAAACATGTCAGCTATCTGATTATCAGTTTTAACATATTCAAGTGCAATATCATTTCTTTCTACATGCTCCCTAAGAAAGTGATATTTAATCTCAATATATTTTGTTCTACTATGAGATACAGGGTTGTTAGCTATTGAAATAGCACTTGTAGAATCACAGTAAAGTGGAGTTCTACTTACCTGAAATCCATAGTCCTCTAGCTGATGTTGAATCCACAGAAGTTGAGCACAGCAACTTCCTGCAGCTACATATTCTGACTCAGCTGTGGAGATAGCCACACTAGTCTGCTTTTTGCTGCTCCATGAAATTATTCTTCCACCTAGGAATTGACAGGTTCCAGTTGTGCTCTTTCTATCCTCTTTGCATCCTGCAAATTCTGGATCTGTATAACCTGTTAGATCAAAATCTCCATTCCTAGGGTACCAGAGGCCTAGATAGGGAGTGCTCTTTAGATATCTCAATATTCTTTTGACAGCAGTCAAGTGAGACTCTTTAGGGCAGGCTTGATACCTGGCACAAACACATGTAGCATACATAATGTCAGGCCTACTTGCAGTCAAGTATAGTAAGGAGCCAACTATCCCTCTATACAAGGTTTCATCTACAGGTTTCCCTGCATCATCCTTGCTAAGAGACATACCTGACCCCATAGGAGTCTTCATGGTACTGGATGAATCCATACCATATTTCCTTATGAGTTCTAGGGTGAACTTGGACTGACATATGGACAAGCCACTTTCAGTCTGTTTAACTTGGAGACCCAAGAAAAACTTTAGCTCTCCCAAACTACTCATCTCAAATTGACTTTGCATAAGCTTTGCAAACTTTTTGCAAAGGCTACTTTCAGTAGACCCAAATATAATGTCATCTACATATATTTGGACAAGTATGACTTTGCCTCTAGATTCCCTAAGGAATAGAGTCTTATCTATTTTCCCCCTTGAGAACTTGTTCTCAATGAGGAAACTAGATAGGGTTTCATACCAAGCTCTAGGAGCTTGCTTTAACCCATACAATGCTTTCCTAAGTCTATAGACATGATGTGGTAAAGTTGGATCAACAAAACCTGATGGCTGCTCCACATAGACTTCTTCTTTCAAATTACCATTTAGGAATGCTGACTTGACATCCATTTGGTAAACCTTGAATCCTTGATAGGTTGCATAGGCCAAGAACATCCTTATGGCCTCCAGTCTGGCTACTGGGGCAAAGGTTTGATCAAAATCAATACCTTCTTCTTGCTTGTATCCTTTAGCAACCAGTCTTGCTTTATTCTTAATGATGACCCCTTGTTCATCTAACTTATTTCTGTAGATCCACTTAGTTCCTATAACATTGTGGTCTTTAGGTTTAGGAACCAGCTCCCAAACCTTGCACCTTTTGAACTGATTAAGTTCTTCTTGCATAGCTTCAGTCCACTGTGGATCTTGTATAGCTTCTTCAAATTTCTTAGGTTCTATTTGAGACAGAAAACTAGAATATACTGCAGCATTCTGGAACTCCTTGTCTTGGATCTCCAATAATCAGCTCTACTGGATGATCTCTTAGATGCCTGTTGGCTGGTGGCATCCTAACTTCAGGTTGAACTTCTTCAGCATCTGCATCATGCTGTACTTCTTGTATTTCTTCAGCTATTGGTACATGTAGTTCTCCCCCTGGACAACTGCTATTGCCTTCTACTTGCTGTCTTGCAGCAGGCATCTCTTCTATAGTAAGCTTGTCCAATCTCTTTGTCAAACCTGTGGGGCTGCATACATTGCTAGACAACTCATTGTTAATAAGTTTAGTCTCATCAAAAACTACATGCACAGTCTCCTCTACAACTTGTGTAGTCAAGTTGTATACTCTATAAGCCTTACTATTGTTGCTGTACCCAACAAAAATTCCCTCTTGGGACTTGGCAGCAAACTTTGTTAAGTAAGACTTCCCATTGTTAAGTATGAAGCATTTACAACCAAAGATCCTAAAATAGGATAGGTTTGGTTTCCTGCCTTTCACAACTTCATAGGGGGTTTTGTTTAGCCTTTTAGTGATGGTAGCCCTATTTATAACATGACATGCAGTGTTAACTGCTTCAGCGCAGAAATACTCTGGCAGTGATGTATCACTTAGTAGGGTTCAGCCCAGAAATACTCTGGCAGTGATGTATCACTTAGTAGCCTTTTAGTGATGTTAACTGCTTCAGCCCAGAAATACTCGTCGCAGAAAGGAAACGACGCCATTTGGGTGGTCGTAGATAGGTTGACAAAGGTGTCGCATTTTATCCCAGTCAGAAAGGAGGATCCTGTGGAAAAGTTAGCCAAGCTCAACGTGGATAGTATTGTATGATTGCACGGTGTGCCTAGAAGTGTTGTTAGTGATCGTGATGGACGCTTCACGTCAAATGACTGGAGGTTGGTGCATAGTCTGTTGGGTACTAAGCTAAAGTTCAGCACAGCCTTTCACCCGCAGACAGATGGCCAAACCGAGAGAGTCAACAGGACTATGGAGGACATGCTTCGCATGTGCGTCCTAGATTTCGGGAAGAATTGGGAGGATCACTTGTACATGGTGGAGTTTGCTTACAACAACAGCTTTCAGTCAAGCATTGGAATGGCGCCTTTCGAAGCCTTGTACGGGAGGAAGTGTCGTACGCCGATGTCTTGGTTGGAGGCAGGCGAATCAAAGTTGTATAAACGTCAAGCGGTGGAAGATGCCACTTCAATGATACGGACAATTCAGGAAAGGCAGAAGATTGCTCAGGATAGACAGTCAAAGTATTACAATGCCAAACATAGAAATGTGGAGTTCAACGTTGGCGACATGGTATATTTAAAGATCAAGCCGTTCAAGGGTGTATCGCGGGTTCGACGCTTGAAGAAGCTGAGTCCGAGATACCTTGAACCATTTGAAATCCTGGAGCGTGTTGGCGAGGCGGCGTATAGATTAAAGCTGCCGACGGAGTTGAGTGGGCTGCATGACGTATTCCACGTATCGGTGTTGCGTAAGGCAGTGCAAGAGTCTTCGCAGATCGTTACGGACAATCAGGTACCGGTTGATTATGAGTTAACAATAAGGGTCAAGCCAGTGCGAATTGAAGATGTTGCAGTCAAACGACACTGCAACAAGGAGATCCGAATGGTTAAAGTCCGTTGGGATAATTGCGGACGTGAGGAGCTTTCTTGGGAGCGAGAGCAAGCTATGTTGGAGGAATACCCCGAGTTATTCCACTCAGGTATCATTTAGCTTTCGTGTACCTTTGCTTAATTTCGGTACGAAATTCCTTAAGTGGGGGAGATTTGTAACGCCCCGAAAGTTGTGTGCGAGTCGGTCGCGAAAAAAGAGTTTTTGGTGCCTGTAGCGGTACACGACCTAGGACACGGGCGTGTCCAAGGCCATGTCTGGCTGGTGATTTTTGGCCGTTTTCAACCCGAGAAGGACACGGTCAGAAACACGGCCGGATGACACGGGCGTGTCATCCGACACGGGGGTGTGCCAACCTGTGTCCCTACCCGTGTCCTGATGGGTCGTGTCTGTTACCGTGGCGGTTATGCGTGACACGCCCACGAACACGGGCGTGTCGAGGAACCCGACACGGGCGTGTCAGGTCAGACACGGGCGTGTCTTGGCCCGTGTGCGTTTCTCAGTTCGACGATCATGCCTGGATCGAGGCACACAGCCATGGACACGGCCGTGTGCCAAGCCGTGTGAGGCCCAGGTCTGGGGAATTTTGTGCAGATCCGAGCCGTTCGTTTCCTTTAATTTAGATCCGACGGCCCAGATGAAATTCTGCTCTGTTAAGGCCGGGAATAGGGGTTATTTCCTCATTTTCTCTCCAAAGTTCTCCTTTTCCAAAGTGAGAGAGAAGAGGAAGAAGAAGGAGGTTTCCGGCCTCCGGCGGAGCATCGGAGCACCGTTTCGAAATCGGAGAGCGGATCCATGGCGCCAAAACGGACTACAAGGGTAACGATTCTCAATTTGAGCGCTTGAAGCTCTTTCTTTCTGCATAGGGAATCCCGCTCCCGCGAGTATGCGGTGAGTGCGTGGTGTTCCTTAGGGTTGACAGGAATAGTCCCCCTTGTGTTGCATATAGAGCCCGGAATCGTAAGTACGGGCATAGGCATTGTGTGTGAAGCCTACCCGGACATGTTTTGTCTGGATCGGTGATGTTGCATTTGATGTGGTTTTGCCGGAGAAGACTCCGTGCTTTGGATTTTTTCGGGTTTCTACACGGTAGATTGCAGCAGGGATCCTTGGAGGTTAGCTTCAAGGCGCACCCGGAAAATTGTGCGGAAACGTGTTCTGCTAACTTGGCAGTCTGGGAACCGGCCTTGATCAAAACTAGGTTATGAGATTGTTTTGGAAAATTTGGGATCCGAGAGAAGCTTGGCCCGCACAAAGGACTTAAATTGGACATGCGGCGTGAGCAACGGGCTAGTGGAATTGGACCTAGGCTATGTGGTTCGGTGCGAGAGACCCGAAGACGGGGACTGGCCGTAGGCATAGTCGGAGCCTTAGACGGTGGTCAGAAAGGCTAAATGCTCACATGTTGTTGCCATCCTGGGGGTGGTGGTGAATGCACTGATGGGTCAGGGTTCACCATGAATGTGCCCTGAGTGCACGAGGTGTTTGGTCGTGCGAGCCTACACCTGTGGCGAATTATAATTGCGGCTAATGTTATGCAGGGAAAGAGCACCGCCGTCCCGAGTCAGCGGCGGGGTCGTTATAATTTGGTCGGCTTTTAGCTGACCGTTGATTTATTTGCCACCGTGCGGTGGTATGTGCTTGCAGGTGCTGCGGAGCCGAGCGCCAAATAGCGGGCTGGAGCCCATGTTGCTGTGCTGGCCCTAGAACGCCGTAGAATAGCTGTTTTTATATTTATCATGTGTGGCCGGCCTGCGAGCCGATGTATGTAAAACACTCTTTATTAAGTGAACATTTGTAAGGCCATAAGGCCATGTACCCGTTTCTGTGTATTTGGGGTTTCATTCCTTTTGTTGTAGCTGTGGACATTCATATTGAAGGATTTAATTTTGGGTTCTTTCAACTTTAAAATCTTCCGCTAGAATGCTGTGTGATTAGGACGGGTAGTCTTATTCTGTTGGTTTGATTATTCATTTAGTATCCCTTCCGACTGTCTGTGGTATATGGCGTCGGGTTCCAGCTAGACCTTCTGTTATATGTCATGCGACAGATGGGGGTGTTATAATTTGGTATCAGACTTCTGGTTACGATCAGGCTTAAATGAATTCGTGGGCGAATTCTTTTAAGGGGTGGTGAGCACATGTGTGCGTCATCGTTATAACATAAAAAAAACCCATGAATGTCCACTTAGGAATGAAAATACACTTGTTTGGTGGAACCTGAGTGTTCCAATGATTGCTTTTAGCAATTTGTTTGTTGTCTAATCGTGTGTCTTTGCTAATTTAGGCAGCTGGGAGCGGTGCTGGTCAGTCAGAGCGTCCGCAATCAGCGGAAAGTAGTGCACCAAGGGACGTGCCTGCTACACCTCCTTCAGCGGAAACCATTAGGATGGTGGCTGAAGCCGTGTTCGCAATGATAAATGCCCAACCTGCAGGGCAAATGCATCGCGCACCTCCTGCGAGTGAGCAAGAACCGGTTAGGGCGGCAGAGCCGAGAGTGGTGGAACGCGCAGTAGTTGAGTTAGTAGAGCCGACGAGAACTACGGAGCGACAGCTAAAGCACGTGATGGGCTTTAATCCTCCGAGGTTTAATGGGGTTGGAACGCCAACTCAAGCTGAGGACTGGCTCTCTTCCATAAAGAGGGTGTTGACGGCCACAATGACTGAGGAGTGGCAGAAGACCACCATAGCGACTTTTCTTTTGGAGGGTGAAGCGAGGCTTTGGTGGGACGAGTTGGAGTTTCATCTTCTAGTGGGAAGCCAACTTGCGGATGTGCCGATGGAGGAATTTTCAAGATTGTTTCTAGCCAGATTTGTACCTTCTGCTCAGAGGTTGGATATGGAGAATCAATTTCTTGGGTTGACTCAGGGATCCAGAAGCGTGGACGAATATCTGCATGAGTTCACACGGTTGGGTCATTATGCTGGTGCTATGTTTTCAGAAGAAGAGAGGAAGACCAACCGATTCTATGAGGGTCTTCGCGGCGATTTACAGTTACTCCTTGCTGGGCCTAAGGCGCAGGGCTTCCTAGCCTTGGTCAATTCGGCCCGATCGTTGGAAAAGGTTGCGAAGAAAGTTCAAGAGAAGAGGGACCCAGGAGAAAGGAAGACCGAGTTCAAGGTGCCAAGTAACAAGACAGGTTTCCGCAGATGGAACAAGAAGCGGAGGACTTCGAACTCAGCCCCTTCGGCTGATGCATCGGGGTCAACTACAAGTCGAGTCCCCGGGGCTTGCTACAACTACGGGAAGACGGGGCATTTTGCTCGGGAGTGTTGGAGCGGACGTTCAAAGTACGAGAGGAGACCTGGAGCGACTTATGAGGAGAAAGGGAAGGCGGTGGAGTCAACCGCATCCCATCATGCTCCAGCCCAGCCTAGAGTCTATAACCTTGGTCTGCAGGAGGCCATTAAGCAAGCAGACGTGGTGACAGGTATGAGTTAAATTACAGTGGTTTAACTTTTATAGTTGTTACCTTTGTATTTGTTAGCTTACGTTTGTTAGTGCTAGGCTTTGTGTTGATCTTTGGGTTTCCGGTGAGAACCCTTTTTGATACGGGGGCATCACATTCCTTCTTGTCTGAAAAGTTTATATCGCGCATCGGAGTTCCGTTCTCGATGGCAGAAAACAAGTTGGATGTGTTGTTGCCTAATGGGTGCTCAATGCGTGCGGATAGGATTTGTGTTGTGAAGATTCGAATTGGAGATCGGGAGTTTGATTTGCGGACGTTGATTCTACCATTAGTGGAGTTTGACGTAATTTTCGGTATGGATTGGCTCTCGGAGCAGAGTGCATGCTTTGATTGCAATCGTAAAGAAGTCAAGTTGGGTCTGGACACTGGTGGAGAGACTACTTTTGCGGGCATGAAGGGGTCAGGGAAAGTTCTGATATCGGCCCTTCAGGTGTTCAAGGCAGTTCGGTCTGGGGCAGAACTGTATGTCACTCTAGTGCAGACTGCGACGCCTAAACCTAGTTTGGGCAACATCCCAGTTGTGTCCGAGTATCCTGATGTGTTTCCAGATGATCTCCCAGGAGCCCCTCCTCAGCGGGAGATAGACTTTACAATAGAGCTGGTACCGGGTGCCAAACCGGTGTCACGCTCCCCCTATCGGATAGCCCCAAGAGAAATGTCAGAGTTGAAGGTGCAACTGCAAGAGTTGCTAGAGCAAGGTTATGTGCGTCCAAGTTCGTCGCCTTGGAGCGCACCAGTTCTCTTTGTTAAGAAGAAAGATGGGAGCTTGCGACTTTGTATCGATTATCGGGAATTGAACAAACTTACGGAGAAGAACAAATATCCGATCCCGAGGATTGACGATCTATTTGATCAGCTGGTTGGATCAACTGTATATTCGAAGTTAGATTTGAAGTCTGGTTACTATCAGTTGAGGATAAGGGAGAGTGACATTCCAAAGACAGCATTCAGTACGTGGTTTGGGCATTACGAGTTCACAGTCATGCCGTTTGGGTTGACGAATGTGCCATCCGTGTTTATGGATCTGATGAATAGGACGTTCAGAGAATACTTGGATCAGTTTGTGATAGTATTTATCGATGATATCCTGGTGTATTCGCGGTGCGAGGAGGATCACTACAAGCATTTACACATGGTGTTGGAAACATTGAGGAAAAGTCAGTTGTATGCAAAGTTCTCCAAGTGTGAATTCTGGTTATCCTCAATAGCGTTCCTTGGTCATGTTGTCAGTGGAGAAGGAATAGCTGTGGATCCGGCGAAGATAGTGGCGATACGGGAGTGGCCTACTTTGACTACTGTGGCAGAGGTCCGGAGTTTTCTAGGGCTTGCTGGCTACTACAGGCGCTTCGTAGAGAACTTCTCGCGGATATCACTACCACTCACGACGTTGACAAGAAAGGATCAGAAGTTTGTGTGGTTTCCGGAGTGCGAACAGGCTTTTGTAGAGTTGAAGAGGCGGTTAACCACGGCGCCCATTTTATGTTCGCCAAGTGGAACCGAATGGTTCGAGATCTATAGTGATGCTTCGGGCAGTGGTTTGGGCTGTGTTCTGCTACAGCATAGGAGAGTGATAGCTTATGGTTCACGACAACTGAAGGTTCATGAGAGGAATTATCCGGTCCATGACTTAGAGTTAGCGGCCGTGATATTTGCTCTAAAGATTTGGAGGCACTATCTGTACGGTGTGAAGGTGGATATTTACACCGATCATAAAAGTTTGAAGTACCTTTTGGACCAAAAAGATTTGAACATGAGGCAGAGGAGGTGGATGGAGTTCTTAGGGGACTACTCCTTCAAGATACACTATGTGCCTGGGAAGGGAAATGCTGTGACGGATGCGTTGAGTCGTAAAATTCCCGCACAAGCCAATTAGTTATCAGTGCATGATGAGAGATTGGTCCAAGAGTTGGAGGCATTGGAGATATCTTGCGTTGACAAGCAGTCAAGTGCCGAGGCGAAACTGTTTTGGACAGAGGTGCATTGTGGTCTAGCGGATAGAGTTCGGCAGGCTTTGGTTCAGGATAGCAGCATGAAGCAAATCTTAGATGGAACTTTGGATGGGTCAAATTCAAAGTTTGTGGTTGAATATGGGTTACTAAGGAAGGACGGTCGTCTATGCGTTCCTAGTGCGGATAATATTCGGGAGGAGTTGATGTATGAGGCTCATCATACCAAGTACTCAATCCACCCGGGAAGCACGAAGATGTATAGAGACATGAAGAAATAATTCTGGTGGCCGGGTTTGAAGAAGGATGTGGCACTTTATGTGGCTAAGTGTCATACTTGCGCATTGGTGAAGGTGGAATGCCAGAAGCCCGGAGGTTTCTTGAAATCTCTTCCTATCCCAGAATGGAAGTTCGACGATATATCTATGGATTTTGTGCACGGTTTGCCGAAGTCGCAGAAAGGAAACGACGCCATTTGGGTGGTCGTAGATAGGTTGACAAAGGTGTCGCATTTTATCCCAGTCAGAAAGGAGGATCCAGTGGAAAAGTTAGCCAAGCTCTACTTGGATAGTATTGTACGATTGCACGGTGTGCCTAGAAGTATTGTTAGTGATCGTGATGGACGCTTCACATCAAATGACTGGAGGTTGGTGCATAGTCTGTTGGGTACTAAGCTAAAGTTCAGCACATCCTTTCACCCGCAGACAGATGGCCAAACCGAGAGAGTCAACAGGACTATGGAGGACATGCTTCGCATGTGCGTCCTAGATTTCGGGAAGAATTGGGAGGATCACCTGTACATGGTGGAGTTTGCTTACAACAACAGCTTTTAGGCAAGCATTGGAATGGCGCCTTTCGAAGCCTTGTACGGGAGGAAGTGTCGTACGTCAATGTCTTGGTTGGAGGCAGGCGAATCAAAGTTGTATAAACGTCAAGCGGTGGAATATGCCACTTCAATGATACGGATAATTCAGGAAAGGCTGAAGATTGCTCAGGATAAGAAGTCAAAGTATTACAATGCCAAACATAGAAATGTGGAGTTCAACGTTGGCGACATGGTATATTTAAAGATCAAGCCGTTCAAGGGTGTATCGCGGGTTCGACGCTTGAAGAAGCTGAGTCCGAGATACCTTGGACCATTTGAAATCCTGGAGCGTGTTGGCGAGGCGGCGTATAGATTAAAGCTGCCGACGGAGTTGAGTGGGCTGCATGACGTATTCCACATATCAGTGTTGCGTAAGGCAGTACAAGAGTCTTCGCAGATCGTTACGGACAATCAGGTACCGGTTGATTATGAGTTAACAACAAGGGTCAAGCCAATGCGAATTGAAGATGTTGCAGTCAAACGACTCCGCAACAAGGAGGTCCGAATGGTTAAAGTCCGTTGGGATAATTGCGGACGTGAGGAGCTTTCTTTGGAGCGAGAGCAAGCTATGTTGGAGGAATACCCCGAGTTATTACACTCAGGTATCATTTAGCTTTCCTGTACCTTTGCTTAATTTCGGGACGAAATTCCTTAAGTGGGGGAGATTTGTAACGCCCCGAAAGTTGTGTGCGAGTCGGTCGCGAAAAAAGAGTTTTTGGTGCATGTCGGGGTACACAGCCTAGGACACGGGCGTGTCCAAGGCCGTGTCTGGTTGGTGATTTTTGGTCGTTTTCAACCCGAGAAGGACACGGCCAGAAACACGGCCGGATGACACGGGCGTGTCATCCGACACGGGCGTGTGCCAAACCGTGTCCCTACCCGTGTCCTGATGGGTCGTGTCCGTTGCCGTGGTGGTTATGCGTGACACGCCCACGAACACGGGCGTGTCGAGGAACCCGACACGGGCGTGTCAGGTCAGACACGGGCGTGTCTTCGCCCGTGTGCGTTTCTCAGTTCGACGATCGTTCCTGGAACGAGGCACATGACCATGGACACGGCCGTGTGCCAAGCCGTGTGCGGCCCAGGTCTGGGGAATTTTGTGCAGATCCGAGCCGTTCGTTTCCTTTAATTTAGATCCGACGGCCCAGATGAAATTCTGCTCTGTTAAGGCCGGGAATAGGGGGTTATTTCCTCATTTTCTCTCCAAAGTTCTCCTTTTCCAAAGTGAGAGAGAAGAGGAAGAAGAAGGAGGTTTCAGGCCGCCGGCGGAGCATCGGAGCACCGTTTCGAAATCGGAGAGCGGATCCGTGGAGGGAAGGTCATTGCGAAGAGTTCTAACCGCGTAGTTTTTCCATGGCGCCAAAACGGACTACAAGGGTTACGATTCTCAACTTGAGCGCTTGAAGCTCTTTCTTTCTGCATAGGGAATCCCGCTCCCGCGAGTATGCGGTGAGTGCGTGGTGTTCCTTGGGGTTGACAGGAATAGTCCCCCTTGTGTTGCATATAGAGCCCGGAATCGTAAGTACGGGCATAGGCATTGTGTGTGAAGCCTACCCGGACATGTTTTGTCTGGATCGGTGATGTTGCATTTGATGTGGTTTTGCCGGAGAAGACTCCGTGCTTTGGATTTTTTCGGGTTTCTACGCGGTAGATTGCAGCAGGGATCCTTGGAGGTTAGCTTCAAGGCGCACCCGGAAAATTGAGCGGAAACGTGTTCTGCTAACTTGGCGGTCTGGGAACCGGCCTTGAGCATAACTGGGTTATGAGATTGTTTTGGAAAATTTGGGATCCGAGAGAAGCTTGGCCCGCGCAAAGGACTTAAATTGGACATGCGGCGTGAGCAACGGGCAAGTGGAATTGGACCTAGGCTATGTGGTTCGGTGCGAGAGACCCGAAGACGGGGACTGGCCGTTGGCATAGTCGGAGCCTTAGACGGTGGTCAGAAAGGCTAAATGCTCACATGTTGTTGCCATCCTGGGGGTGGTGGTGAATGCACTGATGGGTCAGGGTTCATCATGAATGTGCCCTGAGTGCACGGGGTGTTTGGCCGTGCGAGCCTACACCTGTGGCGAATTATAATTGCGCTATATATATTGTTGGGCTAATGTTATGCAGGGAAAGAGCACCACCGTCCCGAGTCAGGGGTGGGGTCATTATAATTTGGTCGGCTTTTAGCTGACCATTGCTTTATTTGCCACCGTGCGGTGGTATGTGCTTGCAGGTGCTGCGGAGCCGAGCGCCAAATAGCGGGCTGGAGCCCATATTGCTGTGCTGGCCCTAGAAGGCCGTAGAATAGCTGTTTTTATATTTATCATGTGTGGCCGGCCTGCGAGCCGATGTATGTAAAACACTCTTTATTAAGTGAACATTTGTAAGGCCATAAGGCCATGTACCCGTTTCTGTGTATTTGGGGTTTCATTCCTTTTGTTGTAGCTGTGGACATTCATATTGATGGATTTAATTTTGGGTTCTTTCAACTTTAAAATCTTCCGCTAGAATGCTCTGTGATTAGGACGGGTAGTCTTATTCTGTTGGTTTGATTATTCATTTAGTATCCCTTCCGACTGTATGTGGTATATGGCGTCGGGTTCCAGCTGGACCTTCTATTATATGCCATGCGACAGATGGGGGTGTTACAATTGGAGAAGACTCCGTGCTGTGGTATATGCCATGCGCAATGATAAATGCCCAACCTCCCTCTATTTGTAACGCCCCGAAAGTTGTGTGCGAGTCGGTCGCGAAAAAAGAGTTTTTGGTGCCTGTAGGGGTACACGGCCTAGGACACGGGCGTGTCCAAGGCCGTGTCTGGCTGGTGATTTTTGGCCGTTTTCAACCCGAGAAGGACACGGCCAGAAACACGGCCGGATGACACGGGCGTGTCATCCGACATGGGCATGTGCCAACCCGTGTCCCTACCCGTGTCCTGATGGGTTGTGTCTGTTGCCGTGGCGGTTATGCGTGACACGCCCACGAACACGGGCGTGTCGAGGAACCCGACACGGGCGTGTCAGGTTAGACACGGGTGTGTCTTGGCCCGTGTGCGTTTCTCAGTTCGACGATCGTGCCTGGATCGAGGCACACGGCCATGGACACGGCCGTGTGCCAAGCCGTGTGCGGCCCAGGTCTGGGGAATTTTGTGCAGATCCGAGCCGTTCGTTTCCTTTAATTTAGATCCGACGGCCCAGATGAAATTCTGCTCTGTTAAGGCCGGGAATAGGGGGTTATTTCCTCATTTTCTCTCCAAAGTTCTCCTTTTCCAAAGTGAGAGAGAAGAGGAAGAAGAAGGAGGTTTCCGGCCGCCGGCGGAGCATCGGAGCACCGTTTCGAAATCGGAGAGCGGATCCGTGGAGGGAAGGTCATTGCGAAGAGTTCTAATCGCGTAGTTTTTCCATGGCGCCAAAACGGACTACAAGGGTAACGATTCTCAACTTGTGTAACGACCCTCGGCCCGAGCTCAGAGGCCCACAGGCTTGTCTCGTTCAAGACATCGTTACCGGGCTGCAGCCCAAGCACCCCAAAGCCTCTCCGCGCCTGTTTCTCGGCCGCGGTGCATTGTTGAGGCCAGGTCTCGAACCCGCAACCCCCTTGATAAGGAGTCTTCTAACCACTCCTCATCACCAACTGAGCTGCAGCTCAGTTGGTGATGAGGAGTGGTTAGAAGACTCCTTATCAAGGGGGTTGCGGGTTCGAGACCTGGCCTCAACAATGCACCGCGGCCGAGAAACAGGCGCGGAGAGGCTTTGGGGTGCTTGGGCTGCAGCCCGGTAACGATGTCTTGAACGAGACAAGCCTGTGGGCCTCTGAGCTCGGGCCGAGGGTCGTTACAATAAAAAGTGCAAGTTGTAACGCCCCGAAACTCAAAGGAGCAAAGGGGAACGTTTTGGGCCAGTTTTGGTTTCTGGCTGAAGGCACACGGCCTGGGACACGGGCGTGTCCCAGGGCGTGTCAAGCGTATGTCGACACTTAGCCGCGAAGTCGTCGAGTTATTCTCGACGATTCGTCGAGAATGGGCACACGGCCTGCGACACGGGCGTGTCGCAGGGCGTGTCGACCCGTGTCGACACTTAGCCGTGAAATCGTCGAGTTATTCTCGACGATTCGTCGAGAATGGGCACACGGCCCGCGACACGGGCGTGTCGACCCGTGTCGACGAGCGTCAAGGTGAAATCGTCGAGATGCACTCGACGGTCGTCGAGACAAGGCACACGGCCTAGGACACGGGCGTGTCCAAGGCCGTGTCATCCAGTCGTCATTCTCCCCTCGACGAAATGTCCCGTGTACACGGCCTGGGGGCCCAGGCGTGTCAATGTGACACGGGCAAGGACACGGGCGTGTCCTAGAACCCGTGCAGTGCTCGGGTTGGAAACGGGGGAAAAATCATGGGTACACGGCCGGCTACACGGCCGTGTCAGCTGGAACACGGGCGTGTCAGCTCGAACACGGGCGTGTTCGATACCCGTGTGCGTGTTCAGAAGATTCGATTTTGACGGCGAATGCGGCACACGGCCCTGGACACGGGCGTGTGCCAAGCCGTGTTCGGCCCAGATTGGGCATTTCAGCCCCGAATCAAAGCCGCTCGTTTTCTTAGGTTGAGATCCGACGGCTGGGGATGGTTCCTGGGAGGATATACACGGGTTTGACTTAGAAAAATCCACACTTTTCATCACTTGATCTCTCTCCAAACCCTTGGAGAAAGAAGAGCCAAGGCTAGAGGAAGAGGAGCTAGATCCGCCATTGGAGGAGCTTCGGAGCTCCGAATCGCAAGCCGACTCCGGATCCACGGAGGCAACGCAAGCGCGGTGATTTCTATCCGATTACATTTCGATGGCGCCAAAGAGGAACGCAAGGGTAACGATCCTCACTTGTGAGCTTGATAGCTTTCTTTCTTAGCATAGGAAGCCCTCTCTCGCGAGTTTGCGAAGAGTTGGAGGCATTCCTTCGGGTAGATATGTAAAGTCCCCGTTGTTTAGCGTCCGTATGCGAGAACGGACATAGGCATTGTGGTTGAAGCCTACCCGGACATGTTAGTTCGGATCGGTGATGTTGCATTGCATAAGGCCGGAGAAGACTCCGTGCTATTTGGTGTTTTCGGGTTTTCTACGCGGTAGATTGCAGCAGGGAGCCTTGGGGACTAACTCAAAGGTGCACCCGGAAAACTGGGCGGACACGAGGTCTTGCCAACTTGGTGGCCTGAGTGCCAACATGAACATAACGGGGTTATGTGTCTTGCGGTAGAATGGGACTCGGTGAAAGTTTGACCCGCGCAAATGGCTTAAATTGCCGTTGCGATGTGAGCACGGGTTAGATGGAGCCGTACCCGCTTTATGTCGTTCGGGTTAGAGAGACCTAAAGTTACATGGCACTCGCCGTTGGCATAGATGTGAGTCTTCGGTGGTCAATGGCATAAATTGACGTGACCAATACCATGAAGACGAATTGCTCATAGGAATGGCCGTCTAAGTGGCGGTGGTGAGTCCGGAATGTTAATGGCTTTAATTGACGTGACATCGACCGGTTCGCCGAGAATGTGCCCTGAGTGCACGGGACGTGTGGCCGTACGAGCCAACGTCTGTGATGAGATGGCTATGGTTATATGCATTGCTCGCTTGTGCTAATGAACTGCAGGGAAGGAGCATCGCCGCCCCGAGTTGGGGGCGGGATCGTTATAATTTGGTCAGCATTGCTGACCGTTGCTTTGTTTGCCACCGTGCGGTGGTTTGTTTGCTTGCAGGTGCAGCTGGACCAAGCGGTCAATAGCGGGCTAAAGCCCTTTTTGCGAAGCTGGCCCTCGAAGGCCCAAGTGGAAATGTTTTCTATTTTATTCATGTATGGCCGGCCTGCGTGCCGAGGTTGGTAAATCATGTAATCGACAAATGAAACATCTCGTAAGGCCTTAAGGCCGACTTTTGAGTATTTTGTAATGACATTCCTTTTGTTCTTAGTGGACATTCATGCTTGTGCTGGGTTCTTGATTTGTAACTCTTATAAATTGCTTCCGCTAGAATGCTCTGTGTAGGACGTTGAGATTGGTTGGATGGTTTCCATACGTAACCACCCGGTCTGTCTGTGGTATATGGCGTCGGGCCCCGGCCGGACCTACTGCTATATGCTATGCGACGGATAGGGGGTGTTACAATTTGGTATCAGACTACTGGTTTTGGTCGGGCTTGACTTGAATTCGTGGGCGAATTCTTTTTAAGGGGTGGTGCGCACATTGTGTGCGTCATCGTTATAACAGTAAAGAGAACCCATGAATGTCCACTTAGGAATGAAAATACTCGTGTTTGAGGAACCTGCGTGTTCCTATAATTGCTGTTTGCAATGTTATTTGGTCGCTTAACGGTGTTTTGTACCACTATAGGTGACCAGAAGTGGTGTTGGGCCGTCAGAACGCCGAGGTTCTGAGGCAAGTAGTGCACCAGAAGTTGCTCCCGCAACACCTTTGTCGGCTGAAAATATAAGATTGGTGGCTGAAGCGGTGCTAGCCGTGATAAATGCGCAGCCTGGGAGGCAAGCGCAGCAGCCAGCTCCTGTGATGGAGCAAGTACCTCTTCAAGAGGCGGAGCCGAGGAGAATGGAGCAAGTGGTTGTAGAACCAATAGTGCCAAGGAGGGCGACTGAGAGGCAGTTGAAGCATGTAATGAGCTTTAACCCTCCGTTATTCTCGGGGTTGGGAACCCCATCGCAGGCTGAAGACTGGCTCTCTAGGGTGAAGAGAGTCATGACAGCGACGGAGACGGAGGAGTGGCAGATGACCACCATTGCTACGTTCCTGTTGGACGGTGAAGCAAGGATGTGGTGGGAAGGCTTGGAGCTGCATCATCTGAGAGGAAGACCATTGATAGACGTTCCGATGGAAGAGTTCTCGGAATTGTTCTTAGCAAGATACCTCCCTTCTACTCAGAGGATTTCAATGGAGAATGAGTTCCTGAGGTTGGTGCAGGGTGAGCGAAGCGTGGATGAATATCTCCACGAGTTTACGCGGTTGAGTCGTTATGCGAGCTCTACCATCATGGATGAGGAGCGCAAGACTAATCGCTTCTACGAAGGTCTGAGGGATGAGCTGAGACTATTACTGTCGGGGCCGATGACGCAGGGTTTCTTAACCTTGGTCAATACTACCCGGTCCTTGGAGAAGGACATGAGGAGTGTACAGGCAAAGAAAAGCTTGGGTGAAAAGAAGTCTGAGTTTAAAGTGCCGACTACTTCGAAGTCTGGCTATCGGAGGGCTTTCAAGAAGCATAGGACTTCGGGTCCAGCTCCTTCTGGCGCTTCTGGGGCGACTACGGGTCGGACCCCGGGTGCGTGTTTTACTTGCGGCAAGACGGGGCACTTTGCCCGTGATTGTTGGAGCGGACGTCCTAAGTCCGAAAGGAGGCCAGGAGCTACCTACGAAGAGAAGGGAAAGGCGGTGGAGTCGACCGCATCCCACTATGCTCCGGCCCAACCAAGGGTCTATAATCTTGGCCAACAGGAGGCCATTAAACAAGCTGACGTGGTGACAGGTACGGTTTAATTTATAGCAAGTCAATTCCTTTATATGCTTGTTATGTATATGTTACCTTACCACTGCTTGTTTAGGATTTGTAATGATTTGTGAAAATCCCGCACGAGCACTCTTTGATACGGGAGCTTCACACTCCTTCTTGTCCGAAGGATTTATATCACGCATCGGAGTCCCTTCTTCGATGGCGAAGGACAAGTTGGATGTGTTATTGCCCAATGGGTGTTCGATGCGAGCGGTTAGGATCTGCGAGGTTAAGACTCGTATTGGAGAGCAGGAGTTCGACCTGCGGGCGTCTTTACTTCCGTTAGTGGAGTTTGACGTCATATTTGGCATGGACTGGCTCTCGGAGCAGCAGGCCCATATAGATTGCGGTAGCAAGGAAGTCAAGCTGGGAGCGAGTCGTGAGACGACGTTTAAGGGCTTAAAGGGGTCGAGCAAACATTGATGTCTGCTCTTCAAGTGGTTAAGGCAGTTCGTGCCGGAGCAGAACTGTTCTTCACTCTAGTGGAGGTTGCAAAGCCGAAGCCCGCTATGGATTGTATTTCAGTGGTATCGGAATACCCTGATGTGTTCCCTGCAGATCTTCCTGGAGCCCCGCCACAACGGGAGATAGATTTTACTATCGAGCTAGTGCCAGGTGCAAAGCCTGTGTCACGATCTCCGTATCGGCTAGCGCCTAAGGAAATGGCGGAGCTGAAGGTTCAACTGCAAGAGTTGTTGGAGCAAGGGTATGTGCGCCCGAGTTCTTCGCCTTGGAGCGCACCGGTCCTCTTTGTTAAGAAGAAGGACGGAAGCTTGAGATTGTGTATTGATTATCGGGAGCTAAACAAGCTGACTGAGAAGAATAAGTACCCGATCCCCCGGATTGATGATCTCTTCGATCAGTTAGTCGGGTCGACGGTGTACTCGAAGTTAGATCTCAAGTCTGGGTACTATCAGCTGCGGATAAGGGAAAGTGATATCCCGAAGACAGCATTTAGTACGAGATACGGGCATTATGAGTTTACGGTCATGCCGTTTGGGCTGACTAATGCGCCGTCAGTATTCATGGACTTGATGAACAGGACGTTCAGGGAGTACCTAGACCATTTCGTGATCGTCTTCATCGACGATATTTTGGTGTACTCGCAAAGTGAGGAGGATCACTTCAAGCATCTCCATTTGGTGTTGGAGACACTCAGGAGAAACCAGTTGTATGCCAAGTTCTCGAAGTGCGAGTTTTGGCTATCCTCAGTGGCGTTCCTCGGGCATATAGTGAGTGGAGAGGGTATTGCGGTGGATCCGGCGAAGATTGTTGCGATACGGGAGTGGCCTGAGCTTGCTACGGTAGCAGAAGTCCGGAGCTTTTTGGGGCTTGCCGGTTATTATAGGCGCTTCGTAGAGAACTTCTCGCGGATAGCGCTACCTCTCACTACTTTGACGAGGAAGGAGCATAAGTTCGTTTGGACGCCGGAGTGCGCGCGAGCTTTTGAGGAATTGAAGTGTCGGTTGACCACGGCGCCTGTGTTGAGTTCGCCGGTTGGGACCGAAGGCTATGAGATATATAGCGATGCTTCAGGCAGCGGTTTGGGTTGCGTGCTACTGCAGCACGGCAGCGTGATAGCTTATGGCTCGAGACAACTAAAAGTGCACGAGAGGAATTATCCGGTCCATGACTTGGAGTTAGCGGCCGTGATTTTTGCCTTGAAGCTGTGGAGACACTATTTGTACGGTGTGAAGATTGACATCTACACCGATCACAAGAGCCTAAAGTATCTAATAGATCAGAAAGATTTGAATATGCGGCAGCGTAGGTGGATGGAGTTCCTGGGGGACTATACTTTTAAGATCCACTACGTGCCTGGCAAAGGGAATGCGGTTGCGGATGCATTGAGTCGCCGAGCCCCAGCTCAAGCGAATTGGCTATCAGTGCATGATGAGCGGTTGGTGCAGGAGCTGGAGGCGTTGGAGATTGTTTGTGTGGATAGACAATCTAGCGCTGAAGCAGTGCTGAATTGGACTGAAGTCCAATATGACCTGGCTGATCGGATTCGGCAGGCTTTGGATATGGATGCTCATATGAAGCAGTTCATGATAGAGGCTCTGGATGGGTCAAATTCCCAATTCGTCGTGGAGGACGGATTGCTTTGGAAAGACGGTCGTTTGTGCGTCCCAAGTGTGGGCAATTTACGGGTGGAGTTGTTGTACGAGGCACACCATACCAAGTACTCGATTCACCCGGGGAGCACGAAGATGTACCGCGATATCAAGAAGCTATTTTGGTGGCCGGGTTTGAAGAAGGATGTGGCGCTATACGTAGCGAAGTGCCAAACCTGCGCCTTAGTAAAGGCGGAGTGCCAAAAGCCGGGAGGATTTCTTAAGTCCTTGCCTATTCCGGAGTGGAAATTCGACGACATCTCTATGGACTTTGTGCATGGTTTGCCAAGGTCGCAGAAGGGGAAACGACGCCATTTGGGTGGTGGTCGATCGATTAACGAAGGTGTCGCACTTTATTCCGCATAGGAAGGACGATCCGGTGGAGAAGCTGGCGAAGCTTTATGTGGATAATATAGTACGGCTTCATGGTGTGCCCCGCAGCATCGTGAGTGACCGTGATGGGCGGTTCACGTCCAATGATTGGAGGCTGGTGCAGCAAATGTTGGGAACAAAGCTGAAGTTTAGCACAGCCTTCCATCCACAAACGGATGGGCAGACCGAGAGGGTCAATAGAACCATGGAAGACATGCTTCGCATGTGTGTCTTGGACTTTGGAAAGCAATGGGAGGACCATCTTTATTTGGTGGAGTTCGCATACAACAACAGCTACCAAGCAAGTATTCAGATGGCGCCTTTCGAGGCCCTTTATGGTAGAAGATGTCGCAAGCCGTTGTCTTGGTTAGAAACGGGCGAGTCAAAGTTGTATAAGCGATCGGAAGTGGAGGATGCTACTTCCTTGGTAAGAACCATTCGGGAGAGGTTGCTCATGGCTCAGGACCGGCAAGCAAAGTACTATAATGCCAAGCACAGGAACGTGGAGTTCGCTGTGGGCGATTATGTATACTTGAAGATCAAGCCGTTCAAGGGTGTCTCGCGGGTGCGGCGATTGAAAAAGCTAAGCCCGAGGTACCTTGGACCGTTCGAGGTTCTGGAGCGAGTGGGAGAAGCGGCCTATAGGTTGAAGCTTTCTGTGGAGCTAAGTGGTTTACACGATGTATTCCACATTTCGGTACTTAGGAAGGCGGCGCAAGAGCCTACGCAAGTGATCGCGGTCGATCAAGTGCCGGTGGATAGTGGGCTTACGACAAAGGTCAAGCCAGTGCGGATTGAAGACTCGGAGGTCAAGCGGCTACGCAATAAAGAGATCAGGATGGTCAAGGTCCGGTGGGACAATTGCGGTCGTGAGGAGCTCTCCTGGGAGCGAGAGCAGACGATGCTTGACGAATATCCGGAGTTGTTCCGCTCAGGTACAAATTTTGTTTTGTACATGTTTTTCCCTTTATGTGATTTCGTGGGCGAAATTCTTTTAAGAGGGGTAGAGTTGTAACGCCCCGAAACTCAAAGGAGCAAAGGGGGACGTTTTGGGCCAGTTTTGGTTTCTGGCTGAAGGCACACGGCCTGGGACACGGGCGTGTCCCAGGGCGTGTCAAGCGTGTGTCGACACTTAGCCGCGAAGTCGTCGAGTTATTCTCGACGATTCGTCGAGAATGGGCACACGGCCTGCGACACGGGCGTGTCGCAGGGCGTGTCGACCCGTGTCGACACTTAGCCGTGAAATCGTCGAGTTATTCTCGACGATTCGTCGAGAATGGGCACACGGCCGCGACACGGGCGTGTCGCAGGGCGTGTCGACCCGTGTCGACGAGCGTCAAGGTGAAATCGTCGAGATGCACTCGACGGTCGTCGAGACAAGGCACACGGCCTAGGACATGGGCGTGTCCAAGGCCGTGTCATCCAGTCGTCGTTCTCCCCTCGACGAAATGTCCCGTGTACACGGCCTGGGGGCCCAGGCGTGTCAATGTGACACGGGCAAGGACACGGGCGTGTCCTAGAACCCGTGCAGTGCTCGGGTTGGAAACGGGGGAAAAATCATGGGTACACGGCCGGCTACACGGCCGTGTCAGCTGGAACACGGGCGTGTCAGCTCGAACACGGGCGTGTTCGATACCCGTGTGCGTGTTCAGAAGATTCGATTTTGACGGCGAATGCGGCACACGGCCCTGGACACGGGCGTGTGCCAAGCCGTGTTCGGCCCAGATTGGGCATTTCAGCCCCGAATCAAAGCCGCTCGTTTTCTTAGGTTGAGATCCGACGGCTGGGGATGGTTCCTGGGAGGATATACACGGGTTTGACTTAGAAAAATCCACACTTTTCATCACTTGATCTCTCTCCAAACCCTTGGAGAAAGAAGAGCCAAGGCTAGAGGAAGAGGAGCTAGATCCGCCATTGGAGGAGCTTCGGAGCTCCGAATCGCAAGCCGACTCCGGATCCACGGAGGCAACGCAAGCGCGGTGATTTCTATCCGATTACATTTCGATGGCGCCAAAGAGGAACGCAAGGGTAACGATCCTCACTTGTGAGCTTGATAGCTTTCTTTCTTAGCATAGGAAGCCCTCTCTCGCGAGTTTGCGAAGAGTTGGAGGCATTCCTTCGGGTAGATATGTAAAGTCCCCGTTGTTTAGCGTCCGTATGCGAGAACGGACATAGGCATTGTGGTTGAAGCCTACCCGGACATGTTAGTTCGGATCGGTGATGTTGCATTGCATAAGGCCGGAGAAGACTCCGTGCTATTTGGTGTTTTCGGGTTTTCTACGCGGTAGATTGCAGCAGGGAGCCTTGGGGACTAACCCAAAGGTGCACCCGGAAAACTGGGCGGACACGAGGTCTTGCCAACTTGGTGGCCTGAGTGCCAACATGAACATAACGGGGTTATGTGTCTTGCGGTAGAATGGGACTCGGTGAAAGTTTGACCCGCGCAAATGGCTTAAATTGCCGTTGCGATGTGAGCACGGGTTAGATGGAGCCGTACCCGCTTTATGTCGTTCGGGTTAGAGAGACCTAAAGTTACATGGCACTCGCCGTTGGCATAGATGTGAGTCTTCGGTGGTCAATGGCTTAAATTGACGTGACCAATACCATGAAGACGAATTGCTCATAGGAATGGCCGTCTAAGTGGCGGTGGTGAGTCCGGAATGTTAATGGCTTTAATTGACGTGACATCGACCGGTTCGCCGAGAATGTGCCCTGAGTGCACGGGACGTGTGGCCGTACGAGCCAACGTCTGTGATGAGATGGCTATGGTTATATGCATTGCTCGCTTGTGCTAATGAAATGCAGGGAAGGAGCATCGCCGCCCCGAGTTGGGGGCGGGATCGTTATAATTTGGTCAGCATTGCTGACCGTTGCTTTGTTTGCCACCGTGCGGTGGTTTGTTTGCTTGCAGGTGCAGCTGGACCAAGCGGTCAATAGCGGGCTAAAGCCCTTTTTGCGAAGCTGGCCCTCGAAGGCCCAAGTGGAAATGTTTTCTATTTTATTCATGTATGGCCGGCCTGCGTGCCGAGGTTGGTAAATCATGTAATCGACAAATGAAACATCTCGTAAGGCCTTAAGGCCGACTTTTGAGTATTTTGTAATGACATTCCTTTTGGTCTTAGTGGACATTCATGCTTGTGCTGGGTTCTTGATTTGTAACTCTTATAAATTGCTTCCGCTAGAATGCTCTGTGTAGGACGTTGAGATTGGTTGGATGGTTTCCATACGTAACCACCCGGTCTGTCTGTGGTATATGGCGTCGGGCCCCGGCCGGACCTACTGCTATATGCTATGCGACGGATAGGGGGTGTTACAACTTGAGCGCTTGAAGCTCTTTCTTTCTGCATAGGGAATCCCACTCCCGCGAGTATGCGGTGAGTGCGTGGTGTTCCTTGGGGTTGACGGGAATAGTCCCCCTTGTGTTACATATAGAGCCCGGAATCGTAAGTACGGGCATAGGCATTGTGTGTGAAGCCTACCCGGACATGTTTTGTCTGGATCGGTGATGTTGCATTTGATGTGGTTTTGCCGGAGAAGACTCCGTGCTTTGGATTTTTTCGGGTTTCTACGCGGTAGATTGCAACAGGGATCCTTGGATGTTAGCTTCAAGGCGCACCCGGAAAATTGAGCGGAAACGTGTTCTGCTAACTTGGCGGTCTGGGAACCGGCCTTGATCATAACTGGGTTATGAGATTGTTTTGGAAAATTTGGGATCCGAGAGAAGCTTGGCCCGCGCAAAGGACTTAAATTGGACATGCAGCGTGAGCAACGGGAAAGTGGAATTGGACCTAGGCTATGTGGTTCGGTGCGAGAGACCCGAAGACGGGGACTGGCCGTTGGCATAGTCGGAGCCTTAGACGGTGGTCAGAAAGGCTAAATGCTCACATGTTGTTGCCATCCTGGGGGTGGTGGTGAATGCACTGATGGGTCAGGGTTCACCATGAATGTGCCCTGAGTGCACGGGGTGTTTGGCCGTGCGAGCCTACACCTGTGGCGAATTATAATTGCGCTATATATATTGTTGGGCTAATGTTATGCAGGGAAAGAGCACCGTCGTCCCGAGTCAGGGGCGGGGTCGTTATAATTTGGTCGGCTTTTAGCTGACCGTTGCTTTATTTGCCACCGTGCGGTGGTATGTGCTTGCAGGTACTGCGGAGCCGAGCGCCAAATAGCGGGCTGGAGCCCATGTTGCTGTGCTGGCCCTAGAAGGTCGTAGAATAGCTGTTTTTATATTTATCATGTGTGGCCGGCCTGCGAGCCGATGTATGTAAAACACTCTTTATTAAGTGAACATTTGTAAGGACATAAGGACATGTACCTGTTTCTGTGTATTTGGAGTTTCATTCCTTTTGTTGTAGCTGTGAACATTCATATTGATGGATTTAATTTTGGGTTCTTTCAACTTTAAAATCTTCCACTAGAATGCTCTGTGATTAGGACGGGTAGTCTTATTCTGTTAGTTTGATTATTCATTTAGTATCCCTTCCGACTGTATGTGGTATATGGCGTTGGGTTCCAGCTGGACCTTCTGTTATATGCCATGCGACAGATGGGGGTGTTACACTCATAATAGCCTGTTTTTTTCCTATTTAGACAAAACCTTCTATAAATACAAATATATATATATATTATGATACTTAAGATAATTAGAAAGAAAACTTCATCTTCTTTTTCACAATTTAGACCAAACCGAAACCACCTAAGCAGCGACTCCCTCCCATTCGTGAATCTTCCGGTGGCCACCAATGGTGCTTCGGTGCTAGAAATCTTCAACCGACTATAGGTATGGAAAGCTCTCGTCGAGAGCTGCACCATCGTGGTAAAATTTTCCCCATTTCTTGAGTTTTCTCGTTAAGATTTTCGGCCCTAACCTCTATTTCTGCCATCTTTGTTCAGATTTCGACTCCTCCCGTCTTCGTTTTCCCCAATCTGCGACGTGGATTGATTCAGAGGATTTTTCCGGTAAAACTAAGGCAAGTGGTGGTTTACCCTCGTTTCTTCTTATCCGATTTGATGGTAACAGTTAAGGTTTTATGTTCTTTAAAACTTTCTGCACTTTCGGCTTCCAAGTTATTGTTATGATTAACCTTTCTTGATGATCACTTGATGTTGTAAGATTTTGTCATGGTGAACTTAATCCAGTTAGGTTATGTTTAATCATTTTTAAAGTGTCTTATTGATGGCTTTAATCGCCTTCTCTATCATTGTTGAATGCATTAGAGTTTATCTTGTATTGTCACTTGTCTTTAAATTTCTGAGTTATTTCATTGAACCTTTACCCCTAATTCTTATTATGTAGGGTTGTTAAACCAAGTTGATTGTCCTACCACTTGAGTTTGTGATGAATAAAAAGTAGGCTCTACACATATAAATATGTAACTAAAGAAACACAGATGGTCTGTGTGCATTGGGGTTTCTCCCTCAGCATATTGCCTTATGGTTGAGTCTGTTTTTGTTGTGGATTTTCATCCCCGGCACATTACTTTAGCTCGGTTTGTCCGCGTTAGGGTTTCTCCCTCGCAATGGTGCATGTTGGATGGGCTTGTGTGCTTTGTGGACCCTTCTCCCCATCACAGTACTTTTTCCTATTGAGCTGATCAGTCTCATTTCTATTGATGAATAACATGAGAATTAATAAAATATAAAAGTTTGAACTTCTGAAGTTGGTACTCAGTTCTGTCCAGTTGATAAGATTAGTCATTCTTGCTCGGCTAGAGTTACAATTTGCTTACTTTTACTCTGTTGCTGACCTTTTGTTGTAGTCGTTTTATAGATTTCCTTCACATTAAGGTTTGTTTGGTCTGCATTTACACTTTGCTCCATTTGTAACTTGCTTCTGAGGTGTTCTTCTTTTGAATGCCTCAGGATCAGAGCAGTAGCAGGTTTAGCTGACCGTGTTGTTCTCCTGGTGTTGCGGGTTGCTGCGGTCGTTTGTTTCCACCTCATAGCTTTGAGGTAGTTGACTTTATTTAGACTTGTCAGATTTTACTATGGGTTCGTGTCAGTTGTTGACGCCCATAGTCTTTGACATTTTCTGTGATAGACTACTTGCTGCTTTTACTGCTGTTACTTTTTACCTGTTTATACTTGCTCTCTGGGAAGGATTTATGTTAGGATGCGTTTAGTTATTTTAAAGTATACAAAACTGCATTTTGTAACATTGGCATGACATAACTTTTAACTGCAAAACCTACAACTTTTAAGCGCTATAAAAGTCTTTATATATATACAAGCAGTCGTGCACGGGGGACCCCGTGCGGGTAACATTGGTCGATGGTGCGACATTCGTCGTGGGTGCGACATTCGTCGAGGGGGCGACATTCGTCGAGGGGACGACATTCATCGAGGGGGCGATATTTGTCGTGGATGCGACATTTGTCATGGGGGAAACATTTGTCGAGGGGGCGACATTCATCGTGGGTGCGACATTTGTCGAGGGGGAGACATTCGTCGTGAGTGCAACATTTATCAATGGGCCAACATTCGTCGTGGGTGCGACATTCGTCGCGGGTGCGACATTCGTCGCGGGTGCGACATTTATCATGGGAGTGTCATTTGATAATATTGTAACATTTGTCGTGGTGGCGACATTCGTCATGGGGGCGACATTTGTCGGGGGCGACATTTGGCGGGGCGATATTCGACAGGGGCGACATTTGTCGCGGGGGCAACAATTGTCGCGGGGCGACAATTATCGCGGGGCGACAATTATCGCAGGGGAGACATTGGTCATGGGGGCAACATCGGTCATGCGCGGTGATATAGTTTATTCTCTCAGATATCGATCGTGGACGGAGATAACAGTTGCAAAAGCTTCCAAACATGTCTAGAAGAAGTAATACAATGAATATATATTCATAAAAGTACACTGAATACAAAAACAAAAGAAAAAATAGAGTTCTTGAATATTGCAAATGTTACATTCATCCATACAATCTATGTTATGTAATTTGGCTGGATGCATGTAATTTTGTGAATATTTCTTTGAATACCACATTTCTAGTGTACGCTCCTTCGTGCTCCTCCAATGTACCATTTTAAACCATCACTTTTGTGCTATTTGCGGAAACTCCTCTTGACAATGCCACGTACAGTTGTCCATGGCTAAAAACATCATTTGGTAAATATACTCCAACATTTGAAATTGTTTGGTCCTGTGATTTATTGATGGTAAGAGTATAGCTCAATCATATTGGAAATTGCTTTCGGGTGAGCTCGAATGGCATCTTAACATCCTCTGCGCTCTTCAAGGGAATTTGTGGTAGAAATACTTTGTGCCTTTTAAACTCCCCACTCAATATTTCAGCTTCAATAACATTTCTTGAAAAGTTTACACATATAAGCCTTGTTCCGTTGCACAACCCAATTTTTCGATCAATATTTCTAAGAAGCATTATCGGTGAACCTTTCTTGAGATTGAGCTCGTGAGGTGGTAGATTCCCCGGATTTATTGAATTTAAGAATTCTAGCAAATATAAATTATGAGTGTCATCCACTACTGTATCAAAAGAATAGTATGTTTTGCATTCTCCTGGAAATATTTCAAGACATTTTTCATTTATTTTGTTGACATCTTCATTCAAAGGCGTTATTATGGCTCTGCTTTCCATGTAATTGACATCTGTTGGGGAACCAAGCTCAGGAAATATTGCATCGATCAATATATTTATAGAGCGTTCATCTACCCAAGGTATGACCATGGAGGTTGGAATCTGAATCATATCATTTAGAACGGCTGGCTCATCACCATTACCCATGCGCAGTAAGAACTCCGAGAAATGTGGATCGTCGTGAGCTCTCATGTTCATTGTTAAGCTAAGAATGCGAACATTCATCCATAAATACGATTCAACAATGCTTGCGCTAATAATTTGAGATTTTGTTCCATTTATGACGACCGGTGTTAGCTGACGGAAATCGCCACCAAAGATCATAACCATTCCGCCGAAGGGCTCGTTGACGTCAAGGACATCCTTGAAAGATCGATCCACAGCTTCAAATGCCTTTTTATGAATCATTGGGTCTCATCCCAAATAATTGCCCCAGCTTGTTGTATCAATTCACGCAAATCAGACTGCTTATTAAATCTGTAGGTCGACATTATTTCAGATCTAATAGGTATTTTGAACTTTGAGTGTGCAGTCCTCCCACCCGAGAGTAGGTTTGATGCGATCCCCGATGAAGCTGTTGCTAGTATAATGAACACTTCCTTTCTTAAAGTTGCCAGCAATGCCCGATAAAGGTACGTTTTTCCCGTACCTCCTGGACCGTCCAAGAAGAACATTGCATTTTGTCGTTTTCGTATAGCTGCACTGATGATGTTGAATGCTGACAGCTGTCTTGGATTAAATGAGTTTACTGAATTTAAGTCATTATCAGATATTGAGAATGTACGGTCATGTTCTATTAGGCTGGAGAAGGTGTGCAAATTCTCAAAACCTTCACTTATGGCTGGCAAACCAAAATCTTTTACTGTTTTCTTATGTTGTTGTAGAATGTCATCTAGATCATGAAGTAACTTATCTTTTTATAAGTGCTATTTGAAGTGCCGGTTGAACTGTAATCTTCAGTCATACTGTTAAAGTTCTCATCCCACAGATCTTGTACAGAGGTCAGTTCATAGTATTACAAAATCGTTGCAAAAAGCCTTCTTAACGAAATTGGCATTCTAAAACATCTTGATTCAGCCAGGCAATCTTGAATGCTATTGTCCCCTTCAAGAAGTTTGTGTTGCTCTGCAGCCTGTTTAAAGGTTGTACATTGAACACCGCCTATACACTTTAGATCGTCAAATGATTTTGGACCCTTAACATGATTAAGTAGCAGTCGTAAGTAAAACCTTTCGCCTTCTATTGGGTTGACTGCATATATTCTACCAATAACCTTTAGATTTGATAATCTCGGTATCCATATGCGCTCGGCAGGTGGATATCTGTAGTATTTTGGAAAATCTTTATATAAGTATTTCTCGCGCTCTTGGTCGTCATTATACACACGAAAAAATTCAGTCAACATGGATTTGGAGTTCCTCTCATTTGCCAAGACACTTGAAATCGTTTCCTCAGTACCGAAGTGAACCTGATGTTGATTTGGTAAATGAATTTGCAGTCTCGAAACAGAAGGATACATTCTCGTCATCTCAAACTTAAATATTTTCCACAATGCCTCTGGTGCACAAACCCAGCGACTGTCAACGTACTTGCTCACCTCATCATAATTAGGGGCAGGGCGAACTTCAAATGACACACAATCGTGTCCCTTGTAGACATACTTATACAAATACTTAATACTTTTAATACTGCTACATATCTCCACATTGATGTGGCAATCATACCTTAAAAGTAACCACGGGTTGTATGGAACGACCCATCTATTATCCACCACAACGTCACGACCAACTGTAATAGTTCTACTATTATCAATCCGACGTCGATAAACAGGATATGAGTCATTACCTTGAACAGTATACTCTGCAAAAGGCTTAGGATATCCCTTACTGCACCTAAAATGTTTCATGCATTGTGCATTCGGTTTGAAGTGACCACATGGTCCATGTATCATATGTTTTAGAACTGCATCATATAAAGGGCGATCCGTCTCTTGCTTGGGTATCTCAGCGCTAACCAAAGAATCGTACTCATCCGGAGTATTTAATTTATCTTTGGCATCAAAAATAACCAACATGTGTACATGTGGTAGACCTCTCTTTTGAAACTCAATAATGTGAACGTGCGCAACCACCTTTCCAAGGATACCTTTGTTGAAGATCTCATCCTTTAAGTTTTCATATTTAGCTCGAAAGATTCTCGTAAGTAGATCTGGACGATCATGCGGAAGCTGTCCTAGATAAAGTTCATTTTTTATTTCACTCCAGTTAGGATTGCACGTCATTGTTAAAAATATATCTGGTTTGCCGTAGTGTTGCACAATTGACATTGCATCTTGATACCTCTGATACAGATCTCTAGGGTTTCCAATGAAGGAAGATGGAAGGACGGTTCGTCACCCAATGTTTCCAATGCAAACATAATTAAGAAATAATAACAGGAAAGACGCTAATCAACAACTGCACATATTACAACAGTTTGAGAAGCATGAATAATCAAGTAAATATACCTGCATCATTTTCACCAGCATTTAAGCAATCTTGTAATCCTTGATATAGCTCCGCGCGAATTTTATTTTGATTCAGGCTAATCCATCTTAGTTTTTGAGTCTCGATCTTGATGTAGTTATCCACAACGTATTGTTGAAGCAGTCGTCCTCCGTGAAGAAGTATTGATGAACTATTCATGCGTATCTGTATTAGGCCACAAACTATACGAAATTAGGAAATTAAAAATTTATTACATGAGGCTCTTAATCAATAGTCATGAAATTTATAACCTGGAGCAAGCATGCGTAGTAGTCACAACAACTAGCACATAACCCCTAATCCGTCTGAAAAGCTAAATCCCAACCAAAAGTACCTTGCGAGAGCAGGAGTGGGTACTGTAGTGGATCATAAAAACCTGCGTACTCCTTGACTGTAGTCAAATGCCCAAATGTAGAATGGATTTTGATGTCCATATCGGTAGACACGGTGAAATCTTCGACTCCCACCAACACTGCAGCTACCTGAGATGCGGTAGGAAGGATGTATTGTCAGTCGGTAGACGGTCGTTCACGAATAAGTAGTTGACATGACTGTAACTGCTGGTGTTGAGCAATTTTTCTGAAGTTTACGACATATGGGTTGTGTGTATCAAGGATATCTTTGATCTCATTCAATATTTCTATATCAAGTCCATTATTTTCCGCCAAACAGTGTGATGTCTCATGTTCGGTGTCGTAGATGAACATTTGTAAAAATCGTGGTCTGTCCCCTGGAGTAGGAAGAAGAGATCCAATCTTGTGATATATAGCTCCATGTGCTCTGAAAGTGTACAAACCCAGGTTGAAAGATGGAAGTGTTTCGTCAAGTGTAACGCCTATGGATGTGAAAGAGAATACGTGGATGTATGCACGTATATTTTGCCTGAAATGACGTCCTTTTGTGGTCTGGTCGGTGTAAAGAGCCAACAACTGTGGGGGGACAGGAATGGCAGGTAAAATTACTTTACCAAGTTTACATCGTAAATTTTTTGTTTCTTTGTGGAATAATCAAGCTGCACAGTGAGGGAAAATCGTTGGTTGTGGGAGCTGGAATACGCGTACATTGTCGGAGGAACGGAAATTTCTTGTAATATTACGACGTCCTGTCCGCGAAGTGGGAGCAGAACTATCATCTTCAATTTCATTCAGTTGATTTGGAGGTTTTGGATGTGTTGGTTGGACTTCCACGACCGATGGTAAAGTCAACGTTGAGCGCGGTTGTCTTCGCCTTGCATTCAGTGCACTCCGTTGTTCTGCATTCAATGACCGTCTCAAATTACTAACATGCACTCAAGTTGACTCTCGAGTTTGCTCAGTTGGTGTTGTCGAAGTTGAAGGCCTCCCTCTTTTATGTTGGAGTGGTCCACCCTTGTTTGGCAACGACGACTCACCTTCAGTTTGATGTTGGTCTGCCTCAGACTGATTTTGATATGCTATCTGCAAAGTTCCGACAGAAGGATTAACATCAATTTCATTCGGTTGATTTGGAGCTTCTGCCTCGTTGGGTTGGACTTCCACGACCGATGGTAAAGTCAACGATGAGCGCGATTGTGTTCGCCTTGCATTCAGTGCACTCCGTTGTTCTGCAGTCAATGATCGCCTCCAATTACTAACACGTACTCGGGTTGACTCTCGAGTTTGCTCAGCGGTTGCCACCGAAGTTAAAGGTCTCCCGCTTTTACGTTGGACTGGCCCACCCTGATTTATCAATGACGACGACGCCTCAGCATGATTTTGGTTGGCCATGTGCAACTGTCTGCGATGCGATGTAATAAATTCATGAATTATCTGTTTTCTTGCAGACATGTAATCATTTTTTATGTTTGATGAAGTACCACTTGGTTAAAAGTAAACTATTTTATTTCCATAGACGGGTACACGGGGCAACGCCCCTACAGCCAAGCGCGACCGTACTAGGCCCGCGAGGGAAATTACTAACCTATATTTGTCTTATTTTATGCTGACCTCTAACTTAAAAGCCTCAAAGATACTAATCTACGCGTGCGCGATGAACCCATGCGTGATGACATTTCTATGAATGATGCAAGATCATGAGATAATTAAACACTACAATCACATTATGGTAAAAGAGGTTGAAGATACCAAAGACGAAGCTAAAATAATCTACAACACCACAATGGGAATAAAACACTGTAAATACAGTAAATACAGTCAGTGACAGTAGAAAAAAAAGGATTGCTTGCTGCCATCAAGCACAACAGCACGACAACACATTTTTGCCAAAAAATGTTATAAGAATGGAGAACAAAGTAAGACATTAATATGTGATCTATCTAATCAATTTATGAATAATTTGGGCAATTGCATCAAAATATATAAACCCCACAGTTTAATGCGAAGTTTAATCTACCATTGAGCCGGATGCTTTCATCAAAGGCCTCTTTATTTTCATGCATTTCACAACATTCCAGTATTAAGTATCTGCATTCCAGGATTAACATTTCACAAAGTAATGCTTAATATGAAAATTGCGGTAGGAGGAAGTAATGATCAAAATATTAATCTACTTCAGTCGGGAAAATTCCAAAAGAAAAGGATCTGCTCAGTTAGATTGGAAATTTAAAAATATATGCCTTCAACAACATTCCAGTCTAAAATCTTAATGGGTATCAAGTAATAAAGGATCTGCATAATAAAGGACGTGCTCAGTTTAAATTTTAACATTCCAGTTTTAAGAGTATACTCAGCAATATTTGACTCTTAAGCATGCATGAATGACTTTTAATTTTCCATTTTAATAGTCTAGTTTTAAGAATCCAGTATTATTCCCCCAAAAATATCTCCATATATATATATATATATACAAACTATGGTCTGGATGAATCACAATAGCAGATTCCAGTATTATTCCCCCAAAAATATCTCCATATATGTATCTACAAACTATGGTCTGGATGAATCACAAAAGCACGTGAATGACTTTAAGCATGCATGAATGACTCTTAAGCAGTAAAAAGAAAGATGACATTACCAAATGGTGTGGTAGATGATGAGAACTCTTCGTCCAAAAACTCAGCCATGACTTTTTTGAGTCATGATCCTGAAATGGAGAACAAAGTATATAAAAATGGAGAACAAAGTAATGCTTAATATGAAAATTACAGAAAAATAAAAACATAACTTTCAATTGGGAAAATCCAAATAAATGACCATATGATTTTGTTTTTAATTAGGTAATTTGAGAAGGAGGTGATATATGTCGGCGGCATCAATATGTGGTGGGTGCAACGACATGTGACGTGGGCGACGTTCTTTTGCAGGGGCGGTGTAATGACGCAGGGGTGGCAAGATGTGACATGGATGGTGACATGCGTGAGGTAATAACATGTGGGGGGCTGCGACATGTGACGGGAGAGCAAACATGCGACAGGAGCGGTGATATGCAAAAGTATATATAAATCATTCTATAAACTCATCCATCCCAAATTTTGATAAAATTTGTATCATCCAAAGTTATATTAAAGATTCCCAAAAAATAAAAATCAAATCCATATGATGTCAAACAGAACCTCGATAATTCACCTCTTCTTTATTTTCCCATAGCTCATAAGTTATGTAATACTCATTTAAAGTCCCAACTTCAATAATTTCAAGTGTGTCACAGATATATTTAAATATAAATTTTATGGGATAATGAAAGCATTTGACATGTACTCTTAAATTTCCATCTATATGAAATTTACATGCTGCAAATCTATTTAAAGCTTTTGATGATCTAATGACAATGAATAAAATTATACATAACGATAGAATGGAGACCTAATGAATGAATGAAATTTTGTTGGGTGTTTATGTAGAGGACAATCATACATAGATCATCAATCTTCTAAAAATAAAATTGTTGTCGCTGATAGGTCACATAACAGAGAAGAAAAGCAGAATGGAAAACATAGGTCTTAAAATGTTAATTGAATCAATTAAAACACCTCACACTAATGCTCTTTGATTAATTCAGCTTAAATTAAAAAATGTGTAAGTAGAAGTTCTATTTCAAAACACATTAACAGCTTTAGAGAAAATGAAATTAAAAATGCCATCTTTACAGAAAATTAAATTGAAAATGCCATCTTTACCTGAGAGTGGAGAAGAGAGGCAGAATAAAAGTAAAATTGTCGTCAAATTTCAAAGGTTATACCTGGAAAGTAGCTGTCAGGATGGAGTCTTGTAGAATTTGCCTCGTAGTGTTATCATCACTTGAGAGAGGAGAACAGAGGTTGGAAGCCAAAAAAAGGGAGAGGGAGGTGGAGAAAGAGGTGGAGAAACTTCACCATGATCGAACTTAGCAATTGGATAGCAGGAAAAGTTCTAACCTACATTGAAGCTCAATATCACCTCTAATGGAGGGGTTATTTATCATTGTGTTGCACACTGGAGAAGTTGTTGAGGAAGTTGAGTGGAGGAGGCTCTGCCGAGGAGGGGTTGTTGTCGAGGGTTTGCGCTGGAGGAGGAGCTGCCGAGGTGGTGTTCTTGTTGAGGGTTTGCACTGGTGGAGTAATCAAGGAGAGGCATGCTTTGGACCGGGGGTATCAGGTTGAAAGAAAAAGGCATGGATATGGGTTCAACTTTGGAGATGCGATGGGAATTTTTTTCAAAGGAGCAATGCTCAAGAAATGGGAGAAGACCAAAACAATTATAAAGTTTGAAAAAAGGGGTTTTGGAGGGTATATATAAACAAAAATTACAGCTGGTTATTTTGATAAAAAAAACAATCATTTTGTGTTTAGCTATCATTTAGGCTGTAAACTATCATTTGATTAAAAAATGATAGTACTTTACTTATCAACAACTTACAGCCAAACCTATATATTAGGCCGTAAGCTATCATTTGATTAAAAAAACTATCATTTTGTGTTTAGTTGTAAGCTGGAACTCTCCTCAACAAAACCTTCCTCCTCCAGAGGAGTAATAACAAAACAGAGAAAAGAACAAAAATGGAACATACAAACAAAACAGAGGAGTAAGTTCAATCAATGAAAGCCTAACAAATTTTTTAGTTACACATTTTTTTCTCACAAAAACCTATTTTATTAACACATTTTTTCTCCTCCATCACATATTTACGACACACTTATTTTGACTAACTGAACCGTTACATAATACCTAAAGTAGATATGAAATCATCAAGCTACCAAAAAATGAATATCCACAAAATTTTTCTCCTTCAGAGGAGTAAGAAGAAAAATAGAATATACCTCTTATTATTGAGAACAAAACATACTCATGCTTTCGATCAATGAAAGCATACCAAAATTTTTACTCACACATTTATTCGGACTAACCAAAAAGAGAAACGAACACAGAGAAAAGAAGTCAAACGAAACAAAATCTAAGCAGGGCGATACCATAAGGAATTTACCGAGAAGATGATTTTGCTGTTAAAGGAGCGTGCCAACAGGAGCGTTGAGGCCTTGTCGTGGAGGAGAAGCTTCGGAAGATGAAGAACAGTGAAATGTTAGAGTGGAAATGTTTAAAAAAACACAAAAATCACAGTGAATTAGAGAGTAATAAACATGAATCTTGCTGCAACCAAAAGTGAGTAAATCAAATGAATGAAAGAACACAAAACTTTCTGAAATCAGATGGGAGTATAGAATAAATGAATTAGCGAGTAATACACATCAATCCTTGCGGACGGAATATTCGCCAGCAATATTCGCCTGCTTTAATTTCATCATTAATAGGGAGAAGTTGAGCGTATGTGTTCTTACCGTGAGGAGTTTAGTTGAGGCACCATGGAGGAGATGCTCTGCCGACGGAAGAGAAGCTCTGTTGATGAATGAGGAGCTATATCAGGATTTGAGGCGGGAGAAGTTGTGGGTATGGAGCGTCGTGTGCGAAGAGGTGAAAGAAGGACGTCGTAGAAGCGGAGAGTCGAAGCACAGAGTTTCTTTCGGCGGGATAGCAGGATTGCCGCGGTAATAGGATTGCGGTGGAGGAAGAGAGGAGAAAGCAGGGGTGCTTTCTGCTGAGGTTATACAGAGTAGAAAGCAGTAGTTTGATTGTGGTGGCGTGTAGTAGAGGAGAAAGCCAGCAATGTCTGGTGCGAGAGCATGGGGGCGCGGGAAAGCGTTATTGCGGAAGAGGAGGGATGGCGTGATGAGCCTGCCAGCAATATCTTTATTATATCTTTAGCAATTGCACAAAAAAGTTATTCTTGGACCAATGACCATATCTTTATTATTTCTTTAGCAATGCCCAAAAAGTTATTCTTGGACCAATGCCCAAAGCAATATCTTTATCATGGTGTGAAGAGGAGGGATGGCGTGATGAGCCTGCCAACAATATCTTTATTATATCTTTATCAATTGCACAAAACGTTATTCTTGGACCAATGCCTAATGACCATATCTTTATTATTTCTTTAGAAATGCCCAAAAAGTTATTCTTGGACTAATGCCCAAAGCAATATCTTTATTATGGTGTGAAGAGGAGGGATGGCATGATGAGTAGGGATGACCACTGACCAAAAATGTATTCTCTATTGGACCAATGCCCAAAGCAATATATTTATTATGGCTGGAATGACCAGCAATATATTTATTTCAGCAATGCCTAATGACCAAAAAATCCAATAATTTTTGTAATAAGGTAGGAGAAATGGGGGTATTCATGGCATATATATATAAGTTACACCATGGGTGGGGGTATTTTGGCGATACGAATGTTACACCATAGCTTTTTGGAGTTTGCTTATAGTATAAAGATATTAAATGTAGAGGTCACATCATCATTATAATATGCTAGATCTTCATTCACATATAGGATAACAAATGAATCAACTTAGTATTTTTCGCCACGTAAAACTTATATATTTTCCCACCTATGGACTAGTGATCCACCCGATCGAGGAACACGATCAGTAACTCTAATAACTTATATGTATTGTTTTTAACTAAATTTCATAAATCTTTTACATGAAGTAAATGTGAGGACGAGCCGCCTGAGCGTGTGCAGTTGTCCCCTGAACGGCATGGCATCAAGGTGCGTATTTTCTCTACTCTGATGTATCTTTGAATACGGAGAAAATGAGGGCTGTGACACTTAACCCGCCAGAACTTTTCTAAGTTAAATGGCGTTGGGTGGTGTCGAGTCCACTCAACGCCTAACATTCAGAATGATTTCTAAGTAAATTCCTGATCTAGTCGTTGAGTCCGGTCGACTCACTCGACACTCCTGAACCCGAGAAAATTTTGTTGACCCAAAATGCATGCGAGGGTTCTAGCACGAAATGGGATGTTATATCAAACATGTTGGAGGGAATTTGACTTGTAATTCTCAGATCTACCATTGAAGTGGGAGCTCTGTTGGGCGCCATGGCTATTCTCCATTCTAGGGCCTATGATGCTTGGGAGGCAGAGGGGTTTTGCTCCTTGTGATGCCATGAAGATGATAGGGGGTTCAATTGGATGTGGGAGAGGTCACATAGGAGGTTGTCATTAATGGCCATTAAAGCATTTTTCGGTTTCACCACAATCCATTGAATCCAGCCATCAAGTAGGCCATCCAAGGGCTGGAAACTCCTCCAATTCACCAGAGGAGATGAATTTAGCATTCAATGGGGGAGTTTGAATGTCCAAGCATTGAACTCCATGGATCCTTCAACTTCCACTCTCCTCTAAACCCTATTTTTCTCTCTCCTAGTCACCTTGGCCGATTTAGATGATTATTTTAACCCAAAAGCACCCCATTAACTCATATGAAAAATTAAAATGAGGTTAGCCCAAGTGGATTTGTGTTTGAGCTCGAGATAGACTACTTTGGTTAAATTGACCTAATGTGGGTTAGCTCAACCCTAGGCCATATTGGGTGACCTAACTTACCCTAATGTGTTGCCATGGGTGCCTGACACCACCTACGGCTAACCATGTCTTGGTCGGCCATATTGGGCCCACTTGGATGCCCTTTGACCATAATTGGGCTTAGTTGACCTAACTAGCGTTATAGTTGACTTTGGTCAATTTGACAAATTGGGTTGACCCCAATGAGTGATTAGTGACCCTTTGGCCTCCCCTAAGGGATAGGAAGGTCTGGATAGGGTCAATTGGGCACATTAGATGACAATTTCCTCTAATTAGGGCACTTTGATGAATTTAGGGCTAGGGTTGACTTGGGTATTATGACCTTAGTTCACCATAATGGGTCTCAATGGCTCCAATGGACCGCCTAATGGGTTAGAGAGGTTATGGTAGGGTCAAAGGGTCAAGGTGAAGCCCTAAAGTCAAACCCTAGGTTTGGTATTTGGAATTTACTATTTGCAGACCAAAGTGATTTACACCTTCATGCCTAAGCTCACTTGGTTCTTGTGCTTCCTAGGATTTTGTCATGACCCAGTCATAATAAAACCATCCTAGGGGTCTAGATATTTAAGGGATGTTGAAAATCCCAATACATAAAAATAAAAATTTTGACAATGAAATTCAGGTTACGCCTATGGGGTTTCTACTACAAGTAATTGAAGGTAACAACACTTAAATTATACCTGACGGGAAGAGCTCTGATGCATCGGCAATTGCATCGGTAGTTGTCAAGTAATAATTTTTGGAGTAGCTTCCCCAAATGTCGATCTCAAGGGAATACATGTTGCGTATCTTGATAGCATCGCAGAAAGATCGTTACTAAGAGTTGAATGAAATAACAAAGGGGGTTGGTTTTTGATTCCTAATGCTAACAAAACAAAAAAGAACTAATGAGTGTTGTAAGCACCGCTTCGCTTGGTGGATGGAACTAGTGCAGGCCAATATGTCGTGCTTCGTGAGGCGAATGGACAGAGAGCAAGCGGATGGATTGAACACACATGCGGAGAGTGAGGGTTGCAATCACCTCTTGAACCACCAACACTAGCCTTTGCTAGAGTGGTTCTAGTGCGCGAGTGGAGTAGATGTGAATGGAGACGAGTGCATTATATCTAACAAAAGAGGATGTAACTAACCCAATAAAACTTCATTCATACACAAATAAATGCAAGTTTAAGTTCATTACAAGCTTTAGAGTACAATCCACTATGGGGAAGAGGTAGAATACACCGAAAGGGGGAAAACCTAGCCGTGGTTCTTGGCCGGAATGGTGGGTTGTCAGTCCACTTCTCAACTCTGACTGTGGTTGCTTCTGGAGGCAAATGGGTTATCAATCTACTTGTCTTCCTCCGCCTTCTTCCCTTTCCTTCAATCCTCTATCCCTTTTGCTCAAATGAGTTGTACTGAAAGATCCCTGTTGCACACTGTTTGTGGCCGGAAACTCTCTGAAATGTTAAAGATGGCTTCAGATCGGCAGAGAAAGCTTCTCGGAGATGAGTGGAGGACCAGTAGGGGTGAAAAACGGTGCTTTGCGCGCAACAATGGGGTGGAAAATAAGAGCGATATTGCCCTAATTCACGGATCATGGGCATAAATACTGCAGTAGAAAATCAGAGCGCACGATTAGTGGCGCAAGACCAAAGGTCATGCGCACTGGATCCCCTGATCGTGCGATTAGCAATGGTAGAACTCCAGAAAAATAGAATAAATGAGCACGAGCAGTGGAGCACGACCAGAGGTCGTGTGCACTATGTCCAATAATCATGCGATTGCCCCAGATAGAACTTCAAAAAATGGAGAATAGTGCTCACGATCATTGGCTCACAACCAGTGGTCGTGTGCTATAGATCCAATGATCGTACGCATTATTCCTGTACCATTTGGGGTTTGATGAACAGATAACGCACGACCAGTGGTCGTGTGCTAAGGAGTCAACTGACCATGCGAGTGTAAAAATGCACGATTAGTGGCCTTTAGGCGAAAAACATTCCCAAACGATTCCGGAACACACACACGACCTTTGTACCTGCAGCAAAAATAGAAGAGCCACCGAAATGGGCATTCCACATTCTCCGAACACAAAAAAATACCAAGTAGGGAAAAAATATATTAACTAGGGAATCACACTGAAAATGGGCCAAAAGTGCACTTAACATGGAATGGATATAATAACTATTATGAATAATAATGGCTCTAAAGTGTAGTGCATCAACGAGAAAATTAGCCCAGATGAGTCCAAAAATATGTATATAACTTAAACACATCACACCCCCAGACTTAAACATTTGCTCATCCCGAGCAAATCATCACTCAGTGAACTAGAAAATAGTTAGCTAGCTTAGTAATTTCCAAATACAGTAATGAGAGAAATCAAATATATCATGGGCATAGAAAATAGAATAGATAAACTTTTTAATTATACTACAGAATTTATACTTTTCGACAGGCGTAAAAAAATATTGTATCTGCTCAAAATTGGAATTCTAGAGAATCGTTCGATCATATGTAGGAAGAAAGTAGATAGGCCACTTAGGTGAGCATTACCATGAATGTCGGGGACCATACGCTTGCCCGTTCACACTCTCTCCAAGGTACAAGCTCCTCTCAAGCGTGAATCCGTAGGAGTTTTGGATAATCATTGGGCTTAGGCTAAGGTTTGGTAGTCAAAGATAAATATGGATGGTACACGCAACCCAAGCGAGCAAATAACAAGCTAAACCAATACAGCCCCTCAGAATTGCACATGTGACACACCCCCAGACTTAGCTTGAAAACTGGGTGTGTACACGGCCTAACACGACCAATATCAAGATAAACAAGATGGGGATATCATTTCTCATTGTCATTCTTTTTAGATTTTATCTTTCGATTCTCTTCTTTTCTTTTTTTTCTTTTGCAATCCCCAATTTGTTTTAGCAAGCAAACTTTCTTGAATACATCTACCACATCACCCGAATTTCCACACATCACACCTCGTCAAAATATAAAATTCACTGGAGCTCATGGATTTGGTTGTGATAGGAGGATTAGCTTTAGTCTTTGGTGAATGAAGGTGGAGTTGAATCAAAAGAGGGGTAGGCACAAACTTGTAACGTCCCGATTCGCACTAGGCCCCTCGTGCACATTTTTTGTCAGGAGAGCTGACTTGGGCTCAGGGGAGTGCTGGCAACTGGGCTGTACTTGTAAATAGGAGGAGAGATCAGTCAAGCATAGGACACGGGTAGAGACACGGCCTTGTCCCTGCCCGTGTGGGAGAGCCCAGCTCTCGAGTAGACGACTCGAGTATGTCCAGAGAAGGACACGGGTATTGACACGGGCATATCACTACCCATGTGACGTGACACTGGTAGAGACATGGGCGTGTCCCTACTAGTGTGTGTGTCGAGATCGACAAACTAGTCGAGATCGACGAAGTGTATCCTGTGCAGTGACACGGGTAGAGACACGGGCGTGTCCCTATCCGTGTGTGTGCCGTGTTGAACTCGATGAAGCATGTCGAGATCGACGAAGTGTGTCGAGATCGATGAAGTATATGACACGGGTAGAGATATGGGCGTGTTCCTACCCGTGTGTGTGTCGAGATGAACTCGATGAAGCATGTCTAGATCGACGAAGTGTGTCGAGACCGACGAAATGTATGAAACGGGTAGAGACACGGGTGTATCCCTACCCGTGTGTCTGTGTGTCGAGTTGAGTTCGTCAAGATATATCCAGAGAATTACACGGCCAGGGAACACGGCCGTGTCATGTGGACACGGGTCAGGGCACGGGCATGTCCCTACCCGTGTTTCTTGGGACTAGCAGGTTACTATCGTAAGTTTGAGGAGGGGTTCTCGAGTATAACACTCCCCCTCATGACCTTGATGAGGAAGGATGCAGAGTTTATATGGACAGAGCAGTGCGAGACAGCGTTTCAGGAGTTGAAGGACCGACTTACCTCATCCTCTATCCTTGCACTCCCATCTGGGAGTGAGGGATTTTAGATTTACACGGATGACTCATACGAAGGGATGTGTGTTGTACTGATGCAGCACAGACATGTTATCGCTTATGCTTCGAGACAGTTGAAGAAGTACGAGCATAACTATCCGGTACATGATTTGGAGCTCGGGGCTGTTGTATTTGCATTAAATGTATGGCGACACTATCTGTATGGGATTCATTGTGATATTTTCTCAGATCACAAGAATCTCAAGTACATCAATACGTAGAAGGACCTAAACCTGCGACAGAGGAGATGGCTAGAGTTTCTCTGTGACTATGATTACCAGATTCACTACCACCCAGGGAAGGCAGACACAGTAGCAGATGCATTGAGCAGGAGGGTCGGCACCTCTGGACCGGAGCCTCAGATGATGGCTATGGAGCTGATACAGGTGATGGACGACATGCATATTACTATGGTTTCTGAGTTTGAACCAGATGGATACCGAGAGTACCTGAGCTCTATGATCAGTGATGATGACATTCGGGAGCGCATTATGGTGCATCAGAGGCTGGATGCTATATTGGAGCCGATTTTCAGTGCCCTGGAAAGGGGTAAGGTTGAGGATTACACGCTGCAGGATGATCTCCTTCACTTCCGTGGATGCATTTATATACCAGCAGGGGGCGGTATCCGGGATGATATACTTAAAGAGGCACATTACTCCAGATATTTAGTACATCCCGACATCACCAAGATGTGGGTAGATTTACGGAGGACTATGTATTGGCCTGGGATGAAGAGGGAGATCACCCACTTTATGACACATTGTGAGACGTGCCAGCGCTTTAAGACGGAATGCAAGAGCCTGGGAGGTTAATTACAGCCATTTGCAGTCCCGGAGTGGAAGTTCGAGGACATCGTTATGGATTTTGTGCACGGACTAGCTCGGTCCCACTCTGGGTATGATTCTATATGGGTCATAGTAGACAGACTGACCAAGGTAGCGCGCTTTATTCCAGTCCGGAAGGATGCTCCAGTTGTAGTTTTGGTGAGACTATTCGTGGAGCAGTATGTCAGATACCATGGAATCCCCAGGACGATTGTTTCGGACCGTGATGGTCAGTTCACTTCGAGCGAGTGGAGGGCCTTGCATGCTTACTTGGGCTCTCGACTTACTTTTAGTACCGCCTTCCACCCGTAGACCGATGGACAGACCGAGCGGATCATCCGGACCATTGAGGATCTACTCCGCCTGTGCATATTGGATACGGGGAAGCCTTGGGAGAGGCTACTACCACGAATCGAGTTCTACTACAATAACAGCCACCAGGCTAGCATCAGGATGGCTCCTTATGAGGCACTCTATGGGAGGAAATGTCGGACACCGCTGTCATGGGTTCAGGATGTGGATACCAAGGCTCTTGGTTCTGATTATGTGAAGGATACGGAGGCTCAGCTACATTTTATCAGGGATCGGCTGCTAGAGCCCCAGAGCAGACAGGCGAAGTATTATGATGCTCGACACCGAAAGGGTGGAGTTCTAGGTTAAAGACAGGGTTTTCTTGAAGATATGTCCAGTACATGGTGTATCTCCGGTGTGGAGGCACAAAAAGCTCAGTCCTCAATACATGGGGCCATACTTGATCCTGGAGCGGATCGGCCCCTTAGCTTACCGACTACAGCTGCCACTGGAGTTGGGTACCCTACACTATGTCTTCCATGTCTCTTCCTTGCGAAGAGCTCTCCTACGGCCAGAGCAGCATGTTACTACTATAGCCGGTCTGATAACGCCAGATAGATCCGTCAGACTGGAGCCGATCTGGATTGATGATACAGATGTCCGTGTGTTGCGGAAGAAGAAGGTCCCTCTCCTAAAGGTGTTGTGGTCCAATCATAGACAGGAGGAGCACACCTGGGAGTCGAGGGATCTAATGTTGGAATGACACCCGGAGCTGTTCACTTCAGGTATACTGTAGTTTATACGTTTAAAATTTCTTATAATTCTTGCAAGTAGAATCCCGTAGACCCGAACTTAAATTTCGGTGACGAAATTATTTTCTTGTTTATTGGGATTTGTAACATCCCATGTTACTTTTAGACCCCCCACAACATAGATTGGGTTAGGCATGGGGTGAGTGATAGGGAATTTAGCTAGGTTTGACCCTAGGTAGTAGGTTATAGCTATGTGGGGCCCACTATGGGGCCAAAGTCAAACTAGGTCAAACTAGCCTAAATAGGAACCCTATCCACACCATGACCCCACCACATTGCCCTAACCCTAAAACAATCTAAGTGGACCCTAGGGCATGCCATTAGGTCAACCCTTTGACCTAGTTGATTAAAGTCAACCATGACCCTAATTTGGTCAAACCTATACCTATATGCCAAATTAGCCCAAGTAGGGCACCACATTGACCCAACCCAAGTTGGGTGGTGCCATTAGACCCATGACCACCAAGTGGGGTCAGCCCACTCATAATGGTTGACCAAGTCAACCCAAGTCAACCCAAGTCAACCTAATTAAACTAAAGGAGAAAATGAGGGCTAAGCCCACTCCCTTTGGGCCAAGCCCACCAAACCTGATCCATGGCCAACCCAGATGGACAATGACCACCCCGACCCTCTGGTTTTGAATAGAGGGACACATGCATGAGGGTAAAGTGGGAATTTTAGGAGAGAGAAGGTGAGTTAAGAAGAAGAGGCCACTTGGCCTTCGCTCCATCAACCCAAATTGTGCTGGCTGGCCTCCTCAAAGAATTTCCAGAGCATTTGGAAGCATGGGGGCTACTTGGCACCAAGGGTGAAGCCTCCAAAGCCCCAAACCGAGCTCACCTTGGTTGTATCTCCCTATACAGCCACCTTCAGCCCAATTCTACCACACCATCACCTTCATAGGGTAGAATCGAGTGGAGAACGAGTCCTGGAGCGAAGCTTTTGGTGGAGAATCAAGGATTTGAGTAGGAGATCGCTGGAGCAGCTCATCCATGGCCAACCTCGCCGCCGTGTCGCCATTCGGGTCTGTTTCGCCTCCCATCTACTCGTACTTGGTTTCTACATCTTTAGGGAGAGTCATCGGGCTCAATTGATCCCAATAGCATGTCAGGAAAATGGGAAATTTCCGAGCTTTTATTCTTGCTCGGGTTCGCCGGAGGAGCCAATTCCGGCAGCCTCATCGCTGGAAACCGCTAGCCGCCACCTCAATGAAGGTGTTGGCGACATTCGTCGGCGGTGGTGGTGGCCCAGCTGGCCGGAAATAGCCAGCAAAGGCGGCCAGCCAGATTCAATCTGGACCATTGGCCATTTGGGGACGATGAACCGATCCCGTCTGTTATGATTTAGGATTCGTGCATATCAATTAAATTAAATCAAAATAAAACTATAGTCTTATATAAATCTGTTACACTATTTCAGCAATATTGCATGGCAAATTTAGGCCTCCTAGAGGCATTTCCAGGCATGCACCTTAAATGCAAATTGTAGCTTAATGTCGTAACTTTACATTGCCACCTTAAACATGTAATTTGGTGCAGTATACTGCCATGTAGGTCATTTTGCCTAGGACTGGTCCTAGGCTAGGGCAGAAATTAAAACCAATGCCTAAGCCAAACCAGTAATTAACATGACTCCAAATTTTGGGTGCATACATGTTTAGGTCATATTTAGCCCTTGCCAAAAATTGGGAATTTTTGGGAAAACCTTTTCTATAGTTTTATTCATAATACACAAAATTAAATAAATGAAATATTTGGAGGGCCATGGCTCCAAATCGTCCCAAATTTTGGTGGCATGTCCTTGGGGACTATTCATATGCATGGTAAAAATTGCGGCACATTTGGATGACTGCATGTTGAGTAAACTCACATGCATGTGTTGATTATATATAGGTCTGGGGTGCAAATAGCCATTTTTGATATATTGTGTATTAAGCCTATTTGGAACATCCAAAAACCATGATATTGATTTTAGATGCTCATTAGGGTGAATTATACCCTATATTGTAATAATGAGATTTTTGGAAACAGAAATCTCATTATTTGGAATTTTTGGAATAATTAACCTTTTTGAAAATTAAATGTAAAAATAGGTCAACTTTGAGATAAAACCCCCAATTTTTGTCAAGGTCAATATTATGTTAGATTTAACTCCTTAAATTTTTATGTCTCTGTTTGAAGAATTTTGATGGCAGTTATGTGGAAATTACCTTTTTACCCTCATCTTAATTAATTAGAAAATTGGTGAAAATACTTCGTAGAAACTTTTGGAAAAATTCTTGATGATATATCTAAGTATGAATAACCTTGTATAATTTTCGCAGCATTTTTGGATTAATCAGTAATTTTTAAAACTTTATAATGGCATTATGGTAAATTATTAAGAATTGAAATTTGTAGGCCATTACATTGTAGATGTTGATGAAAATCTACCATTAGCCTTATATTTAGATGTTATTACTTATACTTCATTTGGAAAATGACAATTGTATGAATTTTGTATTAATTAAGGAAAAAATAGAAATAATCAAAGGAAAATTATAAATTTTGGTAGACAGCAATATTTCACCAAGATATAACTCAGGAAAAATTCCTTAGGTCAGTGGATTATAATTTGTGATACTTTATGTATTAAATGACCTAGAGGATTAATTTAATGATTTAATTAGAGACCTTAATGACTTAGGAAAATTATGAAAATCAATAGGCTCACTTCATTAGTCCATACCATCCCAGGATAAATATTTAGGAGCAGGTGGCCCAAGGGATTGGAAGTTCCACTTCGGGGTGGTATTAGGTCATGGGTTGCGCAAAGAGTAAGTAGGACATGTTGTAAGGACCACCGTGGGATAGATCAATAAATGAGCTAGAGACTTAAATTGGAATATGACCCTGGTGGATAGAGTTGTCTTAGTGACGAGAGTAAAGTGCAAGCCTTGGGTAGCAACTTGAGTGGAGGCCGGCGGAAGACCGTCGCCTTTCTGAGAACACCTTAAGTCATTAGGATCACTCAAGAGTAATAATGAGAGCTGGGGGTGAATTTTGGGTAGCCATCAACTAAAGTGAATATCCTTGAGAAAGGGAGCTTTGGGCGTAATCCCATCGTAGTTCCTAGTGCCCCAGAGAGCCCTTCACCGGGTATACCCTGGGCAGTCCTGGGATTAACCTTAAATCACTAAGTAAAATAATCCGTAGACAAGAGTAGTTTAATAGGTTAGGACATTGTGGTTCATTCTCACCCGTGTAGGGTTTGAGGGATTTGGAATAAAGGCACTATTGTGCGTTCTCACCCGTGTAGGGTTGGAGGGTTTGTGATAAATGCTCACCCATGTAGGGTTTGAGGGATTCAGGACAGGTTGGTCCTGCGAGCTGGAGGCTCGGGATGAAATACTTGCATGTGCATAAATTTAGTGGCGGGGCATGCGGTACTGGCCGTTCGTCACACCGATGGCAGTACGGTGCACCAGGCGGGTGTGAGGGTTAGAGGGGCCAGTGGGTTTTTTTACACTGTGGTCTGGAGGACGATCCCCGATAACGCACACTTGACCATACAAGACTGACGGGTTGTCAACAAAATACGTATGTATAGACTCTAGAGTGCACCTTGGACGTGTACAGAGGCGTATGAGAGGGGTCTAAGGTTTAGTAGTTGGCATACCGGCCTAGAAGTGGAGATTCCCGCTACGCTGCTGCCGTAGCCACAGCGGTGGTACCCGAGAGTGTAGCTAGCTCTTAAAAAGTGGGAACTAAAGGTCTATGATCACAGAGTCGTTGTGTGTGAGTTGCACTTGCCTGTGCATAAATCACATCATAAACATTCATTCATAATAGGTCATACGTTTCATGGATCCTTATCATATAAATTATTATGGGCTCTTTTATATGATAAGTTAAATTTCCTAGAAACCTTAACTTATAAATTTGTATGGGCATTTTTATAAGTTAAGGTACGAATTGTGATGGTATAGTAGTTGTAGCATAGTTTTACTTTCCTACACTTACTTTCGGTTCTTTACTTACTTTACCGTACTGCACTTGTCTTACTTCGTTAGTTTTTATACCTTACTTACTGTACTTGTTCTTCTTACATAGAACTGCTAGAGTACAACTATTATTACTCCTCATTTATTTGTTAGCGTAGTGCCACTGCCACTTGTTTATACTTGATACCCCTTGTTGTCCTCCTCTTCGTCCTCCCACATGATGCCTAAGAGTTCTGAGGCGAGGTGTGGAGGAAATGACTTAGTCTTTTTGACTAATGGTCGGTGACCAAACTATTTTTAGGAGCTCAGGGAGATGGAGTACCAGCACGACCAGCAGGATGAGATGGCAAGACGTGAGGAGCTACTGCCACCACCTACTACTACTACTACTGCTGCAGAGTTACCTCAGGTGGGATGACTTGGTGATGATAGATATCTTCTGCTGTTAGAGTTGAGAGAGAGAGAGAGAGAGATTTGATTTGATGTACTGGGCATAAGCCCTTATTACTCTTCGTTTTATTTTCTATACTCATTTGGACTACTGCTTTCCTTTCATATATTACATATATGTGCTGTGACTGTGGACTAGCTGCTTTGTACTCTGCTATGTATTACTTTTTTTCTCATATTGGCCTACAGTTTTATGATCATACTAGCCGGCAGAATCGACGTGTTTCGGTGTCGACTAACCCGTGCGTTAGTGTCACCGTAAGATGACGGTTCTGGGCATAAGATCGTGTAGTCTCCTTGGTAAGGGGGAGGGTGTCTTACATAAAGTGAGGTCAATGGGTCACTAACGACACATTGGGTGCAGTCCTAGAGACCAAGTTGACCCAAGTCAACTCAAGCCCTAATCTGGTCAAAGTACCGTTACTAAGGGTAGGTGACCTCCAAGTTCAAGGTAACCCTACATAACCCTTCCTAGACCTCAGGGGAAGCCAATGGTTCACCAGGGACCCATTTGGGTAAACCCAAATGGTCATGTTGACCAAGGTCAACTCTACCTTAAGGTTAAGTCAAATTAGCCCAAATAGGCTAACCCAAGCTCAAGCCCATTTCCCCCCATTTGTGCTAGCCTAGATATCATGGAAATGATGAATGAGTGGGATGCAAATAGGCTAGAGTGATGAACAAATTCGGCCATGAGGGGAAGGAGAGAGAAAGATCCAATTTCCCTTTAATGGAGGAGAGAGAAAATGGAGTAAAGGCCATTCATGCCATGGGGAAGCCAAAGGCCATTCTTCTTTGCTTGGTTCACCTCCCCTAACAGCCTTGAGAAGATTAGGAGGCTTTCCAGGCTCTTCCACTGGCTGGATACACTGAACCACCAAGGCCGAGAGGTAGCTTTCAAGGCCATTAATGGCCATTGATGATACAACCTCTCCTCTCCCCATCTGAGACTTTAAACAACTTCAGTGGGCCGAGAGGAGGATTTCCCAATCCTTACCTGAAGAAATCTAGCCACCCCACTGTGTAGTTGCATAAACCAAGCGCCGCCGCCTTCAAGGATGGTTTTCCGGCGATATTCTCGACTTCAGGCCGCCGGCAAGGTCCTCCTCCTCTCCTTCTTTCATGGGTAGATCATAGCATTATTTAGGGCCAAGGTTCGGGCTCAATTGAGCCCGATCGGGAAAGCATTTTCTCCATTTTTTCCGTAAATTTTCACTTCGCGGGTTCGCCGAAAAATGGCCCTCCGGCGGCTGTGCCGCCGCCTGATGACATCCACCACCTCAACGGAGGTGGTGGTGGTGATGGACGGTCGGGGAGGTGGCTGGATCACCGGCGGCAGCGTCTGAAAGAAGCTCTAGGACGGTGAGATCGGGACCGTCGGCTGGAGCTTGAAGATGAAGGGATGCCATCCACTGTGCGCCAAGATTCGTGCTGGGGATGATATAAAACCATAGGGTATAAATTTCTTATTATTTAATTATGTCACGCTTTTTGGTATTTATGGTTTTAATTTTTAAAAATACCTAGGTGCTGTTTCATAAAAAGTGGTCAACATAAAAAGTGGTCAACATAAAAGGTGGACCAATTTGGGTGCCTGGTGTGACCAGTGCACTCATTTTGGTGGGACCTATACCTCGGGCTATTCTGAGATTCAAATGGATGCCCACCTTTCATACCTTGTCCAAATGATCTGAGATTTGGGCAGGGAGTCTACCCTAGCAATACCTAGGGCCTGTCCAAAAATGGGAATTGTTGGAGAACATTTTTCTATAGTTTTTAGAAACATTTAATAATCAATGAATAAATTAATTACGTGTCCTAAACATCTCAAACCTCCCCCAAATTTGGGTGGGTGGTCTTAGAGGGCATGTTAGCGCACTGGCAAAATTTTCATCTCATTTGGAGATGTTTTGGTTAGGTATTGATCCAACCCTAGGTATACCCTTATAGGGTTATTTAGGTCAAAGTGCTATTTTTGATGTTTGAGTGGTCAAATCACATCAACAGATGCTGTGATTTTGACCACTGACTTGGTAGGACCATTATCACCCTCTTAGGGAATATGGAGTGGTTTAGGATTTTTTAACCCTTGGATCCAAACTCAAACCCTAAGGGAAGGCTTTTTAGGGTTTGAAGGTCATGGGGTCTAATGAACTTGGAATGACATGAAAATTGATGGAGAGGACCATAGGGTTAGTATAGTCCACTTGTTAAAATTTTACGGAATTTGGGAGCCTTAAACCCCCTCAAAACCCTAACCCTAGTTTAGGGCACAAATCTTGTAGTTATAAAAACTGTCAATAACACTCACTGAATGTACAACCCCATATTCGCTGAGCCAGACAAGGAGGCACAATGGTCACAGGAGGGTTAGCCAAAGTGGTCCCGCCCTAAGGAGGATCTCGCCCACAGAAGGCGGAAACGCTCTCGCCGGATGCTATAGAAGAGAAACCGTGGGCCGAGAGCGCCAAGCGCGGACTGCGCGGAAGCGCTCTCGCCCAAACCAAGCCTCAATCCCGAAGAGTTCTCGCTTGCGCTGGGCGAGAACGTTCGCGCCGCGCCCTGGGCCAAAAGGTCTCGGCACCAGCTCTCGCTGAGTGGGGCCTAGGGTCTTTGAAAGAATGTCCTAATTGCCCTCAGGAGAAATTACTTCAGTACCCTCAGAAAAACAGCGGGTTTTGGCTATTGGCAGACCAACCAGGGGCTTTTCAGTAAATTCAGGACAGCAAAATGCTATAAATAGACCCATAAGGGCTCCTTAGAAAGCAAGCTATCATTGTCTCCGGAATTATAGTGCTTTCTGAGGAGCTCCTAGCCCAGCTTTGGCTTTGGAGGGGAAGCTCTCAGAGATCTTCCGGGTGTGAGGAGGGACCTCCCTGCTGAGGCTTTTGGGTCAGTCTTAGGTCCTTAGAATCCAGTCAAGGGGTGAGACTTGAGAGAAGTTGGTTTTGGCTGCACCCCTTTTTCTTCGAACTTCAGTTGAGGTCATATTTGGCTTCAACAGTTCCGGTGCGGTGAGCGTGGAAGGCAGCCGATTCAAGAAAGCCTTAAGTTTTGTCCCATGGCCGGAGGTGAAGGTGAAGGGTCAGGTTCTGAAGGCTCCCCCGCCCGGGGAGAGGAAGCAACGAAGAGGATGCTGGATGAGTTCAGGCGAGAGGTTCTGCAGACGATCAGCTTGGCCTTCTCGGCGAGAGGCGAGTGGGCCACCCCTCAGGTCCCGATAGAAGAGGTTCCGCTCTTGGGTGAGAACCCCCCAGGGCAGCGCCCAGGAAAGGAGGTCCCGGGCGAGGCTGGCGAGAGAGATATGGCGACGCGGGAGCTATTCCCAGGCCAGAGCCAGCGCCCGGGCAAGGAGGCATTGACGGAGCCAGGCGAGAAGGAGGCGGCGGTGCGGGAACTCTTCCCAGGGCACGGTCTCGCGGATCGGGCGAGCCAGCCGAGGCCGCGAGACGTGCCCTCTCGCCAGGCAGGGGGCGAGAGCCCATTTAGCGAGCTCATCATCTCGGCTCCGGTACCGGAGGGGTTCCGGGAGCCCGACATGTCCTACTACTCAGGGAAGGATGACCCGGTGCAGCACGTATAGTGGTTTGAAGACGTTGTGTCCATAAGACAGATGACGGATGCCTTCAAGTGTCGCCTCTTTGCAATCACGCTGAAGGAGAAGGCAAGGGACTGGTTTCACCAGTTGCCAGCAAGATCAATCTACTGTTTTGAAGATCTACGGAAAAGTTTTCTGTTGAGGTTCTCAACCTCAAAGAAGCGGAAGAAGGAAGCGGAGTGTCTGTTTGCGGTGAGGCAGAGGCCGGATGAGACGTTGGGTCACTATGTCGACCGGTTCCAGGAGGAGATCCTTTTGGTCCAGGAGGTCCCAGGGTACGCGCTGATGCTGGCCTTCACCCTGGGGCTGAGACCGGGATTTTTTAGCATGGAGTTGAAGAGGATGCCCCCCTCTCCTTTGAGGAGCTCATGGAGAGGGCGGCAAAGGAGATTGATTTCGAGAGAGCAAACCCAGCATTCGCCAGGAAGTTGGCCAAGCTAGCAGAAGAGGACGGGAAGGAACCAGCAGCGGGAAGACAGAAGGAATCAAGGGAGCAGAGGGAGCTGAGAGAAGATAGGAGAAGGGAGGAGCCCTGAAGGTTTGGGCAGCAGCAGGGTTGGGGGGCCCGGGAGCCAGTCAACCGGTTGGGTTGGAGGCCCCAGGAGGGTCGCCCCCAAGGTCCAGGAGAAGGCTATCGGAGGAGAGATAACCTACGGGAGCCCCGGAGGTTCGATCGACCGGCATGGAGGCAGGAGCCGAGGGATCGTCCCCCACCACCACAGGAGGCAATGGAAGTAGGAAGAGGGAGAGGAGCAGCCAGGGGAGCTCGAGGAGGCAGAAGAGGAAGGGGAGACGGGAGAAGGGGCAGGGAGGCGTTGCTATTTTGTGACTTCCACCAGGAGGAGGGGCACGCAACGGCCACCTGCCCGGAGTTCTTAGAGTTGAGGGCTGCCAGAGGAGCAGGGAGGCAAGATCCACCGATGAGGATAGTGGAGGTACAGCAGGGTGAAGCGGAGGACAGGTGTGAAGACCGGGTGGATGTAGGGACCCGGGGAGGAATCGGGGTGATTCATGGAGGAGTGGGGATTGAGGCAACCCGTAAGGGGAGCCTTCAAACCATGTACCGGAGAGGGGTAGCCTCAACCTCCCAGGTTCCTCCAGCAGAAGAAAAGATCACTTTCTCATCAGCGGACATGCCGGACTATGATGACCCATTCTGCGACGCCCTGGTGATCCAGACGGCAGTGGAGAACTATACCGTTTCAAGGATACTGGTAGATAACGGGAGCTCGGTTAACGTCATCTTCAAGAAAGCTTTTGATGAGATGAGGGTTGAAGGGAAGAGAGTCTTGGCATCAGATGGACCTCTGTTCGGGTTCTCCGGGGAGAGGAAGGAGGTAGAAGGAGGAGTAGGGTTACACGTAAGGTTGGGTGGCGTGTCGCGGAACTGCAGGTTCGTGATCGTGGACGCCCCGAGCAGCTACAATGCCATCTTTGGGCGCCCCCTCATCAGTGCCTTTCGCTGCGTCCCCTCCTCGTTCCATCAGTGTCTCAAGTTCAACAATGGGGGGGTGCAGGTCAGGGTCAGAGGGGAACCGAAGGTGGCAAGACAATGTTACGTTACAGCAGTCAACACCATATCGTGGATGGCGGAGGCGGAAGAGTTGGAAACAGAGATGGCGGCCCTAGAGGAGGTTGTGGAGGAAGAGGAGATGGTCCTTGAGGAGGTAAGAAAGGAAGCTGGAGAGGAAGCTGGAGAGGAAGCTGGAAAGGAAGCCGGGGAGGAAGGGACAGAGAAGGTGCGAGGGGATGTGCAGGTGGTACGAAGGAGCGAGGGGCCGGAAAGCCAGGAGGGGACAATGGAAGTGGAAGAGCAGGCGGCGATAGAAGTCGAGGGAGAAGTCCTGGGAGGCATAGGAGCCGAGCAGCACCAGCAGAGGGGGGTAGAAGCGATGGAGATTGAGGAGGAAAAAGGAGAGCTGGAGCTGGAGGAAGAGGCAAGAACCGGTTGGGAGCAGCCGCGGTTGGAACCGGCTGAAGAAGTGGTGGAGATGGAGGTCTTCACCAAAGCAGGAGAGGTGCAAAGGGTGCGGGTCAGCGGGGGGTTGAGTCTTGAGGCCCGGGAGCAGGTGCGAGCCTGCATTCAAAGCAACGTTGACGTCTTCGCTTGGAGCGCGGCGGACATGCCGGGCATCGACGCCGACATAGCCTGCCATCGCCTGAACCTGGATCCCCGCGCCCGCCCCATCCGTCAGAAGATGAGAGCCATCGCCACCAAGCTGGAGGAGCCCATTCGCGAGGAGGTCAAGAAGCTCCTGGAGGCGGGCTTCATCTCAGAGATCCAGTATCCAGGCTGGATCTCCAATGTGGTAATGGTGAAGAAAGGATGTGGTAAATGGAGGATGTGTGTAGACTTTTCTTTGTTGAATAAATCATGCCCTAAGGATTGCTATCCCCTGCCTCGGATCGACGCGCTGGTTGATTCAGCCGTTGGTTTTTCTGTCATGAGTTTTTTAGATGCTTTTTCAGGTTATCACCAAATCCGGATGCACCCTCCTGACACCAAGGATGTGTCCTTCATCACAAGGGAGGGGTGCTTCAGTTACAAGATGATGCCCTTTGGGTTAAAGAACGCAGGGGCTACCTATCAGCGCATGATGGATCGGGTCTTCCGGGATCAGAGGGGGAGGAACTTGGAGGTCTACGTCGACGACCTAATGATCAAAAGCAAATGCATAATTTCGCACCTGCAAGACCTCGAGGAAACATTCGCCACCCTGAGAAGATTTAAAATGAGGTTGAATCCCTTGAAGTGTGTCTTCGGGGCAAGCTGCGGGAAGTTCCTCGGGCATCTCCTGACTTCGGAAGGAGTGGAGCCCAACCCAGACAAAGTCAAGGCCATCCTGGATCTGGAGTCACCCCGCGACGTCAAGGAGGTTCAGCGCTTGACAGGCAAGCTGGCTGGACTAAGCAGGTTCCTCTCCCGGGCAGGAGACAAGTGTTCTTCATTCTTTAAAGTGCTGCGGGGGAATCAAAGGTTCGAATGGATGGCCGAGTGCGAAGAGGCTTTCCAAGGGCTGAAAAGGCAACTCTCTCAGGCTCCCCTCCTTCAGATCCCAAAGGATGGGGAGGACTTGACCTTGTACCTCGGAGTAGGGGCAGAGGCGATAAGCTCCGTCCTAGTAAGAGAAGAAGGAAAGAAGCAGCTTCCCATCTACTACGTCAGCCGGATATTAAGAAATGCAGAGCTTCGCTACCCCATCCTGGAAAAGCTCGCTTATGCCTTGGTCATCTCGGCCAGAAAGCTCCGGCCGTACTTTCAAGTGCATTCGATTAGGGTGGTGACCGACCACCCTCTTCGCAAGATCTTCGAAGGAGTGGAGCACTCGGGGAGGCTGGCTAAGTGGTCCATTGAGCTAAGCGAGTTCGACATCACCTTTGTACCAAGGCTCTCCATCAAGGCACAGGCAGTGGCGGACTTTCTAGCAGACTACGTTGTTGAGGTTGAGGGGGAAGAGCAGCAACCGCGAGAAGCATGGAAGTTGACGGTTGATGGGGCCTCAGGAAGGCACTCCCTAGGGGCAGGGGTGGTGTTGACAAGTCCCCAGGGGGTAACCATAGAGCAAGCAATCATTTTACATTTCCCAGTGACCAACAATCAAGCGGAGTATGAGGCCGTTATTGCTGGCCTTCGCCTGGCAAAGGAGCTGGGGATTCAGGAGGTAGAAGTTTTCACTGATTCAAAGGTAGTGGCATCACAAATCCGGGGAGAGTTTGAAACTCGGGAGCCAACCCTCATCAGATACCTCTCCAAGGTAAGGGTGATCATCGGAGGATTCCGGTCTTTCTCAATTCAACATATTCCAAGGGAAGAAAGTGTAGCTGCCGATCGACTGGCCAAGTTCGGACCTCGGGTAGGAGGGACCTTGACGGAGCTATTCCGACCGGCTATAGATGAGGGAGAATTGATGATGGTGGATCGACAGCCCTCGTGGGTGGATCCATTTGTGGCCTTCCTAACCACCGGTGAACTGCCTGAGGGGACCAAGGTTGGGAGAAGCTTCAAGCGCAAGGCGGCTCACTACTTGATGATGGAGGGGGGTCTGCATCGTAAGATGTTGTCAGGGCTCCTAGCCAGATGTGCGACCGAAGAGGAGATCCCGAAGATTTTAAGGGAGGTGCATTCGGGCGAGTGCGGCAGTCACTCTGGAGGAAGGACACTGCAGGCTAGGGTGGTCAGACAGGGGTACTTCTGGCCCACCCTAAGGAAGGATGCCATGGAGTTTGCAAGGAGGTGCCAAAAATGTCAGCTCTTCGCCCCCCTTCAACTCTTGGCAGCTCAAAGACTCCGGAGTATCACGACACCATGGCCATTTGCTATTTGGGGAATGGACTTAGTTTGGCCCTTTCCTCCGGCTAGTGGACAGAGGAGGTTCCTTTTGGTCATGATCGATTATTTCTCGAAGTGGCTAGAGGTTAAAGCTTTAGCCAAGGTCACCTCGCAGGTTATAAGGAATTTCATCTGGGGGGAGATCATTTGTAGACATGGGTTGCCCCAAGCAATAGTGACCGATAACGGCCCCCAGTTTGCCAGCGAGGAGTTCATCAGCTTCTGCGCTCAACTGGGAATAGATCTCCGGTTTGCCTCCGTCCATCACCCTCGGAGTAACGGTCAAGTGGAAGCAGCAAACAAAATCATTGTAAATCTACTAAAGAATAAGGTGGAAAACTTGAAGGGAAATTGGGTGGAACAGCTCCCATCGGTCCTGTGGGCACTACGAATGACTCCGAACATGGCCACCGGTGAGACCCCCTTCAAGCTCTCTCATGGGTGTGAAGCCATCCTACCGGTGGAGTTTGAGGTCCGGTCCCCGCGAGTCACAGCCGCGGGCGAAGGTGACGAGACTTGGAGGGTGGAGAATGAAGAAGGGCAGCGCCTCTCATTAGATATGGTGGAGGAACTGCGAGACGTGGCGGCTATCAGGCAAGAAGAAATCAAGCGACGGATGGCCAAGCATTTTGATAAGCATGTCAGGGTCAAACAGTTCGCAGAAGGGGATCTGGTGCTGAGAAAGGTCGACGCGGCGGGAAGATCGGCTCCCGTGGGTAAGCTCCACCCGAACTGGGAAGGTCCATACATTGTAAAGGAAGTCCTCGGAACAGGGGGATACTACCTCCAGGACGTGGAGGGAAGAGCCTTAAGCCACACGTGGAGTGGTGATGATCTAAAACGATTCTACCCCTGAGGGGGGAAGGATGTAACCGTGTATCTCAAAATTAAACTTGTTATATTATACCGATTGATTCTCCTTTAACTAGTGTCAAATTTTTCATAACATAACATAGTTGAATGTTTTGTGACACCCCGAGCTCAGCTCGGCCCCAGGTAGACCCGCTGCGCAGGCTCTCATCTAGCTGGCAGGTCCGAAGGCTCGCCTGTGGGGGATAGGTTTGGTTGGTTTGAGATCTTCATCGGCACCCCGAGCTCGGCTCGGCCCCAGGTAGACCCGCTGCGCAGGCTCTCATCTAGCTGGCAGGTCCGAAGGCTCGCCTGTGGGGGATAGGTTTGGTTGGTTTGAGATCTTCATCGGCACCCCGAGCTCGGCTCGGCCCCAGGTAGACCCGCTACGCAGGCTCTCATCTAGCTGGCAGGTCCGAAGGCTCGCCTGTGGGGGATAGGTTTGGTTGGTTTGAGATCTTCATCGGCACCCCGAGCTCGGCTCGGCCCCAGGTAGACCCGCTGCGCAGGCTCTCATCTAGCTAGCAGGTCCGAAGGCTCGCCTGTGGGGGATAGGTTTGGTTGGTTTGAGATCTTCATCGGCACCCCGAGCTCGGCTCGGCCCCAGGTAGACCCGCTGCGCAGGCTCTCATCTAGCTGGCAGGTCCGAAGGCTCGCCTGTGGTGGATAGGTTTGGTTGGTTTGAGATCTTCATCGGCACCCCGAGCTCGGCTCGGCCCCACGTAGACCCGCTGCGCAGGCTCTCATCTAGCTGGCAGGTCCGAAGGCTCGCCTGTGGGGGATAGGTTTGGTTGGTTTGAGATCTTCATCGGCACCCCGAGCTCGGCTCGGCCCCAGGTAGACCCGCTGCGCAGACTCTCATCTAGCTGGCAGGTCCGAAGGCTCGCCTGTGGGGGATAGGTTTGGTTGGTTTGAGATCTTCATCGGCACCCCGAGCTCGGCTCGGCCCCAGGTAGACCCGCTGCGCAGGCTCTCATCTAGCTGGCAGGTCCGAAGGCTCGCCTGTGGGGGATAGGTTTGGTTGGTTTGAGTTCTTCATCGGCACTCCGAGCTCGGCTCGGCCCCAGGTAGACCCGCTGCGCAGGCTCTCATCTAGCTGGCAAGTCCGAAGGCTCGCCTGTGGGGAATAGGTTTGGTCTGGTTGGCTTGGTTAATGAAAGGCAGGAAGCACGTTGGGAATACCAAATGACAAGTGAAAAAGAAGAGAGAGATCTCGGCAGAGATAGGTCTCGACAGGGATAGGTCTCGGCAGAGATAGATCTCGGCAGAGATAGATCTCGGCAGGGATAGGTCTCGGCAGAAGATTCCCTATTGAAGGGAACTCGAGGTGGGGAGGCTTCCGCCAAAAGGGTTCCTCTCAGTGTTCTCGAACAAATCGGCGAGATCGTCATACGATGGGCTAATGGGGACTCGCGCAGTCTAGAGGGGACGGTCCCGTCTTAAAGATTCGAGAGTCACGCTTCCGGTTGGCCGGTTACCGCGGATTCTTGCTGATTCATCGCTACGAATTTCCTAAGAAGGCCAAGGGCCTTGGCGGAAGCCTACGCCGAAAGCATTCAACTACGACAATCACATCAAACACATTCGCAAATAACAAAAAATGTTCGCAAGAAAAAACATTTACATTAACAAATACTACATACAGGTACAAAATGATAGCGTCTCGCGCTTTACATAGAAGTGAAGAACAAAAGCAAGAAGAGGACCCTCAAGGGGACAAGCTGTATCCTTCTGAAGTCTCGTTGGAGCTTCCGCTGGAGCTTCCGCCGGAGCTCCCCCCGGAGGTCTCGCCATCCGCTGCGGGGGACTTTGGGACATCCGAGGGAGGGGTATTGGGGGCGCCAGGGGGCTTTGGGATGGGCTCGAAGAGCCATGGGACAAGTTGTGGAGCGGTAATGTCTTTGCCCCTTCCGTCCCAACAGTTGATGTCGCGCAGCGTCTCCAGCGTCAAATTTACGGTGGCTTGCGCGTTCCCCTGAAGGATCTTGTCGATGTCATAAGCCGAGTAATACTGGCTCTTCAATCTCTCGTCCAGCGGAGGGGCTGCACTCGCCTCGAGGCGCGCGATCTGCTCTCGCAGGAGAACGTTGTCATATCGGGCCTCAGACAGCTCCTCGCGAAGTGCGGCTTGAGCGGAATCCTGAACAACGGGAGGTTAGCATAAGAGAAGGGTTAGGATTGCGAGAACAAGTGATTATGAAAGGTCTCGCTTACCCCTTCCGCTTGGCGCGAGGATAATAGTTGCTGGGTCTCGACCAGCTCCTTGGCCAGAGAGGCCGCCTGGGCCACCGCATCGTCCCTGGCCTTGAACATGTCTTGGAAGTTGCGGTCTATCGTAATTCTCCGCCGGGCGCACATGTGCGCAATCTCCAGCCCACGCATTAAAGCGCGAGTGGAGTCGTATGCCAACAGCCGGGTCGACATCCTGTCGTAGACGCTAGCGTCCTCCCGGCTGTAGAGGCCATAGCCTAAAGCGAAAGCTTCGCCGGTGACCTCGTCTCGCTCCGCCCAGCTCGGCAAAAGGGACGAGATCGTGACCTTGTTGGCGTCAGGGTCCCATTGCAGCAGCGGCTTGTTCTCCGCGTCCAGACACCTCACGCCGAGACCAAAGTTGAGATGACCCCGCGGCACATCGTCAGACATGGGTTGGCCGGAGGTCCCGGCGGCGGCACCCTCGCTCTCGACGACGCCAGGGGTCCGAGGGTTCTCGGCAGGCGTCCCGGGGCCGCCCCTGGTGGCCGCAATCCTGCTTACTGCCTCCAGGACCTCCTCGATGGAGCGACCGGCGGGGAGAGGTTGGACGGGCTGGACAACCACAGCCTTGCCCTTCTCGGTATCCGTGGTCTTGGGCCTCTTGATTGGCTGAGGTGCGGAAGCAACCGGCTTTCGCTTCACAACACCGCTCGAGGGGGGGAGGCCCGGCTCCTTTCGGCAGGCTTGCGCAGCGGCTTTCGCAAGAGATAAATGAAGGTGAGAGCCTCGTCGAAAGGCTGACTCCCTCCGGCGCGAGCCTCGTCGAAAGGCTGGCGGAGAGGGATCTCGCGCTCTCCTGCAAAAACAATAACGATAAGTTCTAACCTTGGAAAAGGCAAGAAAAAGATAAATGAAGGCGAGACCCTACCTTCTCCCGGAAGTACAGGGGAAAGAGAATCGACGTCTCGCCGGAGGTGGAGGACGTCGAAGTCCTTGGTTCCGAAGAACTCAAGGAGGGCACTCTCGCGGGAGCCCAGGGACGGAGGCTTGTAGGCGGCATCCTCGTATTGGATGGGGGCTAGGGGAACGTTCCCGAAGTCGCCGGAGACGTAGATAAACTTCTCGCCCCAATGATGATGCTTGTTGGCGAGACCGATCGTGTTCAGCAGTTACCCGGAGAAGAACACCACGCCTCCTTTCGCGCGGAAGGTAAACAGCTTGCGGAAGATCGGCAAGCTGAACTCGATCCTCTCGGAACGCATGTAGCATATGAATGCCACGAGAATGGCAACTGAATTAGGGTTCAGCTGCGCGGGAACCACCCCGTAGTACCGGAGAGCCTGTCGCATCTCAGGCCACAGCGGAAGGCGGAAGCCCACCTCGAAGTGTTCAATAGGGATGGCGAGCTCCCCCTCCCCTACAGTGTTGACTTTGTCATGACTGCCCGGGGGCCGCGCGACGAAGCCGGCGGGAACGTGCTGGGTCTTGGTCAGATTGAACTCCTCCAGAGTGAGAGTACAGGAAGGGAAGAGATTCTTTTGGAAGGCTTCCGCGCAGTTGGATCGTCCTTCACCACCACCCGGCATCGCAATAGGGATTGAAGGCGAGATCTACGGGGAGAAGGCGAGAGCGAGAACGGGGCGAGAACGGAAGTGTAAGACAGAAAAGGGCGAGAGCTTTGCGAAGACCGCGAGAACAACAGCAAAGAGGAGAGAGACTGGAGTCAGAGGAATGAATGTGGTAGGTGAGCCTCCTATTTATAGAAAATCGTGGTAATGATGGTTGTTTTCAGAAAGGCGGCGAGGGTACAGCCGCCGCGTCCTAGGTCAGCGACGCTTCGTTTTTCCCGCCCGAATCTGACAGCGACCGATTAAAACAGCTGGCGCTAACGTTGCGAAGTGTCATACGGCAGGAAAAGTAGGCAGAAGCAAGGTGGCTCTCGCCACCCCAAAGAGCTGGGAAGATAACTCATACGCATACAAAAATATTAAAGACAGAGCCATCGCTCTCGCTGAGCGGGAACGCGATAAAATAATAATAATATAATAAGCGAATAAAGTGCGGGAACATTAGTTACAACTCCAAGCGAAAAAGTAAGGGTACATTAGAGAAGGGAAGGCCGGGGGAAGAGGAGGGGAGGTCTCGCGCTTCAGTACGGCTCCTAGCGCCATTTCCCTTGCTCCCAACGCCATTTGCCTCGGTCCCGCAACTTGGTCTGGGGGGCGCCTGCGGGTTGAAGTAGGACGACAGAACGCTGCATCCCAGGTCAACCCGGCGAGACAGATCCCGGATTCTCTCGATGCATCTCTCAGGTGAAGACCCAGCGGTAGCTCCCCCGGGCCAGTCCATCTCGCCTAGAAGGAAGTCTCGCTCCAAGGACTCCAGCCTCTTCTCCACTGACTGGCGAAACTCTCGGGCCGCAAGGTCGCGGACCCGTTCTCGCCGGATGAGTTTCGACAGAATGACGGCAACCTTCTTCCCTCGTCTTTTCGCGCTCCCGGCACCGGTCAGGATCTCCTCCATCTCGTCAGATGAAGGGAAGGGAGAGCTCTCGCCGTCTTCTCCCTCTCTTTCTTCTTCTTCCTCTTCTTCTTCTTCCTCTACCTCAGCGCCAGGCCGCGAGTCCATGTCCCCTGTCAAAAGAAGCCCCATTTTAGCGGAAGCTGAAGAATAGCAGCGATAAAATTGCCATATACCTTCGGAGTGACGAGGCCCCCCGGTCGACGGCAGGCGAGAAGGCCCAGCCCCCCCCCCCCCCCCTCAGCCCCAAAGAGGAGGTGGATTGGCTTTCCTTTGCCGGGGGGTAGACTTTGCGGATGGTGATCCCGGCCTGATCGAGAGCGGGGGAGCGGGTCTCCTCAGCCGCTGGAGGACTAACGTCTAGCGGTGGCACAGGGATCTCGGCACTTTTTCCTCTCGCCGATAGGGAGGAGTCAACCACATGGGCAGGCTGGTTCGCAGTTCTCGCCCCACCATCCTGGGTGGCGAGATCCGAAGGTGCAGAAACCAACGCTGCGAGAAATCAGGTCAGCGTTTGGGAATACCAGGCGAAGCCAAGAAGGGAACCTTTACCAGCGGTGTTCGGGTCTGGCGGAGGAGGCGCCTCGAGAACCTGTGGATGATCATCGTGATGGCTAGAGGGTGGATCCGAACGTTCTCGCGGGGACGCGGCAGCGTCATGAACCGTCTCCTGCGAGAGGTATTAAGTTCAGCAATTGAGCAACTGGTTGTTAATTGGTATATCAAGCTTACCTTCTGCGGCGAGATGCCGTCCGCGCAACTAGGGGTCGGGGTGGGCGGGCTCCTGTTCTCGCGGGATAGGTCCCGCTGAACCACCTTCGCCTTCTTCTTCTTCTTCTTAGGCAGAGAAGGCTCAGCAACTGACGACTGTCTCGCTAGCCATGGGGCGACAAGGGCACTGTTAGCCCTAGCTCGCGCCTGCGCCGCGTTGATGCGGTCCTGCAGATCCTGCGGAAGAGGTTTATCGGCACGCTTGGAAGGCATAGCGAGAGAGGGCGAGAGCTCAGAAGGAGAATGACGGCTCGAGGGAAGTGTTATGACCGTCTATCTGCACTCATATTTATAGGCGCCGTACGGCCCACCGAAAGATTCCCTGACGTTGACACGTACTCAGCGAATATTTTGGGTTGAACATGTCTTTTCGAGCGCGGCGCTAGCTCAAAAAGAGCGGGGATTGTGTACAACCCCATATTCGCTGAGCCAGACAAGGAGGCACAATGGTCACAGGAGGGTTAGCCAAAGTGGTCCCGCCCTAAGGAGGATCTCGCCCACAGAAGGCGGAAACGCTCTCGCCGGATGCTATAGAAGAGAAACCGTGGGCCGAGAGCGCCAAGCGCGGACTGCGCGGAAGCGCTCTCGCCCAAACCAAGCCTCAATCCCGAAGAGTTCTCGCTTGCGCTGGGCGAGAACGTTCGCGCCGCGCCCTGGGCCGAAAGGTCTCGGCACCATCTCTCGCCGAGTGGGGCCCAGGGTCTTTGGAATAATGTCCTAATTGCCCTCAGGAGAAATTACTTCAGTACCCTCAGAAAAACAGCGGGTTTTGGCTATTGGCAGACCAACCAGGGGCTTTTCAGTAAATTCAGGACAACAAAATGCTATAAATATACCCATAAGGGCTCCTTAGAAAGCAAGCTATCATTATCTCCGGAATTCTAGTGCTTTCTGAGGAGCTCCTAGCCCAGCTTTGGCTTTGGAGGGGAAGCTCTCAGAGATCTTCCGGGTGTGAGGAGGGACCTCCCTGCTGAGGCTTTTGGGTCAGTCTTAGGTCCTTAGAATCCAGTCAAGGGGTGAGACTTGAGAGAAGTAGGTTTTGGCTGCACCCCTTTTTCTTCGAACTTCAGTTGAGGTCATATTTGGCTTCAACACTGAACAGTGATGAAATTTGGGTAGAGTAGTGTTTAAAGTTAGTACAAGCTTTGGATATTTTTTTATGAATTTAGGATTATTATTTTGGATACTTCATTAACAATTTAGTAATTTGTATTATTTACTTAGAAATTTATTATGAACTAACTGCTTGCTAGAAATTGATGAAATTTAGCCAGAATACTTTTTATTATGTTTTAAAGCTCTGTAAAGTTTTATGTGATTTTTGGAAGATTATTTCTAAGGGTTGCTTCATTAAGTATGGTTTCCCATGAAAAACTAATTAAATTTATTTTGGTGTCTAGCAGGCCTATAAAATTATAATTTTTTGCACAATGACCCTTTCTATACCATATTAAGATTTTGTAATTTTTATATAATTTTATGATGAATAATTTTGGTACTTCCTTCTTTACATATGATTAAGAAAATTATTTTGGATAAATTAATTAGAGGTCAAATATTTTCTAAAAAACTTATGGAAATTAGTCTCTAGTAATATATCTCTGTTATTTAGTGATCAAAAATTTTGGGTGGCCATTACTTGAGTAGATCATACAGTTCATGTTCAAAATTGCCCATGACCAAACATTTGGGAAAATTCAATAAATATCAAATTAATTAGAAAAATTATGAATCTCTGATTTTAGACTAAATTTGTTATGATAGATCTCTGGTAAATTTTATAGGAGATTTGGAAGACAATCCGGAGTACCTCCTTAATACATCTCATATAGTATAGGGTGGTCTGCATATAGTAACTGCGGAAACTGAACTAGAGTGGATAATGAATTTTGAAGAGTTGAATACTTAGTAGGTTGCTGGTTTGGGTAAATAAAGGAGTTCATCATAGGAAGACAGGATTAGTAGAGTGTGAGGTTGACTAGTGTTAGGTGGTGCTCGGGATCGGCGAAAGATCGTCCTTCCCGTAGGGGGGGTAAGTGTTTAATGCATTAGGGCTAGATTCAGAAAAAGTAATTAAAGGTTGGGAAATCAGGTAACAACCAATAATAGTAAGTGCCTTGTGAAAGGGAGCTTTGGGCGTAATCCTATCGTAGTTCCTAGTGCCTTCGAGAGCCCTTCACGGGGTATACCTTGGGCAGTCCTGGGCTTACGTAAAATGTAGGAGTGATAAATCTTAATGAGCAACTAGAATAATTAGGGGTTCACTTTCACACACCCCGATGTCTAGGGAAGTTGGTTTGACTAGGATGTTCGGGCGGTAGGCTCGGTGGTTGTGGAAAGGGGCAGGATGGCCCGGCGAGCTTTGACTCGATTAATGTTTGTGACGGACGGGATGGTCCGGGGAGCTTTTGCTCAGTGCTGATACATAAGGTTGCATGTGCATAAAGTAAAGGTGGTGGGTCTTCGGTATTGGAGTGTCGATTCACCGACGCCAATACGTTGATTCGGCAAGTGTGGCTAGCACTTCACCAACAGAAGTCATGTGCGCCAGCCGGCAAGAGTACGTAGGAGTCCGCTTAGTGCACCAGTGTTGAGGCGTACGATAGGTCTGACCGGTAGTGCTTTACTGGTTTAGAGGTGGGTGAGGCCCAACCCACCGCTTCCGTTTGCCACTACGGAGGAATCCTGGGAGGTGAGGCTCTAAAAAGGGGGCACTAAAGGTCTGTGTGCACAGAGTCGGGTGGGTGAGTTGCACTTGCATGATCGCATCATAACCCACTTGCATATCATAGCATAATAATAGCATAAAACCCCTGTCACTTATTGTATAAGTGGTATGGGATGCTTATACAATAGGCACTGCAAAACGAACCCTTGGTCTATAAGCTTGTGTGGGCAAGTTTATAAATTAAGGTTAAATTATATATTAATATATATATATATATATATATATATATATATATATATATATATATATATATATATATATATATATTGCTGTCAATAACCGACAACCCAACGTATAAATTGGTATGAGACTCTTTATACGATGGGAGCCCTGTAAAAGATCCTTTGCTTATATGTTTCCGTATAAGTTAAGGTTACTTTTCATACTTTACTTTACTGTCACATGTACTATAAAATTACTAGTATAGGTCCGCTGCCATCTGTTTCTTGATTACTCTCCACCTTCAAGTCCTCCCCTTTCTTCCTCTCCGCTCGGTGCTAAGGGGCCATGGGGGAAGGGGTGGGGGATGATAGGACTTAGTCTTATAGACTAACGGTTTTCGGACCACATCATTTAGGGGATCGTGGAGCCCAGCATGGAGGAGCAGCCCCGCAGGTCGGCACGCTTGGAGATGGGGCAGTCTAGCACTGGAGTTCAGACGGCAGGGACTGTGAGCCCCTAACCTTAGTAGTGTTTTATTTTGCTTCCGTTTGAATGACTATATATTGAGGATTTGGTGTATCGGGCATAATCCCTTATTTTCAGTACATTTATATCTTTTGGACTCTCCCTTCGTGGAGCTATTATTACCCTGATGTGATTCTATTGTGTACTTTTGGTTAGAGTTTTTACCTCACTTGTGTTTAATCTACTTTTATTACTTTTCTATGATCGAATCGGCCTGTAGAATCGGCGTTTTGCGGTGATGACCATTCATGGAGTGAAAGTGTCACCGCAAAGCGGTGGTTCTGGGCCTAAGACCCCGGTGTTTAAAAAAAATAGGGGGTCTTACACCTGAATCTATAGGAAACCGATGAAGACGTGTAACCCCTCGATGGAAAGGTCTTTCCATGGGCTACAACTTTTATGTTCAGACCACCACCCAGATTCAATAGTATCAAACCTGAAATCAACCTTGAAATCCGTTGCGTACATAACACAATTTCTGCATGCACGATTTATCGGACGTCATGTTCGTTCAGACGTTCCCATGGCTAAACACTTTGCATGAAGGCGTGCAACCACTCGTTGGAAAGGTATTTTTAAGGGCTTCAACCTTCGCATTTAGTCAAAAGCCCATATTTGGCCATATCACATCAGAAAATGGCCTAGAAAATTACTGCGCGCAGAACACAGATTATGCACGCATCTTAAAGAGGAATGAACGACATCAGTTCATCTTCCTCGTCAAGTCGATCCTCCAAAATCACCTCCATAAATTCCTCCACCGTTATTCACCCTCATGAGGCCTTTACTCTTCACGAAGCCATACCCCATCCTCGCATAGAAGGTTGGAGAGGTTGAAGACACAACTAGCCTTAGAGCACAAGCCCTAGGACGACCTCTTCCTAGAGAAATCACCATCTCACAAGTCTAGACTCTTTTGAGTCGACATCTCGCCTAGATAACTACAGATCTAGCACCAAGGGAGAGGGGAGGAAGCTCACCTCATTTCCGGCGTTTCCACTATTTTCGGCCATGGATCGTGTAACTCTTCTTGGCGGCATCTTCTCCTTCACGACGATGGCAGATCTTCTCCTCCAAGACTTCTCCAGTAGTTTCCCTCTCTACAGATGTTTCTCTCAGGAAATAGGGGATGAAATGAGCATAGAAACGGCTAGGGTTATCACTTCCCCTTATATATGAAAATTGACACGGGTAGTGACACGCCCGTGTCCTTACCCGTGTCCTGCTTTGGGCGAAGCGTCAATGACGGTTTTAGCATCGGTTCAACACTCAACACGGGTCGGGAAACACCCATGTCCCGACCCGTGTCCACATGACACGGCCGTGTTCCTTGGCCGTGTCCTTCTCTAGATATCTTTCGATGAACTCAACTCGAAACAACGACACACAGGTAGGGACACGCCCGTGTCTCTACCCGTGTCATACAATTCATCGATCTCGACACGTAGTTCGTCAATCTCGACATGCCTTGTCGAGCTCAACTCAACACAATGACACACGGGTAGGGACATGCCCGTGTCTCTACCCGTGTCATACAATTCGTCGATCTCGACACGCAGTTCGTCGATCTCGACATGCTGTGTCGAGTTCAACTCGACACACACGCACACGGGTAGGGACACTCCCGTATCTCTACATGTGTCACGTCACACGGGTAGTGACACGCCCGTGTTACTACCCGTGTCCTTCTTTGGACATACTCGAGTCATCGACTCGAGAGCTGGCCACTCCCACACGTGTAGGGACACACCCGTGTCTCTATCCGTGTCATATGCTTGACTGATTTCTCCTCCTTTTCACATGTGCTGCCCAGTTATCAGCACTCCCCTTAAATCCAAGTCATCTCTCCTGAATAAAAATCACGCACGAGGGGCCTAATGCGATTCGGGACGTTACAAAACCTATAAACAAAATAAAAGATTTCATCCCCGAAATCAGGCTTAGGCTTCAGGGATAAAAGCATAACAAAAAATATAATATGATTTTAAATAAAATAACCTTGAGCAAACAACTCCGGGTATTGTTTTTGCATCAAATCCATCGGCTCCCATCTGTATTCCTCCTTCCCATGATTAGTCCATAGCACCTTCAACAAGGGAACACTTTTGCGGCGCAACATTCTTGTCTTCTTATCTACGATCTGCACCGGTTCTATTCGCACAGACCTATCAGATGCCACAACACCATCAGTTGTGGGGATGTATTGATCGGGCTGCAACAACGCCTTCCGAAGCGACGACACATAGAACACGTCGTGGAGGTTCTCTAGCTCGGACGTTAACTCCAACCGATATGCCAACGGGCCAATCCTTTCCAATATAGTATAAGGCCCAACATACCTTGGGCTGAGCTTTTTCATACCATGCACACGTGACACTCCATGCATCGGTCGGATTTTCAGGAACACCTTATCACCCACTTGAAACTCCACCATCCGTTGCCTTGCATTATAATACTTCGCGTGCCGACTTTGATCCTCCAACATGTGATCCCGTATCAGTCTAACTGCTGCATCGGTATCATCAATATATTCAACACCCAAAGCCTTCGGGTCTTCATCTTGCACCCAAGACAAGGGGGTTATACACCTTCTTTGATAAAGAGCTTCATGAGGAGCCATGCTGATACTAGCCTGGTGGCTGTTGTTGTAGGAGAATTCTACCAACGGTAAGAGACTTTCCCACGGCTCTCCTCTATCCAACACACATAATCTCAACAAATCTTCCAATGTCTGGATGGTCCTTTCAGATTTCCCATCTGTCTGAGGATGAAACGCGGTGCTGAAGGTAATGCGCGAGCCCAAATATGCATGTACTGCTTTCCACTCCTTGGAGGTAAACCGACCATCACGATTAGACACGATCATCTTAGGCACGCCATAATACCGCATGAATTTCTCCACAAAGAGGCGTACTAAGACATCCACATGAGTTTCTTTCTTCATTGGGATAAACTGGGCTACTTTCGTCAGGCGATCAACTATCACCCATACCGAATCATTTCCTGAGCGTGAGTGAGGTAATCCATGGACAAAGTCCATGGAGATATCCTCAAACTTCCACTCGGGAATGGGCAATGATTGTAGCAAACCAACGGGACTCTTGCATTCCGCCTTCACCCTTTGACAAGCTTCGCAACGTGTAACAAAATATCGGAGATCCTTTTTCATCCCGGCCAACACATGGTCTTCCGTAAGCCGGCGTACATCTTAGCAATGCCCGGGTGCACTGAATATTGAGAGCAATGAGCCTCTCTCAAGATATCCTCCCGGATTTTACCGTCTTTGGAAATGTAGAGCCAGCCATGAAAATAAACGAGGACGTCTTTTAGCGTATACTCATCCGTTGTCCCATCTTCGATTGACTTGATTGTCGGGGCCAGAGCCGCATCCCTACATTGCTCCACTCTGATTCAGTCCCGGATATCACAAACTATGCTCATGCTTGCCAAGAACTCTATATACTCTGCCAAAGCAGCCTTAAATATCAATGTAATATCCATCTCCTCAATCATCCGAGCCAACTCCATACTCATCAACCGAGACTCTAGGCTAGAACATGCTACCTTTCTACTCAATGCATTGGCCACCGAGTTCGCCTTTCTGGGGTGGTAGTTCATGGTGAACTCATAGTCGCATAGAAATTCTAACCACCGTCGTTGTCTCAAGTTCAACTCCTTCTGAGTATGAATGTACTTCATGTTTTTGTGATCTGAAAAGATCTCGCAGTGGACGCCGTATTGATAATGCCTCCAAACCTTCAAGGCGAACACCACTGCTCCCAGCTCCAAATCGTGAACCAGGTAATTGATTTCATGTTTCTTCAGTTGTCTTGAAGCATAAGCAATCACGTGTCCGTGCTGCATCAATACCGCTCCCATCCCTTGATACGACGAGTCGGTGTAGACTTGAAATCCTTCCTTCCCAGATGGAAGTGCTAGGATGGGAGTGGAGGTAAGTCTATCCTTCAACTCTTGGAATGCCGCTTTGCACTGGGGTGTCCACTCAAATGACACACCTTTCTTTGTCAAGGAACTAAGAGGAAGAGCAATCTTTGAAAATCCTTTTACGAACTTGCGGTAGTACTCGGCAAATACAAGGAAGCTACGCATGTCGACCGCCGACTTCAAGGGAAACCACTCCTTCACGCCCCGCACCTTGGCCGGATCCACTGCTAGTCCTGCTCCACTGATCACATGACCCAAGAAAGCAACCTCTTTAAGCCAGAATTCGCACTTGCTGAACTTGGCGAACAAAGCGTGCTCTTTTAATTTCTTCAATACCAAGGTCAAGTGCTCAGCATGCTCCTCCTTCGTCTTTGAGTATACCAAGATGTCATCAATGAAAATAATGACGAAGGTATCCAAATATGGTTCAAACACTTTGTTCATCAGGCTCATGAAGGCCGAAGGGGCATTTGTGAGCCCAAACAGCATTACAGTGAACTCGTACAGTCCATATATTGAACTAAAGGCCGTTTTCTGGATGTACTCCTCTTGTATCCTCAACTGGTAATATCCTGAGCACAAGTCGAGCTTAGAAAACAAATGCGCTCCCACTAGTTGATCGAACAACTCATCGATCCGAGGTAGCGGATAAGTGTTCCGCACCGTCAGCCTATTGAGTTCTCGATATTCTATGCACAAACACAGGGTCCCATCCTTCTTCTTCACGAACAATACAGGGGCTCCCCAGGGTGACGAACTCGATCGAACGAACCCTGACTCCACCAGTTCTTGTAGTTGAACTCTAAACTCCGCGAGTTCTTTCGGGGCCATTCGGTAAGGGGACTTGGATACCGGCTTGGCACCCGGTACTAGATTAATCTGCAAGTCAACCTCTCTATGAGGGGGTAATCCTGGCAGTTTCTCAGGAAATACCTCGGGGAAGTCCCGCACTACCCGTACATCTTTTATATCCAATGCTAACTCCTTCAAATCGAACCAGATCATAAAGACGTCGTCCCCCTTCATATGGGCTTTTACTGCCTGAACTAAAGATAACAACATACGAGGTGCAAAGCTAATACCATGGAAGATGACGTCGGTGTCTTGATGTCTCAAGTAGATTCGTTTCTCTGCACAGTCAATCCTCGCAAAGTGCCAGTCCAACCACTACATGCCCAAAATGATGTCAAACTCCGACATTATCAAGACCGTGGCAGGTGTATCAAAGGCCTTTCCTTCAATAAATATCTCGAACTCACACTTAGCGGTTGCAATCATCTCCGAGCCGTCCGGTAGGTGCACTCGTTGGGCTATACCAGTAAAGTATTATACGCCCTCCATGTCCTTAATGAAATCCTCAAACACAAAGGAGTGTGAGGCACCGATATCGAACAGCGCACAGGCCGTCTTCCCGCCAACTATCACGGTGCCTAAGTACCAATAACCAAAACTTGTTGCTAGGTGTCTAGTATGTCTCAAGCAACTTTAAGTTCAAAAAAAAAACGTGATAATTACTTAAATCATACCTGCAATCATATCTTGGGGATTCCGTTCTTGCTCCATGTCCAGCGCGTACACTTGATCCCGAGCAGGGCTGAGTTTTCCTCCTCGCGGTCCTCTTCCTCGACCACACATGTAACCCCGCCACCGCAAAGCTGCCGGAGGGAGACCAAGAGGGACATTCCCATACAACCGCGGTCAAAAACGTCGAATGTGGCCCAGCTGGTTGCATTCAAAACACACCACCCCACAACGCCCTTCATGTTGCTGAAATTGTTGAGGCTGAGGTGGTGGAGGCAACGTAGGCAGTTGCGCAACCGGATGCTCCACTCTAAAGTCTCGGTGGAAACGTCCTCAACCTCTTTGATGTCCTCTTCCTCCTCTGAAGTCCCGCCTCCTTCTATTGTTTGGACAAGCTTCCATCACATCTTCCACATGCCTCTTACCACTACTCAAGTGATCCGCCTCCAATCTCTTTGCCATGTCGATAATCTCCGCCAAGCTAGCGTCCGCTATAAACAAAAGGGCCTGCCTTAGGTGATCTCGCAGCCCTTTGTAGAAACGCTTGGAGTATCCTCTATCATCCAGGTCATATTAGTCTGCGAACCTTGCGAGATGCCGGAACTCTCGCTATTATTCTGTAACCGATTTTGATCCCTACTTCAGTAGTAGAAACCTCTACTCGAGCTCGTCTCGATCCGATGTAGGAATGAAGTGCTCCAAGAAGACACCCGATAACTCGCTCCAACTTATCTCGGTATACACACATCCTTGGAACGTGGAGACCATGAGTGACTTCCACCACCTCTTAGCATGTACATCCAAGACGGACACCGCCAATGATACAGCCATGTTGGCAAGGCAACCGATCCCCACCAATAGCTCTTGGACCGCGTCAAGCCATTCCTCCGTGCATACGGCCGACTCCGTCCCAAGGTAGGCGGGAGGGGAGATAGCCCGAAAGGTGCTCTGCCAGTTAGAGCCCAGAGCCTGTTATTGAACTGGAGACTGTTGCTGGTGTAGGGGTATCCGGAAATGGAGATCTCCGCGAAGCTAACGCTCTCCCTACACACAACACGTCGTAGATCTACCGCACCTACACAGCACCTATCGCCCACAATAGTTCCTCGTCATAAAATGCAGCACAAACAACAAAGGAGGAATGGTCGACTCGAAAACAACGATCGGAAATTTGAGTCGGAATATTCCCCAAGAAAACACAAAGGTTGCCACTCCTTTTTGACAGCAAGACCAAGGCTATAGGCCAAGATCCGCTCAGGCAAATAGGATCCACCCGATCCGGAAATAAGAAGCCTTGCAACGGCGATTTCGTTTCAAAACTTGCAGCGATTAATTTAAAGATCCGGAGAAAACGATTTGCGAAAAATCCACCACAACTAAGGAGAAGAATCACACAAGGAAGAGGAAGGAGATTACCCAACCGGAAAACGTTTCACACAAGATATCTGTGGGAGAATCACTCTCTCCACGGATCCACCGGTGTCACACCGAATGGGGCTGCTTCCTTCTTCCACGGAGTCGCACCGATAGAAGCCACACCGGAGTCGCACCGAACGGGGATGGAGGAGGCAAGGTTTGGCTTCACACCAGGGGGGGGGGGGGGATATTGGATTCTCTCCATGGTGGCCAAAATTCCTCACGGTGGGTTTAGTGTTTCTTTTTCCAATGCTTTAACTCTTCATAATAGCCTCCTTTAAATAGGAGTTACAAACAAGCCTTAGCCCTTCATGATGGAGATTTAATCTCATCCATCCAAATGGCTAATTGCAGACCAATACTAAAAATAGTTCAAAATGAAAAAATAACAACACATGCAATGAATATAAAATTATCACATAAGCATAGGATAATTTTATATTCCAAATATAAAATAGAGTGCATGAAAAGGAAATAAATAAAGCTAATGCGTTGCCGTGGCGGTAGCACGTCGCGGGCGGAGGTTGTAGTGTAGCCTTCCGTTAGCGTCATCGTGCCGCCTCATGTTCTTGAGTCGTATGGCCTTATCAACCGGATCATCAGCAGCATCGTCAACATCGTCTTCAAATGGTGGAGGAGGGGCACGCCATCAATCCTCCCCCGCTCAAAAGCACGCATCTCCGTTGCGTGGTCCAAGCGATAGCGGTGAAGGAGAGCGCATCCAAACTCCGCAGCTCCGTCTCGAGTACCCAAGAGTCATCCGAAGGGGGCCGATCAGGCTAACGGATGAGAAAGCGGTGGGTGTCGCCATCAGCAGTGGTAACAGGCTCAGCATCAAGTATCATCTCTAGAGTGGAAAACGTCCGTGGAAACCTGGGGAACATATTAGCAGTAGGCAGGAAAGAAGGCAACTTACCATCCGATGATATACCTGTGGGGACCGAAAGAGAGAGATCATCCGTACTACCACTCCCCAACCCATGAGAATTTTCAGTGGGAGAAGAAGACGACAAAGAAATCAACTCTTGTGGTGGTGACACAAACATCGTTAAATCCAAAACATTAAAAATGGGGGAGATACCCCAATCAGCAGGCAAGTCCAAAACGAAAGCGTTGTCACCTAACTTCTTAATAATCCGAAAAGGGCTGGCGCGCTTTGGTGCTAACTTTTTAACGGTGCCAGTTGGCCAGCGTTCGGGAACCAAACAGACTAAAACTAGATCGCCAATTTTCAAGTCTGATACTCTCCTATGTAAATTAGCGTGCGCTTGATAAGAGTCGTATTGTGTAGTCAAGGTTGCCCGTATACGTGCGTGTAAATCATGGATGTGCTGGGCGAAGGATTGTGCAAACTGACTTGCCTTGTACGTTGGGGGAAACGACACCAAGTCAAGCAGCACAGGAGACTTATACCCGTGGACAATCTCATTCGGAGACAGACCCGTAGACCTATTCTTGAAATTATTGTAGGCTAACTGGGCATGGGTAAGGAGAAGATCCCAAGTGCTCTTGTGATCACTCACAAGGCATCGTAACAAATTTCCTAATCTCCGATTAACCACTTCCGTCTGCCCATCAGTTTGGGGATGATAGGAAGAGGAAAACAATAATTTCGTTCCCATTAATATCCATAGAGACTTCCAAATATAACTAGTGAATTTTACGTCCCTATCCGATACTATGGTCTTTGGCACTCCACGGTGACTAACGACTTCTTTAAAATAAAGTTTAGCGACGTGAGACGCATCATTCGTCCTACTGCACGGGATGAAATAAGCCATCTTTGAAAACATATCCACAACTACAAAAATTGAGTCGTGACGGCGTAGGGTAACGGGAAGGCCTAATACAAAATCCATACTAACGTCTACCCAAGGCATGGAGGGAATAGGCAATGGTGTATATAATCCTACGTTGGTTTTACTACCCTTAGACACCTGGCACGTGCGGCAGCTACTCACTACCTGTCCCACCATAACCTTAAGTTTTGGCCAATAGAATTTGTCCTCGACTAACGTAATGGTCTTATCTCTACCGAAGTGGCCACTCAACCCTCCGCTATGCAACTCCCATATGATATGTAGTCGTAACGATGACTGTGGAATACATAGTTTCCCGTTCCTAAACAGGTAACCGTCCTTGATGACGTAGGCAGATATCGTCGTGGGGGAGCTATCCTGGGCAGATAGATAGAAGTCCTGTAAGTCAGGACACGTGGCGTACTCATCCTTAATCCGCTCAAATCCTACAACATGTACTTCCATCGAGGTGAGTAAAAGATTAAGACGACTAAGGGCGCCCGCGACTCGGTTATCAGCTCCCTTAAGGTGCTTGAGATTAAATGTGTAACCTTGTAAGAAAGCTACCCACTTAGCGTGTCGTGGACTGATCTTATGCTGGCCGTTGATGAAACGTAAAGCCTCATGATCGGAGAGGATCACAAACTCCTTGGAGAGGAGATAGTGCCTCCAATGGTGTAGACATCGGACTACAGCATAAAATTCCCTATCGTAATTAGAATAGTTCAGCTTAGGGCCGGACAACTTCTCGCTAAAATAACTAATGGGATGACCCTCCTGGCTCAAGACACCTCCAATCCCTACCCCAGACGCATCGCATGTGAGCTCAAAGACTTTAGCAAAGTCAGGTAGACGTAAGACAGGTGCCTCAGTCATAAGCTCCTTTATTCGTGCAAAAGCATGGGTGGAGGACTTCGTCCACGTAAACTCTCCCTTTTTCATACAATATGTGATAGGCGCCATAATACTACTGAAGTCTCGTATAAAACGACGATAAAACGTGGCTAACCCATGAAAACTACGCACCTAACGTAGGGTGGTTGGCACGGGCCAGACCTTAATGACCTGAACCTTGCCCGGATCGACTCGGATACCCTCGGAGTCGACTATATAGCCTAAGAACTCTACCTCCGAGACATAGAAAGTGCATTTCTTAAGGTTGAGAAATAACGTCTCCTTCCGCATGGTGGAAAGGATCACTCTCATGTGGGAGATGTGCTCGATAGTAGAGGTGCTATAAATCAGAATATCATCAAAGTAGATGACAACGAACTTTCCCATGAATGGCTGAAAGACATATGTCATCATCCGGGAGAAGGTACTAGGGGCATTGGACAACCCAAAAGATATCACAAGCCATTCGTACAGACCATCCTTCGACTTAAACGCTGTCTTCCACTCATCGCCCTCTCGTATCCTAATCTGGTGATAGCCACTCCGAAAATCTAATTTGGAGAATACGGTGGCTCCAGACAAGACATCCAACAAATCGTCTAGGAGGGGAATGGGGAACCTATACTTGATGGTGATTTTGTTGATAGCCCGGCTATCAACACACATCCTCCATGTACCATCCTTCTTGGGGGCAAGTAGGGCTGGTACAGCACATGGACTCATACTAGTCCTAATAAAACATTTCGCTAGCAAGCCCTCTATCTGAGACTGCAACTCCAGGTGAGCTGCGGGGTGGAGTCGGTAATGGGGCTAATTTGGCAAGGAAGACCCCGGGATGAGATCTATCGCATGCTGGATATTCCTAAGCGGGGGTAACGTGGGCGGCAACTCATCCGGGTACACGTCCCTATACTCCTCCAACAGTACCCGTAACTCACTAGGTAACTCATCCAAAATGCTAGAATCGGGCTTCGCACTTAAGAGGACTAGCGCATACATGATTCCATCATAGAACGGATCCCTCTCAAACTCTTTCCTACCAACTAGATTCAACGTTTTCCGTTCTACCGGAATAGTGGTGTCCTTAGCCAAGCCTACGGGCTCCTTTGGGATGGTCGGCCTCAAAGTGATGGTTTTGCCATTGAATTTGAATTCATATGTGTTGGCTCTACCAAAATGTGTAACATCACGGTCGTATAGCCAAGGGCGGCCTAACAACACATGACAAGCGTCCATCGGAAGGACATCACACCACACCTCATCAATGTAGGATTTGAATGAGAGTGGGACCAGAGATCATTTGGTAATGGGAACAGAGAGCTTGTTGGTCCAAGCGACCTGATATGGGGTCGGGTGCGGTTCCGTGACCAAGGACATACGTGCAACGGCGTTCTCAGATACGACATTCACGCAGCTACCACTATCAATAATCAGCTTGCAAAGCTTCTCGCCACTCTTAAAAATCAGAGAAAATATGCTCGTCCTCTTCCAATCATCTAATGGACGCGGAGTGGTCAAGATACAACGCATCACCATAAGAGGGTGATCGTCCTCTAAGTCACTAGGGACTCCTTCGGGGTCACACTCCTCTGCGGCCTCGTATACGTAATCGTCAGGGTCGGTAGTTGGCTCTAATAAGGCTAGTGTTTTTGTTTTTGTTGGGCATTCGTAGGCATAGTGGCCTTGAATGCCGCAAGAGTAACAAGTGGTGTTAGCCTTGCTAACCTTCCCGATAGGGCCACGCTCACTCGCAGGGTTCTTGGAGTTCCTAGCGGTGATCACGATTGACTTCGACTCGATAGATTTGAACTTTCCCTTATCAGGGTATGTTGAAGAAGATGCCCCAGTGGTGGACTTGCTCTTCGCATGAGCGTAACGGGAGTGAGCCTTAGAGGCTAGGTGTTTTTCAATGTCCAAGGCAGCATTGAAAGTCGTGTTCAAGTCCGTATTCCCGTATCGCAAGAGCTTCCTTTGGATATTGGGGTTAAGCCCTTTTCGAAATCTAGATAAGGTGACTTCGGGGATCTCCCTAAGGTCACATCGCACCATACAGTCCTTAAGTTCGCCCATATATTCAGCTACCGAGCTTGAGCCCTACCGCAGGGTGGCAAGCTCATCGAACATCGGTGTCCGATGGTACGCGGGAATGTACTGATCGGTCAACAGGCTCTTCATTACCGACTAACCTATAAGGGGGGCTCCGTGTCCAGTTCCTAACCTTCGCTCCTCATTCAGCCAAAACGTCTTAGCATGACCTGTTAACTTCATCCGGGCAACTTGGACCTTTTGGGGATCCGTCAGGTTGTGCCACTCGAAGTAACACTCCATGTCCACAGTCCAGTTCAGGAAGATTTGGGGGTCTCCCATGCCATCGTAAGTGGGGGCATTTATTTTAATGGCCCTAGTAATGTCAAAGTCTCGCTCGGGGCGGTGTCCTCTAGGGGGCACCCGTGGAGAGTCCCCATCATAATCCGAATCAGAGTTATGTTGGTGCCGGTTGGGCCGGTCAACATTAACGGGTGGCGGGGGTGGCCTAGCCTGATTTTGTAGGATCTGGGCTAAGAAGTTCCTAAGCTCAGCCATTTCGGCACGAAGACCCGCTATAGCCTCGGTGTTGGGATCACCATGCTTGTTCGCATCCATCCTAGATGTAGACAGTGTTGCGTACTCCGTTCCTAGCCTAGTGCGCATTCAGGTTTGGGAGGCCCCGGGCAAGATGAATTTTCCTAGGGCTGTAGCTATATTGAAAATAAGATATTTTTATATATTCCCAATGTGAATAACACGTAGATCGTTAAAAAAGTTTTTTTTTGAAATTTTGCTGAAAAATAAAGATTTCAGCCCGCTATTGGCAGACCACAGAAAAGAATTTTTTGATTTTCTAACGATCCGATCTCCAACAAGGAACATAGAGAGGATGTTTGCAACGTGAAAGTTGAAACAACCGCCTATGATACCAAATTGGTGTAGGGGTATCCGGAAATGGAGATCTCCGCGAAGCTAACGCTCTCCCTACGCACAACACGTCGTAGATCTACCGCACCTACACAGCACCTATCGCCCACAATAGTTCCTCGTCACAAAACGCAACACAAACAACAAAGGAGGAATGGTCGACTCGAAAACAACGATCGGAAATTTGATTCGGAATATTACCCAAGAAAACACAAAGGTTGCCACTCCTTTTTGAGAGCAAGACCAAGGCTATTGTCCAAGATCCGCTCAGGCAAATAGGATCCACCCGATCCAGAAATAAAAATCCTTGCAACGGCGATTTCGTTTGAAAACTTGCAGCGATTAATTTAAAGATCCGGAGAAAACGATTTGTGAAAAATCCACCAAAACTAAGGAGAAGAATCACACAAGGAAGAGGAAGGAGATTACCCAACCGGAAAGCGTTTCACATAAGATAACTGTGGGAGAATCACTCTCTCCACGGATCCACCGGTGTCACACCGAATGTGGCTGCTTCCTTCTTCCACGGAGTCGCACCGATAGAAGCCACGCCGGAGTCACACCGAACGGGGATGGAGGAGGCAAGGTTTGGCTTCACACCAAGGGGGGGAGGCTATTGGATTCTCTCCATGGTGGCCGAAATTCCTCAAGGGGGGTTTAGGGTTTCTTTTTCCAATGCTTTAACTCTTCATAATAGCCTCCTTTAAATAGGAGTTACAAACAAGCCTTAGCCCTTCATGATGGAGATTTAATCTCATCCATCCGAATGGCTAATTGCACACCAATACTAAAAATAGTTCAAAATGAAAAAATAATAACACATGCAATGAATATAAAATTATCACATAAGCATAGGATAATTTTATATTCCAAATATAAAATAGAGTGCAAGAAAAGGATATAAATAAAGCTAATGCGTTGCCGCGGCGGTAGCACGTCGCGGGCGGAGGTTGTAGTGTAGCCTTCCGTTAGCGTCATCGTGCCGCCTCACGTCCTTGAGTCGTATGGCCTTATCAACCGGATCATCAGCAGCATCGTCAGCATCGTCTTCAAATGGTGGAGGAGGGGGCACGCCATCAGTTGCGCCCTAAAGGCATCCAGGATGGCGGTGAGCATCTGCCCCAACTCGGATTGTTGAAACTGAGTGGGTATGGAAGCGGCAGGAGTGCCCCCCATCGGCTCAGCGTGTATTGGAATCTATACGTAAAACACAAACGTATGGTCAGATTGGCTAATCTTGAGGTCAAAGTTGGACAACTTAGTGTGAATTACATATGGGCACACCACTGCTTCCGCTAAGTCAGTTTGTCCGCAAACTGACTAATGGAATGGGGGTGGTACCATTGTTGAATGACTTCTTTAGTCGAGGATCGTGGCAAACTGATACCAAACCCACAGGTCCCAGGATCGAAACCTGGCTATGATACCATTTGTAAGACCCCCCTCCCGGATCCCAAAATACGGCCTGAAGGGTGTCTTATGCCCAGAACAACTGCCTTATGGTAGCATTAGCACACGGGCCAACCTGTACCACAAGACGCCTATTCCGCCGGCTACAACCAATATCAATATAAACATGCCAACCCAACCATAATATAAAAAAGAGAAGAGAAGTCAAATCCACAGCTACATCAGGTACAAATATAACAAAAGAGAGAAGCTAAAACATGCTTCTACAATATCAGGTACAGCTATAAAAGTTGCCCAAACAGGCTACATCAGAATCTCACAACACTCACATCTGTAACCCATGGTAGTGACGACACCGTCACTTCAGGCCCTGTCGTCCTGGCCTGGCTGCCCTGCTGCATGGTCTGTAGCTGCTCTACCTGCTGGGTGACCTCCTAAAAAGGAAGACGTAACATCCGTTAGTTGAAAAGACTAAGCGGCTTCACATTCGCTCCCCCGGCGACTCATCGGCACCGGGCGTAGAAAAGAGCAAAGGTACACGTATAATAAATAGTGTAACAGGTACAAGCAAGTGGTAATGATACAATAAGATTAATAGCATTTTATTCTGGCAATTTTACATAAACAATAACAAACTATAAAGTACAAGTATCTACAGTGGGAAAGTAACTTAACTTATAAGGATGCCCATACAAGCTTATAAGTTAAGGATCAGGTTATATAAAAATAACTCATCGTATAAAAGTGCCCATACAAAACGATGAGGATCTTGTTTGTGCAATGCTATGTAATGGTATGTATGACTCTCCCATGATCACACCATGCAAACGCTTTGTCAACATAGACTAGTAGTTCCCACTATTCGAGCAGGTAGCTAACCTATCAGGCATCAACTGTGGTGACCAGGCGGTGACAGTAGAGCGAGTATCTCTAATACTAGGCGTGTATCCACACTACTTCACCTAGGCCTCCGTATGAATCAACCCTAAGAACACAACAGTGGAGCCCATGCGTACTATGGCCCAGCGGGGTCTCGGGTAGATGTGCACCGAGAACACAGCCCGAACTGTCCTGGTGTGACCCGGAAGGGGCCTCAGAAGAAAGCAAAGGACATAGCCCAACCGTTCACTTGGCACGGAAGGGGCCTCGGGACATCAACACCGAGGACATAGCCCAACCGGATAATGTCTAACTATCAACTCCCGTCAGTGTGACGATCGGCGAGCCCGTAGACCTGCCACACTATCCTTAACTCAATATTACGACACCACGTGTCGACTCACACCGCATGCAAATTCCAGATCACCGTGGTATGGAAGGGGCCTCGGAAGTAAGCACAAGGACATAGCCCGACCATCCATCTATACCTCATCTAAACACTAACCCAACTAATGATGATAAACACCGCACTTAAATCCCTCTACAATACTACCCGTAGGGAGACTACGCTCTAAGTATTGGATTACTAAATTTCATTCCAACCCTCAAATATACTCGTGGCCATAGTTTATCTTCCTATATGTCATTCCAAATGATTTCAACATAATATAACATAATGCACATAAATAATAGTCTACCAATTTCTAACAAGTCACTTTGTTTAAATAAGCTTGCTTCACAATTCATTTATATGAAATCCAATTAGTAATCTTCATCATTCATAGCAATACGGTGGTTAACATAAAATAGTTCACCAAAATAAGGAGTTAATTTGCAACATCAATTCCACCGAATCCAAATTCATAGTATATAAAAACCCAGAATTTAAGTGCAGAATAAATCTGGACAGCAATTAAACCGGAGATTCCCGAAGCTACACAAAACCGGTGAAGGCGTGTAATCCCTCGATGGAAAGGTCTTTCCATAAGCTATAACGTTTATGTTCAGACCACAACCCAGATTTAATAGTATCAAACTTAAAAATCAGCCTTGAAGTCCACTGCGTACAGAACACAATTTCTGCATGAAGGATTTATCGGATGTCATGTTCGTTCAGACTTTCTCGTGGCTACAAACTTCGCATAAATGAGTGCAACCACTCGTTGGAAAGGTATTTGCAAGGGCTTCAACTTTCATGTTAGGCGAAAGCCTAGATCTTGAAATATCACATTAGAAAATGGCCAAGAGGATTACTGCGCGCTGAACACAGATTCTACACACATCTTAAAGAGGAATGAACAGCATCAGTTCATCTTCCTCCTCAAGTCGATCCTCCAAAATCACCTCTAGAAATTCCTCCTCCCTTATTCACCCGCATGAGGCCTTTACTCTTCATGAAGCCACCCCCCATTTCGCATAGAAGGTTGGAGAGGTTGAAGAAACAAGTAGCCTTAGAGCACAAGCCCTAGGACGGCCTCGTCCTAAAGAAATTACCATCTCGCAAGTCTAGACTCTTCTGAGTCGACATCTCACCTAGATAACTACAGATCTAGCATCAAGGGAGAGGGGAGCAAGCTCAACTCATTTCCGACATTTCCACTATTTCCGGCCATGGATTGTGTAACTCTTCTTGGCGGCATCTCCTTCACGGAGACGGCGAATCTTCTCATCCAAGACTTTCTCCAGCAGTTTCCCTCTCTATAGAAGTTTGTCTCAGGAAATAGGGGATGAAATGAGCATGGAAACAGCTATGATTTTCACTTCCCCTTAAATATAAAAATTGACAAGGGTAGGGACACGCCCGTGTCCTTCCCCGTCTCCTTCTTCGGGCGAAGCGTCAACGACAATTTCAGCGTCGGTTCAACACTCGACATGGGTAGGGACACGCCCGTGTCCCGACCCGTATCCACATAATATGGTCGTGTTCCATGGACATGTCCTTCTCTAGATACCTTTCGACGAACTCAACTCGAAATAACGGCACACGGGTAGGGACACGCCCGTGTATCTACCGTGTCATACAATTCATGGATCTCAACACGTAGTTCGTCGATCTCGACATGCCTCGTCGAGCTTAACTCGACACAATGACACAGGGGTAGGGACACACCCGTGTCTCTACCCATGTCACTTCACACAAGTAGTGATACGCCCGTATCACTACCCGTGTTCTTCTCTGTACATACTCGAGTCATCGACTCGAGAGCGGGCCACTCCCACACGGGTAGGGACACGCCCGTGTCTCTACCTGTGTCCTATGCTTGACTGATTTCTCCTCATTTTCACATGTGCTTCCCAATTGTCAGCACTCCCCCTGCTCCCAAGTTAGCTCTCCTGACTCAAAAAAACGCATGAGGGGCCTAGTGCGATTCGGGACATTGCACAGGTTCCAATAGTGCCTTTCTTATCCTCTTTGCATCCTGCAAAATATTCATCTGAATAGACTGTTAGTTCAAAATACCTATTTTTAGGGTACCAAAGGCAAAGATCTGGTGTGCCCTTAAGATATCTCAAGTTCCTCTTTATAGCAGAGTAGCGAGATTCTTTTGGGCAGGCCTGATACCTAACACAGACACATTGAAAGAATTAGTGCCTAACCACCTAGAGGGGGGGTGAATAGGTGTACTTTTTCTTTTACTTTTAAGGCAGAAAATTTGTTCTGTAATTTAAGCAGCAATTGCAAATTATACAGCTAAAACAGAAACATTCACAGAAATATCACAACACAGATTGCACACAGATTTTTATAGTGGTTCCCCAAGGTCTGGGTAAATCCACTTTCCCCCTTCGCCTATCTAGTAGTGTACTAGATTCGGCCTAACTTCTGCACTTCACCTCAGATCCTCAGATCTTATAGCTCAGAACCCCAACAAGGCTCCTACAACTCAGAGTGTATCCACACTCCTACAACTCAGGCCAACTGCCATACCTCAGCCTTCAACAAGGCCTACACCCAGAGATCACATTCTCCTACACTCAGCCTTTACATAATAGGCTTACAACTCAGATCTAGAATAGATCCTATAGAAAATAGTGTTTATAAAGTAATTAACCACCACCCAGATAGGGAGAGAAGGGTTGGTTTGCTTCTTGATGAGTTCTTGTAAGAACTTGATGGCAGAGATAAACCTCTCTTAGCTTTCCTCAAAGCTTCTTGAATCTGAAATTAGTAGGGTTGAATCTCCTAAGAAGTTGATCTTCAATCAGGTTCTGACTTGAGATTCAGATCTTGATCTGAATCTTACTTAGCAGCCTGGTTCAGCAACTGCTCTTCTTAGATGGAGCTCTCTCTCTCCAACTTCTTAGATCTTCTGTCGAAGGTCTTCTTATTTTTTGTGTTGTTAGAAATCTGTGTAGATCTTCTATCTTCACTGTAACAAATCTCTTTCTATTGAAGGAGAAAGGCCTTTTTAGAGTCTTCCTCCATGGTTACCGACTGATTCGGTTTCTAACGAACTTCTGACAGCTTTGACAGTTGTAGTAGACCGGTTGAAATGGCAGCTGTCAAGTCATACAGTCACTTCTTGAAATACTGTCTCTGTCTAAAAGTGTCGAGACTGATCTTCATTATGTGTCGACACAAATAGACTAAGTGTCGACACATGTGGACTAAGTGTCGACACATGCCTTGGTGGTGTCGACACAACTCCTTCTGTTGTTGTAACAACTTCTCGACATAGCTTCTTTAGAATGTGTCGATACTGATTCTGTGTGTCGACACAAGCCTTATTTTCTTTAACTTTGTTGAAACTTGCTGTGTGTCGACACATATCATTTGTGTCGACACAAGTACTTCTTTACTTTAACTTTGTTGAAGCTTTGATGTGTGTCGACACAAGTCCTGTGTGTCGACACAGTTGATATTGATAAATACTTCTATGTGTCGACACTGTCTATATGTGTCGACACATTTGATGTCGACTAAGTATTCCTGTGTGTCGACACTGCCTCTTGGTGTCGACATAGTTGATGTCGACAACACTTCTCTGTGTGTCGACACTGCCTCCTGGTGTCGACACAATTTCTTCTGGTGTCGACAAAGCCTTTCCTGGTGTCGACACAGCTAACTCCAAGTGTCGATACAGCTTTTTTCTAGTGTTGACACAAGCCTTCATAAGTCTCGACACTGCTCCTCTACGTGTCGACACATGGACTTAGGAATTTTTCTGCAATTCCTGCAATTACTTAACCTGCACATATAAACTCAAAATACATCAAATACACCTTGATGCATATAATTGAGTAGGGTGAGGCTTCTTCAAATCTGGTACACATTTTCCAATGTACCCAACACACATGTAGGATACATGATATCAGACCTACTAGCTGTGAGGTATATAAGAGAGTCAATTATCCCTCAGTACAAAGTTTCATCGATAGGTTTCTCTGCTTCATCTTTATTTAAAGGCATACTTTTCCCCGTGGGAGTTTTCATGGTGGAGGCATTCTCCATTCCATTTTTCCTAAACAACTCCTTGTTGAACTTGGACTGGGATATGGACAAGCCATCATCAGCCTATCTAACTTGGAGACACAAGAAAAAATTGAGCTCACTCATACTACTCATCTCAAACTTCAATTGCATAAGTTTAGCAAACTTCCTAGAAAGGTTGTCGTCAGTAGATCTAAATATAATGTCATCAATATATATCTGGATTAGGATGATATTGACCATAGACTCCCTTAGGAATAAGGTATTCTCTATTTTCCTCCTTGAGAATTTGTTCTCAATGAGGAAACTAGACAACGTCGCATACCATGCTCTATGGGCTTGATTCAACCCATATAGAGCTTTCCTAAGCCTATAAATAAAGTCAGGTGAGTTAGTGTCAATAAAACCTAATGGCTATTCTACATATACTTCCTCTTTTAAGTCCCCATTCAAGAAGGCTGACTTCACATTCATCTAGTAGACTTTGAATCCTTGATAGGCAGCAAATACAAGGAAGAGTCTTATTACTTCTAATCTGTCTACTGGGGCAAATGTTTGGTCAAAACCTATTCATTCTTCTTGCACGTATGCTTTAACCAACAATCAGGCCCTGTTCTTGACAATAATGTCATTCTCACCTAATGTTTTCCTGTAGATCCACTTAGTTCCTATGATATTATGTCCCTTAGGTCTGCGAACCAGCTTCCAGACTCCACTTCTCTTGAACTCGTTCAGTTCTTCCTGCATTGCTCCAATCTAGAATTGGTCTTTGATTGCCTCTTCAAACTTTTTGGGCTCTACTTGTGACAGAAAACATGAGTAGAGTGCTTTGTTGATGCTCTTACTCCTAGTCAGTACTCCTTAGCTTGCCTCAGCAATGATTTGGTGTGTTGGATGATCCCTTAGATGCCTTACAGCTAGAGGCAATCTAACTTCAACTAGCTGCTCTTCATTATCTTCAGCTTGCTATTCTTCATCCCTAACTTGTCAGTCTTGAGATCCATCTGGACAACATGCATCTTTTCCCTTATCTTGGACTGCTGGAGCATCTTCCTTGATGGTAAGCCTGTCCATCACCTGCACTATGCCTGTAGAACTAGAAAAGAGCTAGGAAGCTCACAGTTAATCATGTTTGATTCATCAAAGACAACATGAACTGACTCTTCTATAACTTGACTTGTCAAGTTGTAGATCTTATATGCACTATTGTTGTTCTTGTGCCCAACAAAGATCCCTTCATGGGACTTGGCAGTAAACTTAGTCAAATAGGACTTTCCTTTGTTGAGTAGATAACACTTGCTACCAGAAATCCTGAAGTAGGATAAGTTTGGTTTTCTGACTTTCAAGATCTCATAGGGAGTCTTTTTGTATCTTTTGGTGATAGAAGACCTGTTGAGGACATGCCATGCAGTGTTAACTGCCTCAACCCAGAAATATTTTGGGAGAGATGTGTCACTTAACAAGGTCCTACCAGCCTCTACGAGGCTTCTATTTTTCCTCTCAATAATTCCATTTTGCTGGGGTGTTCTAGGAGAGGAGAATTCCTGGTGAATCCCTTGCTCTTCACAGAACCTTGTCATACTTGCAGACTGAAATTCAGACCCAGGGTCACTTATGATTTTGATCACAGTACTGTTGAGTTCATTCTGTATCTGCTTGACAAAAGTCTTGAAGACTTCTAGTGTTTCATCCTTTATCTTAAGGATGAACACCCAAGAAAACTTTGAAAAGTCATCAACAACCACAAGGTTGTAGACTTTCCTGCTTTGAATTTGAACTGGCATAGGACCAAACAAGTCCATATGCAGGAGATATAAACACCTCACTGAGTCCTTGTCACCAATATTCTTGAAGGAGTTGTTGGTCTATTTGCCCTTTTGGCATGCAGAGCAGATACCCTCCTTACTACATTTCAACTTGGGTTCATTTCTTACTAACTCTTCACTAAAGAGTTTGCTTATGGTCTTTTAGTTTAGATGAGCCAGCCTCTTGTACCATTGGACACAATATGAGGCTTTCTCATCTACAAATAAGAATTTGGAGAGTCCTTAGTTTCAAAATCAAAATTAAGACAATAGATATTTCTTCTCCTATTGCCTGTCAAGATGACCCCTTGGTCACTTGACCTCCAAATTTGGCACTCATCCTTGAGGAAAGAAATGTCATAGCCAATATCATATAGTAGGCTTATGCTTATTAGGTTGTGTTGCAACCCTTTCACCTGTGCTACTTGTGTGATAGTGATTATGCCATTTGATATCTTACCATACCCTTTAGTTACTCTCCTTTCTGAACCACCAAAGATGACTTTGGGTCTATTCTGTACTGGAGTGTACTCCTTCAGCATGCTCCTTATTCCAGTCATGTGCGTAGAACATCCACTATCCAAGTACCATTTAGGGGAATTGCCACTTGCATTAACCTTTTGTTGACCATGTTGTACCTAGCTGGATTATCCATCTGACATAGCCATTAGGCCATAACAGTAGCTGTTTTCATCTTCTTCATCATCCACCTCTATATCACCATCTGACTATGATAGTGGGTCTCTGACTTCAATCTTGGCAGCAGGATGATTTACATCAGCTTCTTCAACAATAACAGCCAGCATGATAATGAAGTCTACTTCTTCAGCTTCTACCTCAGCAGAGTATATCCCACTGTAGGCTTCATCATCCTCTTCTCTTTGTGAATCTGAAGAGGAAGAGTTAGTCCAGCTCATTTTCTACTTAGCAATGAAGGATTTCTCCTTCTTGCCGTTTTCTCTTGTGGTCCTTCTTCTCACCCGAATTCTTTCTTTTGACAGTATAGTCGGATATTACATGCACTAGCTTTCTGAAACAATAGCAAACCACTTTACATGAAACATGTTTGATGGGTTTTGAACCATACGTGTCCACCTTAGAATATTTCTTCCAACCCTTGTTGTAGTCCTCTTTGGGATGAGAGGAGGAGGAGGGCCTACTTCTCCAGTGTTTTTTCTTCATAAATTTCTAGAACTGCCTGGAGAAGGTAGCAAAGTCTTCATTAGACATATGACAGTCTGAAGTGCTGGTCTCTGATTTCTCTGAGTCAGAATCAGCATCCATCCTTGGTGGAGATGGTGTCCTCTTTCTGCTGCTCCTTGTGGCTTAACCTTTGAAGGACACATATTTTTCTTTATCCAGGGACTTGTTGACTTTTTCCTCCTATTTCCTGGCTGTCAGCTGCATTTTATAGGAATGTAGCTTCATAAACAGTGTTGGTGGTGGAGTGTCAGCTAGCTTTACCACCTCTGTGATTACACAGATCTTCGTATCACAGTCTCTAGTTAGAGATCAGAGAAACTTGTCATTCAGTTCATAAGTGTTGAAGACTCTTCCATATGTCCTTAGCTCATTGATTATTCTGAAGAATCTTTCATAGCATTCAGTTATGCTATCAGTCTTGGTCTGCCTGAATGGCTCATAATCTTGATTGAGCATGGAATTCCTATCATCTCTCACTTGCTCTGTTCCCTCCATGCAAACCACTAGGGTATCCCACGTCTCCTTGATAGTCTTGTAGTGAACCAAATTATGGAAAGTGGAGTAATGTATGACAATTACAATTATATTTTGTGCCCTCTTATCAATAGTGGCATGAATAACTTCATCTTTTATCATCTCATAGTAGCTTTGGGTGTCTGACATTTGCATCCAGAACTAACACTTTCATATGGATGAAAGACTCTTCCTTAACTGTGACGAAGATCTTAGGGCCGGCTGCCTCGATAAACAACCTAACCCTCTCCTTCGAGATGCTAAACCCTTCATTCTTGTAGATGAGAAGCTTCATGGCACCCAGCTCCTTATAGTTCACTCATGAACCCATAAGGATAGATTTTCTTGCTGAACTTGGAGATATACTCAGACTGTTAAGTCTACTTTGAGTAACCTCCCCCTGAGATCAATTGAAAGTATTGTTTTCAAGGTCAGTTAAACACCTAGTGGGGGGGGGGGGGGTGAATATATTTTAGGTCACTTTTTTGTTATCGAGACCTATACCTTAATATTTGTGCTTGGTGATTTGTTGATTTTAGCATTCAAGAAGTTCAACAAGACGACATAGATATTTTATAATGGTTCGCCGATCTTGGGTATGTCCATTGTCCCTCTATGCTCTTCTAGTAGTGTGTTAGGCAAGGCACTTCCACCAAAACTCGGCTATAAGGAGCTCAGAACATGATCTTGTGGGACCACTCAGTATCTCCAAAACATACCACTCGGGCACTAAGACCTACCACTCAGATCAAATGGATCCTACAACTTAGGTCTAAGCCCCTCACTCAGATCCAAAATGGATGCTACAAAAAATAGAAGTGTTTTGAAATAATTGGACACCAGAAAAAAGCTCTGTGTCTGCCTTCCTGGGCTGATCATCTTTCAGCCATATCTTCTTCATAGCAACAAGTTGACAAGGTCTTCAGTTGATTTACAGCTTGTGTTGGAAGTTACTTACAGAAGTCTTGATGTCGCGGCCCCTCCACCACCACTTGAAGATGATTTGGATGCCAAAATACTACAACATAAAGATTTCAGGTGACATGACGACTCCTTGGCCGCTAACGGACGACAACGTTAGAACCTTCGTCTGCGGCACATGAAGCCTACTTAAAGGCTTATTTGAAGACCATTTCTGTTCCTTTAAATGCTTTAATTAATTTCAAACTTGTAAAATTTTAATTTCTTGCACTTTACTTTTGGTGTGTGTATAGACAGCTTGCTGTGTTATTAACCATCCAGATTGATGAGGTTTCACCTCAATCTTGGATGGTTGGATCTATTTTGTAACTCCTATATAAATGAGGCTTATTAATTGATTTGGGGATGAAGAAAGAAAACCTTAATCCTCTTCTCCATGAAGAATTTCGGACAAGGGCTAGAGAATCGCCGCCGCCCCTTTGTCTCCCTCTTCCTCCATTTCGGCCTACCCTCTCGTGGAGCCTCCGACGCGGCTTCTTGGTGTGACTCCAAGTAAGAAGGACGACAACCCCACTCGGTGCGACACCGGTGGATCCATTCGGTGCGATGCCGGTGGAAATCATGGAGAGAGTGATTCTCCGACAAGTTATCAAGTGTGTTTTCCACGAACGGGTTGGGTAATCTCTTCCCCTTCTCTAGTGCTTCTTCTCTTTATATTTGTGGAGGTTGAACCATCGTGTTCTCCGTGATCTTAAATCTCAATCGATTTTCAAATATCTGAAATAAAAGTATTATTGTTCGTGTTTCCTTTTCTCTGGACCGGGTAGGTCCATTTTGCTTGAGCGGATCTTGGCCTATAGCCTTAGTCTTGCTCTCAAAAGGGGTTGGCAACCTTTGTGTTATCTTTAGGAATGACTTGACTCATTTTTCATCGCTGTTTTAGAGTCGATACTTCTCCGAATGTGTTTATGCTTTGTGCGTGAAACGATTATGTATTAAGGGCGGTAGATGCTTGTGTAGGTGCGGCGAGTCAAGAGTGTGTTGAATGGCGAACTAGAGCCTTCACTCGTGTAGATCTCCATTAACAACATACGCTACATCAACTTGGTATCAAAGCCTGTCGTTTCAACCTCTATGTTGCAAACATCCTCACTCTCTTCCATTGGCATGAATTAATCAAAAAAAGTTTTTTTCCTGGTTGGCAAATAGCGGTCTAAAATCTTTAATTTTATGCGAAAATATATATATAAAAAATTTAACGTTCCTTGTTCCTATCACTTCAGGAAAATTTCAAAATATCTACTTTTAACTTTAGGTCCAGCCCGATGAAAAATCATCTTTCAAAATTTTGGGTAACCCTGTATGTACACTAGACTAAGAACGAAGTACACTACAACGTCTTCGTCTAGAATGGTTGCGAATGAGCACAGGGATGCAAATACCGAAGCTATTGAGGGACTACGAACTGAGATGACAGATCTTAGGACCATGCTAGTCCAAATTCTACAGAACCAAGAACGACCACCTCCACTAGTTAATGTGAGATAGCCCAACAGGAAGCAACCGGTAATCGATTCTGACTCTGATGGGAACTCTCCATGAATGCCACGTTCTAGATCATCACCACGAGCGTGACTTCGATATCATTAGGGCCATTAAGATCGATTCCCCCACCTACGACGGCATGGGAGATCCCCAAATCTTCCTCACCTGGGTGGTATACAAGGAATGTTACTTCGAATGGCACACTCTCACGGACCTTCAGAAGGTCCAAGTCGCCAGGATGAAGTTAACTAGGCATGCTAAGACATATTGGCTAAATGAGGAGCATAGGCTAGGGACCGGGAATGGAGTCCCACTAGTTGGATGGCCCGTAATGAAGAACCTATTGTCTGATCAGTACGTCCCAGCGTACCACCGTACACAAATGTTCAATGAGCTAGCTACCCTATAGCAAGGATCAAAATCGGTAGCCGAGTACATGGGCGAGTTAAAGGACCGTTTAGTGCATTGTGACCTTAGAGAGCTCCTGAGGTTAATTATCTAGGTTTTGAAAGGGTCTATCTCCCGACATCCAAAGGAAACTCCTATGCTATGGACATAGGGATTTGAACACGACTTTCAATGCCGCCCTCGACATTAAAAAACATCTTGCCTCTAAGGTGCACTGCCGTTATTCCCAAGAGAAGGGTAAGTCCACACTAGGAGCGTCCACTTCCACATACTAGGATAAAGGGAAGTTTCGGTCCAACGAGTCTAAGTCGGTGGTTATCACAGCTAGGAACTCTAGGAGCCCCAACAATGAGCGTATCCCCATAGGGAAGGTTAGTATGTCCAATGTCACGTGTTATGCTTGTGGTGTTCAGGGCCACTATGCCTTTGAATGCCACACAAAGACTAAGGCCATAGCCCTTTTTGATGCGACTACCGACCCATCCGATATAGTTTATGAAGTTGCTGAAGAGAGTGACTCTGATGGTTTCCCAAGTGACTTGGAGGACGATCACCCCCTTATGGTGATGCGTTGTATCTTGACCACTCCTTGTCTGTTAGATGATTGGAACATGACGAGTATATTTTCTCTGATGTTTAAGAGTGGAGAGAAGTTCTACAAGTTGATCATTGATAGCGGTAGTTATGTGAATGTCATATCCGAGAAGGCCGTTACACGTATGACCTTGACCATAGAACCCCACCCGGCTCCCTATCTAGTAGCTTGGATCAATAAGGTTACCATCCCGGTCACCAAGCGATGACTAGTCCCCCTCTCGTTCAAATCCTATACTGATGAGGTATGGTGTGTTGTCCTTCCTATGGACGCTTGTCACGTAGTGTTAGGCCGACCTTGGCTTTATGACCGTGATGTGATGCATTTTGGCAGAGCCAACATGTATGAATTCAAGTTCAATGGCAAGACCATTACGTTGAGGCTGACTAGTCCGAAGGAACCTGTAGGAACGGTTAAGGACATCATGATCCCAGTTGAGAGGAAGGCCTTGAACCTAGTTGGGAGGAACGGATTTATTAAGGACCCGTTTCTTGATGGAGTGATGTATGCACTAGTCCTTCTGAGTGCGAAGACGGATTCTGGAGTATTGGATGATCTGCCCAGTGAGTTACAGGTATTGTTGGAAGAGTATAGGGATATGTACTCGGATGAGTTGCCATCGACGTTACCTCCACTTAGAGATATTCATCATGCAATTGTTCTCATCCCGGGGTCTTCCTTTCCCAACCAGCCCCATTATCGACCCCATCCTGCTACCCATAAGGAGTTGCAGGTTCAGATAGAGGACTTGATAAAGAAGTGGTTTATTAAGATAAGTATGAGTCCATGTGTGGTACCAGCACTGCTTGCCCCCATGAAGGATTGTTCATGGCGAATGTGTGTTAATAGTCGGGTTATCAACAAGATCACCGTCAAGTATAGGTTTCCTATTCCACATTTAGATGACCTCTTGGATGTTTTAGCTGGCGCCACTATATTCTCTAAGTTAGATCTTAGGAGCGGTTATCACCAAATTAGGATCCGTGACGGAGATGAGTGGAAAACTGCATTTAAATCCATGGATGGGTTATATGAGTAGCTTGTGATGCCCTTCGTGTTATCCTATGACCCCATCACTGTTAACCCCTCAGTCTGCAACACCCTGCAAGATTCCAAAGCCCCCCTTTCAGTAGGCGCGGCCGCGATTTATCCGTCCGTCCAGTCCGGCAAGGTCCCCAATCGGACAAGGTACCCCAGCAGCGGACGCAAGGATATGTCCGCTCAGTCCGCCAGGACGGGTATCGGATTCTCTGCAAGTGGAGGACGCAGTTTCTCGTCCGCCCAGGCCGCGGCCCTCCAGCAAGCGCGCCCAGCAACAGTGGAAGCTCTAGTCCGTGAGCCCAGTCCGCCCCTTCTGCGCGGACTGGCGTGTTCTTTCTTTTTGCTTCCCGTCACCGCTGCCCGGTTCTCCTGTACCCCGGGCAGCCGGTTATTTTAGCCCTGCCCGTTTGGGCAGGCCCCCTATCCTATAAATAGGGGGGAGGTGGTGCACCCAAGATACGCTGACTCGGACCCAGGAGCCTACTTGTTACAGGCTGCGGACTCGAATCATGTGCCTTGCGGACTCCCCCTCGCTCTGCTCTTGTCCAGCTTTTCCTTTCACTTGTAACCAAATTCTTCTTCAATCAAAGGAAAGCCCGTCGCAAGAGAGGCATTCAGGCCGCTTCGGGCGAAGTCTGTTGTTGCCGTGGTTCACGGTCCTGCTCTTCTTCCTGCCCTCATCCGCTTAGTAGATCGCTACTCGCAGTCTTCCTTATTCCCCGGTGTTCGAACCGTTAGCTGGTGGTGCTTGACTCCTCTGTGTTTTTGTGCATCAACAGTTAACACGCGGCCTTCAGATCCGAGTAGTGTTTTGAAATCAGCGGACGAAGATGTCAGACCGCAGAGCCCGCTCCTCAGACCGCTCCAGCTCTTCAGAGGACTCTCTTTGGGACACGATTGAGCAAGCTCGCCTTGAGGCCGAGCAGTCCCGCCAGCAGACTGACCAGCGTCTCGACGCAATCAGCCAAGCTCTGCTCGTGCTTGCCCAGCGGCTTGCTCCTCAGGCCGCAACGGACCTAGTGGATTCGCCAGTTCGCCAGACCCCAGCTCGCCGAACTCCGATTCGGCAGTCGTCAGTAACTCCCAGGAACCCTGCTCAGTCTGCTGCCCCTCTGCGCCCTCAAGAGGAGCAGTTTGCTTTCAGAGAATTCTTCAGAGAAGCTGCCAGGGGCACTCCAGCCCGCTAGCTCCATTTTGCTGACCACCAGTCCGCCGAGCCCGCGGACTCCCCGGCTCCAGTCCGCCCATTCTACCCCGCAGAGTTTGAGACCCCATCTCCCTTTGTTGACTGAATCCAATGGGAATCGGCCCCGAGCAACTTCAGGGAGCCTCGCATCCCACTCTATTCAGGAGGGACTGATCCAGTCTCTCACCTCCAAGTATTTGAGGGGGAAGTTGCTTTGAGATGCCTCTCAGATGCCATCAAGTGCAAACTGCTGGTTACCACTCTCGAAGGACAAGCGAGAGAGTGGTTCTACGAGCTGCCTTCGGGCACAATTTCTTCTTTTGCAGAGCTTCGTAGCCAGTTACTGCTGAGGTTTGCTACCTCAAGGAAGAGGAAGAATGGGCCAGCTTCCCTATTTGAAATAAAGCAAAGGGATAATGAATCGGTGGCGCGATTCGTTGACCGCTTTCAAAGAGGGATCCAAGGGGTCAGGAATGTAAACCCCGATTATTATTAGGTTGCCTTGATCCATGGCCTCCGGGAGGGCCCTCTGAAGTTTAAAGCAATGACCAAGGCACCTGAGACTTATCAGGAGTTGATCGTCATGGTCAACCACTTCATAGAAGGAGAAAATGCCAATCCTACCTATGTCTCATCCCTGACAGCTAAGGCTGAAGGAAGGGATGCCTCCGCTTCTTCCTCTCGGGGCAAGCCCCCTCGCCCAGACTTCCAGCCTCCGTCTCAAAGAGGTAGAAACTTCCGCAACAAGAAACCTTTCCAAGGCCATCAACAGTTTCTGTTGAAGTATTAGACCGGGCGGCTTAGCGGTCTGATCCAGCGGTTTGTTGACCGAGCGGCTTAGCGGTCTGTTCCAGCGGTTTGTAGACCGGGCGGTCTGGCGGTCTCTCTCTACGGCTTGTTCTATCCTGCTGGTGTTGCCGAGCGGTTATCCCATCTGTCTAACCGCGCGGCCTGATCGGTCTCCACTATTCTAGCCGCTCAGCCTGTAAATGTTTAGTCCCACATTGTTTGTAGACTCTCTTCCTTATCTCCTCCATTCTATATAAGGGAGGCCATACCTTTGTAAATGATATCTTTTTTGGATAATAAAATTTCATTATTCAAAAGTTTATTCGATTGTTCTCGTCTTTTCGCTTCTTGTCTCTACTTTCTAACATGGTATCAGAGGACACGGTCATTTCCTCCTGATTCTGTGCGCCCTCTGTTGTTCGCGTCTTCTTTTTCGGCATTCTGCGACTTGTTTCGCGGCTTGCCCTCTCTTCTATTCGCGCGGCTTGCTCCTGCTTGGTTCTCTTCTCCTACTTCTCTTTGTCGCGGCGACCTGTTTGGTTGTCGCCGCGCCTCTTGTTCTTGCCTCTCCGACTTCCTAGTCGCTGCATTCTGTCTCTGTCCGCGTGTGTGTTGTTTCTCTCCACGCGGTTTGCTGCTGTGATCTGCCTGACCGTGCGGGTTGTTCCTTTCTCCCCGCATCTTGGTCGCGGTCGCCTGCTCTTCTCCTCCTCTTCTGTTCGCTCGGCCTTTTCAGTCCGCGCGACCTCTTCCCCGCAGTGCCTCTTTCTAGCCGCTACTGTTCGCGCGGCTTCCTCTGTTTTTCTAACCGCCTCTGTTCGTGCGGCTTCTTCTGCTTCCGGGTTCTATGACTACCTCCGGTCTCACCACTACTCCTGCAGCTCCTTCTCCTCCTCCTCCTTCGGGTAACCTTGGCACCCTTTCCAAGCTTGTGGGCTCCAACTATCCCGATTGGAGCGTTTCTTTCACCTTTCTCCTTCGTTCTCAACGCAAGCGTCATCACCTCACCGATGACCCTCCTCCTCGCACCTCTCCTGAGTTTGATGACTGGGATGCGAGTGATGCTCTTGTTCGCACCTGGCTGGCCAACAGCCTTTCTGATGAGTGCCTTCCCGTCATTCGCCATGATGAGACGGTCAAGGCAGCATGGCTTCACCTCGCTGCTCTCTATTCTAAGGGGGGCCAGACGTCCCGCATTTATACTCTCTATGCGGACCTCTTCGCCCGCCCTTCCATGTCACCGGCTGCGGCCTATCAGCAGGTTCAGGCCCTTGGTGCTGAAATCCTCCAGAATCGCCCCTTCTCCGCGGACTTGGCCGACCAGCACAAACACTTCCAGGAACTCCTGGTTGTTTGTTATCTTCTTCGCCTTCCCGACTCTTATGATATGATCCGCCAGCAGATCTTGGGTGAGGCGGAATCTCCTACTTTGGATGCCACCGCGGCTCGCATTGCCGCCGTTACTTCACTCCTCCAGCGGCCTCTGTTGGCCTCCCCCCTTTTCAGGACTCCTCTGCTCACCAAGCTCAACGGGGGGGCCCCAGTGGCCGTGGCTCCTCTGGCGGCCGAAGTTCCTCCCGGTTTCTCTGCTCTCATTGTGGTCGTACTGGCCATACTGTTGACCGCTGCTGGCAGAAACATCCTCATCTTCGCCCTTCCGGTGATGCTCCTTCGGCCTCCGCCTCTTCTCGGCCGTCTGCCTCTGTGGCCACGACGTCAGGTAGTGCCCACGTCGTTACCCAAGGTAAATGGCTGATTGACTCCGGTGCCACCAATCATATGACGGGCAATCCCCATTGCTTCTCCCGTCTTGAGACCCATGACCGCTTACCCCCGGTTCGTGTGGCGGATGGTTCCCCGTCCCCGGTTCATGGGACGGGCATGGTTCAACTCACTCCATCGCTTTGCTTGGAGGATACCCTCTATGTCCCGAAGTTCCCGTGCAACTTGTTATCCGTTACTACTTTATGCCGGCAACTTCAGTGCTCTGTTTTATTCACTCCCACTACTTGTTCTTTTCAGGACCCGAGGACCCAGCGGACGATTGCTACTGGGACTGAGAGCGGCGGCCTCTACTTCCTCGATGATGTTTCCGCTCTTTCTGCCTACTCCTCCTCCACCGATCTCCTTCAGTGGCATCTTCGTCTTGGACATCCTCCTCCTCGGCTTATTCGTCAGCTTCTGCCCCACTTACCTCCTACCGGTTCTCCGCTCAACTGTGATGCCTGTCAGCTTGGCAAACATCATCGCTCCTCCTTCCCTCCGAAGCAAGGCCGTGGCTCCTCTCGCATTTTTGAGCTTATTCATTCTGATGTATGGGGTCCTGCTCCTACCCTTACTGTTGGTCGGGGCAGTTCCTATTTTGTTACTTTTATCGATGATTTTACTCGCTGTACCTGGGTGTATCTCTTAAAAGATCGCTCTGAACTATTTTCTGTTTGGCAATCTTTTTACTATATGATTCGGACTCAATTTGCTATTTCCATTAAAATCTTACGTTCTGATAATGCAAAGGAGTATCTAAATCATGAGTTCTCCACGTTCTTTCACGAACATGGCCTCCTTCATCAAACATCTTGTGTTTACACCTCCCAACAGAATGGGGTGGCGGAGCGTAAAAACCGTCACCTGCTTGATGTTGCGCGTACTCTCATGACGCAGATGCACGTCCCTCGCTCCTACTGGGGCTACGCTGTGCTCCTCGCTTGCTATCTCATTAATCGCCTTCCCTCCACGGTCCTCCACGGGAAGACTCCCTTCTCCCTTCTCTACCCCCACCAAGAACCTTTTCCTCTTCCTCTCCGTGTCTTTGGCTGTACGGCCTTCGTTCCCGCTCCCTCCGCTACCCGCGACAAGCTTTCCCCCCGTTCCACCAAGTGTGTCTTTTTGGGGTACTCTACCACTCAAAAAGGCTATTGCTGCTTCGATCCCCTTCTCCGCAAGCAGTTTGTCTCCGCCGATGTGACCTTTTTTGAGAATGCTTCCTATTTCTCTCCTTCCTCCTCTCTTCCTTCTCTTCCTTCTGATGTCTCCGTTCCTTCCACACCTCTCGACGTTTTCCCACCTTCGTCTCCTCCTCCTCTCACTCCTTCTCAGTCCGTCTCCCCACCCACCCCTCCACCCTCCTCTCCGCTGCCGTCTCTCTCTAGTCCCGGGCCAGCTTTCTCCGCCACGGACGCTCCGGTCGCTGACGCTCCCGTCGCCGCCGCTCCCGATGATCTGGATGTTCCCATTGCCCTTCGCAAAGGGGTGCGGGCGTGTACTCAACACCCGCTCACGGCTGTTGTTTCTTATGATCAGCTTTCTCCTTCTCGCAGGTGTTTTGCCTTGGCTATCTCTGCCACTTCTACTCCCGTACCTACCAGGAGGCTCTCGCTCTCCCTCATTGGAAGTCTGCCATGGATGAGGAGATGGCTACTCTTACTGAACGGGGTACCTGGACCCTGGTTCCTCCTCCCGTGGGCACTGATGTGGTTGGCTGTCGGTGGGTCTTTGTTGTGAAGTTTCGCCCCGACGGCACTGTGGATCGCTACAAAGCCCGGCTGGTGGCCAAGGGCTTTACTCAGACTTATGGCGTTGATTACTTCGATACCTTCTCTCCAGTTGCTCGCCTCAGCACCATCCGGGTTCTCTTTTCTGTGGCTATTAACCGGGCTTGGGCTGTTTCTCAGCTGGATGTGAAGAATGCCTTTCTCTATGGCGATCTTCAGGAGGACGTCTATATGGAGCAACCTCCTGGGTATGTTGCTCAGGGGGAGACACGTGTCTGTCATTTGAAGAAGGCCATTTATGGCCTCAAGCAGAGCCCTCGGGCATGGTTCGAAAAGTTCAGTGGTATTGTGGCAACCATCGGTTTTCAAAGGAGTTCGGCCGATCACTCCTTATTCATTCGCAAAACGGCCTCGGGACTGGTGGTTTTGGCCGTATATGTGGATGATATTCTCCTTACTGGTGATGACCGAGATGGGGTGGACTTGACGAAGAAGCACCTCCGCCAGCACTTGGTCACGAAGGATATGGGCTCCCCAAAATACTTTTTGGGGATAGAGATCTCTCGGAAACCTGACTCCTTGGTCCTCTCTCAACGGAAGTATGCCCTTGATCTTCTTCGAGAAGCAGGCTTGACAGGTGCCAAACCAGCTCATCTTCCCATGGCTGTTGGAGAAGACAAGACGTGGACGGATGAATCGCCTCCTCTATCTGATGTGACACGGTACAGACGTTTGGTAGGCAAACTCATCTATCTCACGGTGACTAGACCCGACATCGCCTACGCTGTAGGAAAGGTCAGTCAGTTTATGCAAGCTCCCAGGGAGTGTCATCTTCAGTCCGCCCTGAAGATTTTAGAGTATATCAAAGCAGCACCGGGCAGAGGGTTACTCTTCCAGAAGAATGGCCATCTGAGAGTTGAGGCCTACTCAGACTCAAGTTATGCGGATGACAAAGGCGATCGTAAATCCACGTCAGGTTTCTGTACCTTTGTTGGAGGTAATCTCGTAAGTTGGAAAAGCAAGAAACAGTCGGTTGTTTCCAGATCCAGTGCCGAAGCAGAATACCGGAGTATGGCGTCAACTACGTGTGAGTTAAAATGGTTGCGGGCTCTCATGCTTGACCTGGGCGAGGTATATGATTGTCCTCTCCCTATGTTCTGTGACAACAAGGCCGCTATACACATATCCAGAAATCCGGTCTTCCATGAGAGAACGAAGCATATAGAGGTTGACTGTCACTTCATTCGGGAGGAGATTTTGAAGAAACAGATTTGTACTCCTTTTGTCACCTCTGACAAGGAGTTGGCCGATATCTTCACCAAGCCGGTTTCTACTTCCTTCTTCCGCATTTGTGACAAGCTGGGCATGATTGATATCTATGCTCCAGCTTGAGGGGGAGTGTTGAAGTATTAGACCGGGCGGCTTAGCGGTCTGATCCAGCGGTTTGTTGACCGAGCGGCTAGAATAGTGGAGACCGATCAGGCCGCGCGGTTAGACAGATGGGATAACCGCTCGGCAACACCAGCAGGATAGAACAAGCCGTAGAGAGAGACCGCCAGACCGCCCGGTCTACAAACCGCTGGAACAGACCGCTAAGCCTCTCAGATGCCATCAAGTGCAAACTGCTGGTTACCACTCTCGAAGGACAAGCGAGAGAGTGGTTCTACGAGCTGCCTTCGGGCACAATTTCTTCTTTTGCAGAGCTTCGTAGCCAGTTACTGCTGAGGTTTGCTACCTCAAGGAAGAGGAAGAATGGGCCAGCTTCCCTGTTTGAAATAAAGCAAAGGGATAATGAATCGGTGGCGCGATTCGTTGACCGCTTTCAAAGAGGGATCCAAGGGGTCAGGAATGTAAACCCCGATTATTATTAGGTTGCCTTGATCCATGGCCTCCGGGAGGGCCCTCTGAAGTTTAAAGCAATGACCAAGGCACCTGAGACTTATCAGGAGTTGATCGTCATGGTCAACCACTTCATAGAAGGAGAAAATGCCAATCCTACCTATGTCTCATCCCTAACAGCTAAGGCTGAAGGAAGGGATGCCTCCGCTTCTTCCTCTCGGGGCAAGCCCCCTCGCCCAGACTTCCAGCCTCCGTCTCAAAGAGGTAGAAACTTCCGCAACAAGAAACCTTTCCAAGGCCATCAACAGTTTCATAAGCAGAGACTACCGTTGGACGCCACTCCCGCCATTCCATTGCAAGCTCTTCCCATCCAACAAGCAGCCTTGCCTGCTCCGAGCCAGTTTGATGAAAGCCCTATAGAGGACACTGCAGATCTGGACCTTGATGAAGTCATCCAGATCCTGCAAAGGAGATCAGAAGAAAAGAGGCAAGAGCCTCAGAAAATGTGGAAGCCGAGAAATAACACACAATATTGCTAGTTCCACAAAGAGAAGGGCCATCTGACTGAGGACTGCAAGGCTCTTCGCGCGCTGATAGAGAAGTTGCTTGCCGAGGGCAAGATTGACCTGGCCAAGAAGGATTCTCCTACCTCTTCGAAGCCATCCACCTCGAAAGGCAAAGAGGTAGCTGAGGCCTACCAAGAATGTGTGGATGTAGAGGAGGAGGGCCGTCTGGGGCCGATCAACGTCCCGGTGGAGTGCTTCGATGGAGATGATGAAGGGGTCCTGGGACGCCTCTTCTTCATCCATGGCATAGACGGGACCGAGTCCACCCGGAAATCTTCAATTTCAAGGATCACCCAGGCAGAGGTGGCCTCTTCTTCCGTTGCTCCTCCAAGAGAAGTCGTCACCTTTGGTCCAGAAGATCTACCTCAAACATCCAATCCATTTGATGACGCAGTTGTAATCAAGGCTGTGCTTGGAGACTTCACAGTGGACCGAATTCTTGTTGACACAGGGAGTTCAGTCAACCTCCTGTTCAAGTCTACCTTTGAGGCCCTGAGGACTGGAAAGCCTCTGCTTTCCACTGAGGGGCCACTCTATGGTTTCTCGGGGGAGAGAAAGGAAGTAGAGGGCAGCATCATCCTACCCGTGAAGCTTGGAGGGGCAATTAAGCAGATACAGTTCATAGTGGTTGACGCCCCCAGCAGCTACCATGCCATCTTTGGCAGGCCCTTGTTAAACAAGTATCAAGCGGTGGTTTCCACTTACCACCTTGCCATCAAGTTCTTTGCAGATGGGAGGATGTGCCAGGTCAGGAGTGACCCAAGAAGAGCAAGGGAGTGCTATGTCCGTACTGTCAACATGGTTGAAGCCAGCCCTTCCCTTGCTCCAACAGAAGCTGCAGAAGCCTCCCTCAGTTCAGAAACCGCTGCTGATGAAGGTGCTTACCTGGAACCTGCCCAGGTGACGCAAGGAGTCCCCATTGCTGAGGGGGAGGAGAGGAAGCTCTCCATCAACTCGGAGCTACCTGAAGATCATAAAGCTGAGTTGATTTCCTGCTTGCTGAACAACCTGGATGTCTTCGCCTGGTCAGCAGAGGACATGCCAGGGGTGGATCCTGATGTTGCTTGCCACCACTTGAACGTTGATCCCGGCTGCATGCCCGTACAACAAAAGAAGAGGGAGATGGCTACAAAGCTTGCTGAACCAATAAGGGAGGAGGTCGCAAAGCTCCTCAAAGCGAACTTTATTAAAGAAATTCAATATCCTACCTGGATTTCCAATGTTGTAATGGTTAAGAAACCAGGAGGAAAGTGGCGAATGTGTGTATATTTCACTAAACTTAATAAAGCATGCCCTAAAGATTGCTACCCCTTGCCTCGGATAGATTTTTAGTTGATTCCGCGGTAGGGTACTCTTACATGAGTTTTTTAGATGCGTTTTCTAGTTAACACCAGATAAGAATGTATAAGCCCGACGTTCCTCACACGTCATTCATAACTAATGATGGTTGCTATTGCTACCTTGTGATGCCCTTTGGGCTTAAGAATGCTGGTGCAACTTACCAACGGATGATGGACCGTGTGTTTAACCATCAGAAGGGGAGGAACTTAGAAGTGTATGTAGACGATCTCTTGATTAAGAGTAAATCGTTTTCGTTGCACTTGTGAGACCTAGCAGAGACGTTCGCTACTCTGCGTAGGTACAAAATGAAGCTCAATCCTTTGAAATGCACGTTTGGGGCGAGTAAGGGGAAGTTTCTTGGTCACCTCCTTACTCTGGAAGGACTTGCCCCCAACCCTGATAAAGTAAAATTCATCCTTGACATGCCAACCCCTCGTTCACCTAAAGAAGTTCAGCAGTTAGGGGGGAGGCTAGCAGGCCTTGCCAGATTTCTCTCTCGGGTTGGAGATAGGAGTGCTCCATTCTTCAAAACTCTTCGAGGAGCCTCTAAGTTTGAGTGGACGGAAGAATGCTCCAAAGCTTTTGAGCAGTTGAAGATACAATTAACCTCAGCACCCCTGCTTCAGAGTCCTCAGCCAGGAGAGATTCTTTTCTTATACCTAGGGGTTGGCCCTAAGGCTGTCAGCTCCTTTCTTCTCCGGGAAGAGAACAGAAGGCAATTCCCAATCTATTATGTTAGCCATATTCTGAAGAGTGCTGAGACGTGATATCCAATTTTGGAGAAGTTAGCCTTGGCGCTAGTCATGTCGGCTCGCAGGCTTCGTCCGTACTTCCAAGCACATTCAATTCAAGTTGTCACTGATCAGCCTTTGAAGGGTGTGTTGGAAAAACCTAAACATTCTGGCAGGCTAGCTAAGTGGGCAATAGAGTTGAGCGAATTTGAAATTTCTTATGTGCCCAAGACAGCCATTAAAGCTCAGGTTCTAGCAGATTTTCTGATCGACCTGCCAGAGTCCAACCCTGATCAAGCAGAAAGATCACCTTTGGCTTGGACCATCTATGTTGATGGTGCCTCAGGCAGAAGTTCTTCTGGAGCAGGAGTGATTCTCATCAATCCAAACAGAGTCAAGTTGGAGCAGGCCATCAAATTCTACTTTCCGGTAACCAATAATCAGGTCGAATATGAATCTTTGCTAGCAGGCTTGAGACTTGTAAGAGAACTCGGAATCGATCATGTTCACATCAAAACCGATTCTCTAGTAATGGCGTCACAAGTCCTTGGTAACTTTGAAACAAGAGAGTCAATCTTGAAGAAATATCTAGCTCTTGTGAAGATAGAAATTGGTAGGTTCAAGAGCTTTACTATTGAGCACATCCCCAGAACAGAAAATGAGGAGGCCGATTTTCTTTCCAAGCATGGGATGCTTTCAGGAGGGACAACTTCCGAGCTCTTCCGCCCGGCAGTGATGGAAGGAGATCTGATGCAAGTAGACCAACGTGCCTCTTGGATGGATCCGTTCATCCTTTATCTGTCAACAGGAGATTATCATAATACAGTCAGAGATAAGAAAAAGTTCAGAATAAAAGCAGCTCATTACATCCTAGTGGTGGGAGTCCTCTACAGAAAAACTTTCCTCTCTACCATGGCCCGGTGTGTTTCAGAAGAAGAAGCTTTCGCTGTTTTGCAAGAGATTCATTCCGAAGAGTGTGGAAGCCACTCGGGAGCAAGAACTCTTGAAAAACGAATCCTGCAGCAAGGATATTTCTGGCCCACAATGAAGAGAGACTCTGAGATCTACGCCAGAAGGTGTGTTCAGTGCCAGAAGTTTGCTCCACTTCAGCATCAAGCAGCTCAGTCCCTCAGATCGATTGCAACTCCATGGCCCTTTGCAGTTTGGGGAATGGACCTCCTCGGCCCTTTTCCCATGGCAAGCAGTCAGCAGCGTTTCATCATCGTAATGATCGACTATTTCAGCAAGTGGATCGAAGCCAAGGCATTGGCAAAGACAACTACTCAGGTCGTCAGAAACTTCATTTGGGGGGAGATTGTCTGCCGACATGGAATTCCAATGGCTATAATCACTGATAATGGGCCGCAGTTCAACAACTCAGAGATGATAGACTTTTGCTGGCAGATCAGAACAGAGCTGCGGTTTGCATCAGTTCATCATCCCAGAAGCAACTGCCAAGTAGAAGCAGCCAACAAGCAGATCCTCAATTTGCTCAAAAAGAAAGTGTAGAATCTCAAGGGCAGTTGGGCTGATCAGCTTCCATCAGTTCTCTGGTCCCTTAGGACAACGCCATCATCCGCAACTGGGGAGACTCCATTCAAGCTCTCTCATGTCTCAGAATCACTTATACCAGTTGAGTTTGAAGTCCCTTCACCCAGAGTTCTGCTTGTGAGAGAAGGCGTTGAGGACTGGCTTGAGTTAAATAATGAAGAAATGAGGTTCAGCTTGGAACACGTCGAGGCCATCAGAGATCAAGCAGCCATAAGACAGGAAGAGGTCAAAAGAAGGATGGCCCGCTACTTTGATCAGAACGTGAGGATCAAACACTTCCAAGTGGGAGATCTCGTTCTAAAGAAGATTGATGCTGCTGCAAGAGCTGGTTCAATTGGAAAGCTTAATCCAAATTGGGCCGGCCCTTTTGTTGTAAAAGAAGCTTTAAAGAGCGGCGCTTACCGCTTGCAGACATACGAAGGAGAAGATATACCTCACACCTGGAGCGGGGATGATCTCAAACGGTTCTACTCTTGAAACTCCTCTCTACTTTGTGTACCTTCTTCAAGAATTATTAATGAATAGAAACTGCTTGCTAACGCTTCTTCAAGTGTTTTGTTGATGTAATCACAACAGATGAAAAGCTAAGAAAGATTCAAAAAACGGTTCTGCGCCTGAACTCTCTTTCTTCTTTCTTATGATTGCTTTGCAAAAATATTTTATTAATCGAAGGATCCATACTGACACCTTTTTCTAGTGTTTTCTCTCTCTCCCAAAGACCTATAACGGTTCCCTGATACCAGGAGACATCGCCGAGTTCAGCAAGACCTCCCCTAGAGCTGTTGTCATTAGCGTAACACCACAAAGACCACGTGTTGCGATGAGATTTCGCACCATGTAGTGGGAGCTTGCAGGCTCTAGCACGGTTGGATTCTGGACTTCGGATCCCAGCAAGTACCTGACCCCACCTCTGCATTATGGAGGGCTGGGTGGGGAAAAGCTCTACCATGCCGTCATAAGGATATCGTTACAACTTCGATGATCGCGTGAGGAAAGTATGCCTTTCCGGCTCACCTGCCCGCGGGTCATCTTAGCTTGTAACCCTCGAACACTCCATGGTACCCTCAAGCAGTGCCTGCAGGAGACCCACAGCTTTGACTGTAATCCAGGCAAGAGGGCAGGGAACCGTTCCGCCAAATGAGCATTTTGCTCTTCGCAGGGAATTATGTGCAGACTGGTTTTCTCTATCCGCTCAGTCCGCCTGTTTGGGTTGATCCTATAGCTTGTAGCCCGGGGAGGAAAGTATGCCGCTCCGGCTCACCTGCCCACCTGGTCGCAAGCTATAGGTCATTTCTTCTATTATGTGCGGACTAGTTTTCTCTATCCGCTCAGTCCGCCTGTTTGGGTTGATCCTATAGCTTGTAGCCCGGTGAGGAAAGTATGCCACTCCGGCTCACCTGCCCACCTGGTCGCAAGCTATAGGTCATTTCTTCTATTATGTGCGGACTGGTTTTCTCTATCCGCTCAGTCTGCCTGTTTGGGTTGATCATATAGCTTGTAGCCCGGTGAGGAAAGTATGCCGCTCCGGCTCACCTGCCCACCTGGTCGCAAGCTATAGATCATTTCTTATATTATGAGTGGACTGATTTTCTTTATCGCTATGGGTCATTTCTATCTTTGGCGGACTGGTCTTATCTATCCGCGCAGTCCGCCAGTTTCCTTGGATGAATTTATAGATTCTATCTTTGGCGGACTTGTTTTCTGTATCCGCTCAGTCCGACAGTTTTCTTGAAACCACGAACTATAATCATTTCTACAATGAACGGGTTGGTCTTCTGTATCCGCTCAGTCCGCAGAATGGTTTTCATGTTACAATTTGTTAAGTTAATAAAGAGAAATGCGGACTCTACTAGAAGATGAAGTACCACTTGACACTGTTTAAGGCTATTCGCTCAACTGACTATTGTTATTTTTTAAGGACAAATGTTGAATGGGTTAACAAGATGGATTCTCTCATCAGCAAAAGTTCGTTATAAATGACGTATTGTGCGGACTGCAATTAAAACTCAATAGAGTCCGCCTGGCAATTTCTTATTCCGACGGACAATAATATTCTTTAATCAGCAAGATAAAAGCTCAAACTTATCAGCATGACGTGCGGATTGCGAAGTGTTGGTGCGGTGAGCGTGGAAAAATAATATTGCAGAAAGCACACATGCCAAAAATATCTTTTTTCTATTTCATCAAAAATTGTTTACATCATTCTATATGTTCGGCGGACAGCAATCTTGCGTCCGCCACTTTTTACAAAAACCAAAAAAGATAAAATACATCATTCCATATGTTCCTTTGCTTCTTCTCTGGAGGTGCAGGGTTGTCACCAACGATGTCAACTTCTGGAGAGTAGCCCCCGGAGCCGCTCCCGCTGCTGTCCGATCCTGTACTCGAGGCGGACCCGCTATGCGAGCTCCCGGTAGCAGAAGAAGATTCAGAAGAGTCGGACTCCGCGGACAGCTCCTCTACTCGCTGGCTTGAGGCAGCGTTGTCCGCTGTCTCCTTGACGCTTGGCTCTTCGCCTTGCCCTCCATCTCCGTCTTCTTCTTCTTCTTCTTCTTCTTCTTCTTCGCCTTCTTCCTGAATAATATCTTTGCCTTTGTTGGCCCTCTCCATCGCAGCGACCTGCGGAGCCAACTCAGGGAAGATTTCCAAAAAAGGGACGCCAGCCACTCCTTCCTTTATGAAGCCGTCGCGGACAAGTCGCTCAATAGCGACCTCGACGGTCTCCTTTACGAAAGGGAGCATGGTGGACTGGAAGTTGTTATTTTCCAAGTCATAGGCGACCTGCACAAACAAAAAGCAAATGTCAGACTGATCGCGGCGGACAGCAAACTAAGGCCGCTGCGAATTCAACTAACCCCGAGCTCCTCTCTTTGCTGGGCGACCCTTTTTCCCAGCCGCGCATTCCTTTTCTTTAGCGCTTTATTGTCCTTTTGAAGTTGTTCATTCTGCCTCAACAGGTCTCTGGTCAGAGTGGCAACATAGTGATTTGTCACCGCGCTGTTCGCAGAAGCCTGAGAGGCTAGCAGAGGGAGGTCGGCGGCGGGCACCTTCTTGAGGTCGCTCAGGTTGCGCTTCCCGTAAAGCACGGAGATCGCGATATGGGCATGGTGTGATATCCGCGGACTCTTCCACGAAGGAAGCGCTGTGGATAGGCGGACGTGTTTATTTTTGTTGTGCTAGTGGACCATAGGGTTCCCCCTGAGGTCCTTCTGGCTGATGCCAAAGCCACTCATAGAGAAGCTTTCTGAGGAAGAGTAGTCCGCTGCGGGATCCCCTTCCTCCTTCCTCTTCCTGGCGACTGCTTCTTTCTTTTCTTTTTGTGTAGGGATGAAGCAGCTGGGCGTCTGCGGCAAGTTAGCGGGCACCGCCAAGGTCGCTGCAAAAACAAACGGATTAAACACCAAGATCGCGGCGGATGCAAAAGCAGAGTACGGAAGCTACTTACTCTCTTCTGGCGTGACGTCCGCTAAGCTTGGCAGCAACGGAATATAGTGCTCAATGTCAAGCCTAGCATTAGCCAGGAACTCGACAATTGCGGACTCTAGATCATCCAGCTGCACGCTTTTGAAGGCGGAGTCCGCGCGCACCTGCGGATAGGTGTGCGCGAACCCGAGGTCGCCCTCAAAAACCAAGAACCTCGAGGTCCAGTTGTGGATCTTGTTGGGGAGGCCCACAACCTTCATTCCCCTGCAGTAGAAGTATATGACCCCCTTGTAGGGGCGGCCTCCGGATGCGGTGATAGAGTAGACAGAGAATATCTTCCGGAAAATATTCATTGAGAAAGCAATCTTTTCAGATCGCAGGTAAGAGACAAAGCTGCAGATCGCAGCGAGTGTATTTGGCGCGAGCTGGCCAGGCACCATTCCATAGTGCTCGAAGATCGCAGCGAGTTCCCATAAAAGCGGAAACTTGAATCCGCTGTCGAAATGATCAACAGGAATGGCGATCTGGGTCGCAGTTGAGAAGTTCAGTCTTTCCTGATGGGCGGGAAGGCGGACAAGGATGTTCGAGTTCGCCATCTTCTTTACGACAAAGGCTTCCAGATCGGCCTCTGTCAAGGTGCATTTCCGGTGGTCCGCGGAATGGAAGGAAACAGTAGCATCAGTCCGCGCGGACACCATTTTGCAGGCCGCAGGGTTCCTTGTACTTAACAGTTTCCTGCATAAGAGAAAGCAAAAGGCCCTATTTATAGCTAAAAAGTCTGACACCTTTTTGATCAGGCCGCATGAGCTCGCAGTTCCAATCCGCACAGTCCGCAAAAAGTAAAAAACAACCAAATGATAACGCGGATGCAAACACAGATTCACATGCCAAGTAAAATTCAAAGCAAAAAGTTGTAGCCAACACGATTTGTCGTCCGCTCAGATCACGCTTTTTCTCCCAGCAGGTCACAATAGGCGGATACATTTTCAATCCGCTTAGTTCGCAGTATTGCCAACCTGCAGGTTAAATAACGGGAAGCGGACACAGCATTAGTCCGCGCAATTCGCCACCACAAGGAATAAGCTACATAATTTGCGGATATAAAATCTGAGTCCGCATAGATCAAATAGAGTTCATTTTACAACAACATTGCTTGAAGCACAATTATCCAAATAATTATACAATTAAGAAAATAAAAGTACAAGCTCAAGGCATTGCGGACTCAGCGGTCTCTATTGTCGGTCCGCGCCGGCCTCTCTGCCCTGTCTCTGCATAGATGAGCCGCTTGATCGCTTATCTGGAGAATTTCGCTATACACACGACAGAGATGATGATGAATGACATTTATGGTGCGGTGCATGTGAGCGGCCTCCCGATCTAGCCGGCTGAGAGGCACCATCGGCTCCGCCGCCGGCCTCTGCTCCTCATCCGCGGGCTGTTGGACACCTGCCGGTGCAGCGATCTCCGGAGCAGCGCGATCTGGCGCTCGCGGCCTCTGCTCAGCGACCTCAGCAGTCTGCTTCTCTTTTCCTTCACGCACTGACGCCAAGTGCTTGCCCTTGTAGAATCGAACGTCGTCCGCGAGCCTTTTCTTCTCCCTTTCAGACCTCTCCAGCGCCCGCGAGATGCTGGCGATCTGGTCTTTTAAGGCCTTCTCGCATTCCGCGGACGCTTTCTCACGCGCCGCGGACTCCTTCTCGCGCTCCTCTGCTTTCTCTAACTCAGCTTTGACACACTGCATTTCAGCTTCAAATTTCCTCTCTAACTCCATGATCATATTCAGGCTGGGCGGCTCATCCCTCGCAGATTCTACAGGCGAGACCGCGTCACCACCGGTATTCGGCGTTACCACGAACTCTCCACTCTCGATGGAGCCCGGCGCATCAGCTCCGCAGCAATCCGCAGATCCTCAGCGGCTTTATCCACCGCGACCTGCTTCAAGGCCGCCCCTACTGCAGCAACATGAGCAACGATTTGTTTCTTCTGCTCCTCTATCTTCTCTTTCAGTCTCTCTCTCTCCTCTTCCTCCGCAGCGGACACGGAAGGGAGTTCGTCACCCTTATTCCCAATGGTCGCCTCAGATTGCTGCAGTACAACCAGCAAGGATTCGTTGATTAAATCAAGTCGATCGACGTCTATGGAATCTATTATCTCATCCGTGGATAGACTGACCTTTGAGAGGGAATTATCTCCCTGGATTTGGGCCTCCGGAGTAACCAGATCGCTGTCTGGAACTTCTTTGTCGTGCGGCCTGCATTGTAAGTCCGCTTCTCCAGTCCGCTTGGAGACGTTCTTCTCCTTCATTGCGCGCAGTTTCTTCTCAACCCGCTCGGCGACGGTCGCCCCGTCTCTCTTCCTCTTCTTCCTCTTAGCAGTCTTCTCAGTGGAATCCGCGGCGGACCCCCCTAAATCGGGCTGGTTCTCGCGGACAGGCTCTGGGTTCACAGCAGTCAATGCCTTTGAGGGCACATCGTCCTCTTCCTCAGTCCGCCTGTCTTCTTCATCCAAGTTAACGATAGGCACCTGGGCATTGGGAGAAGATATGTTAGCCTCAATGTGTTCGCTAGTGGTATCCGCCGAAGTTGCAGTTTTCTGAGAAAGGGCAGAGTCCGACATCGTCACCATCTTCTCACTTCTCAGTGGTTCGGCGTCGACTGCGGCGTCTTCGCGAGCAGATACATCGGCATGGCGGACTGGTTTCTCCGCAAGCTTCTGGCTCAGGGAACTCTCTCCTGTGGTGCGGACAGGGTCTTTCCTTGTCGACCTATTTAATATCTTCTTGGTCCTCATAGGCGTTGCCAGTGCTGGGTCGCCCTTTGCAGTGAGACTAGAGAAGAAAGCTCCAAGCCTTGCCATGTCGGACTGGAAAGTGGAGACCGCAAGTGGTGAGTAGCGCCCCGTATCGGTCGAGATTCTCAACAGTTCCAGGGCCTCCTGCGATATTTATAGCGTTGGCGGCATTTTCGAGGCATGCGGACTCGGCGGTTAAGAAAACATTTTCCAAGTTTTCTGGAAACTTAAAAATGTGCGGGGATTATGTTAACCCCTCAGTCCGCAACACCCTGCAAGATTCCAAAGCCCCCCTTTCAGCAGGCGCGGACGCGATTTATCCGTCCGTCCAGTCCGGTAAGGTCCCCAATCGGACAAGGTACCCCAGCAGCGGACGCAAGGATATGTCCGCTCAGTCCGCCAGGACGGGTATCGGATTCTCTGCAAGTGGCGGACGCAGTTTCTCGTCCGCCCAGGCCGCGACCCTCCAGCAAGCGCGCCCAGCAACAGTCGAAGCTCTAGTCCGCAAGCCCAGTCCGCCCCTTCTACGCGGACTGGCGTGTTCTTTCTTTTTGCTTCCCGTCACCGCTGCCCGGTTCTCCTGTACCCCGGGCAGCCGGTTATTTTAGCCCTGCCCGTTTGGGCAGGCCCCCTATCCTATAAATAGGGGGTAGGTGGTGCACCCAAGACACGCTGACTCGGACCCAGGAGCCTACTTGTTACAGGCTGCGGACTCGAATCCTGTGCCTTGCGGACTCCCCCTCGCTCTGCTCTTGTCCAGCTTTTCCTTTCACTTGTAACCAAATTCTTCTTCAATCAAAGGAAAGCCCGTCGCAAGAGAGGCATTCAGGCCGCGACGGGCGAAGTCTGTTGTTGCCGTGGTTCACGGCCCTGCTCTTCTTCCTGCCCTCATCCGCTTAGTAGATCGCTACTCGCAGTCTTCCTTATTCCCCGGTGTTCGAACCGTTAGCTGGTGGTGCTTGACTCCTCTGTGTTTTCGTGCATCAACAATCACCTTCTCCCAGATGATGACACACGTCTTTTGACCGTACTTGGGGAAGTTTGTGGTAGTTTATTTCGATGACATCTTAGTCTATAACACCTGCACTGCCGAGCACATCTCCCACTTGAGAGTGACTTTATCCACCTTGAGGAAGGAGACTTTCTTCCTAATCCTTAAGAAATGCATATTCTATGTTCCGGAGGTAGAGTTTTAGTTTATATAGTCGGGTCTGAGGGAATTCGAGTTGATCCTGGAAAGGTTCAGGTGATTAAGGACTGGCCCGAACCGACTAGCCTACAAGAGGTGCGTAGTTTCCATGGTTTAGCTACTTTCTATCATTGCCTCATACAAGACTTTAGTAGCATTATGGCACCTATTAGTGACAGCATGAAGAAGGGTGAGTTCACTTGGATGAACTCTGCCACCTTTTCCTTCCAACATATTAAGAAGCTCATGACAGAGGCACCGGTGTTATGTCTAGCTGACTTCACCAAGGTCTTTGAGCTTACCTGTGACGCTTCAAGGGTAGAAATAGGAGGTGTTTTGAGTCAAGAAGGTCACCCGGTCAGTTATTTCAGTGAGAAACTAGCTGGCGCTAAGTTGAATTATTCGAACTACGATAAAGAGTTTATGCTGTTGTTAGGTGTTAGCATCATTGACGACATTATCTCCTCTCCAAGGAGTTTGTGATCCTCTCCGATCATGATGCTTTACGTTTCATAAACGTTCAGCATAAAATCAGCCAGTGTCACGCTAAGTGGGTAGCTTTCTTACAATGCTACACGTTTAGTCTTAAGCACCTTAAGGGGTCTGATAATTGAGTTGCCGATGCACTTAGCCGCCTTACCCTTCTGCTGTCTACCATGCAAGTCAATGTCGTAGGATTCGAACGAGTTAAGCACGAATACGCCACTTTCCCAGATTTCCATAAGATGTATTTCTCTGCCCAGGATAGCTCTCCAACGACCATATCTACATTTGTTCTTAAGGACGGTTATCTTTTTAGGAACCGGAAGTTGTGTATTCCTCGATCCTCCTTACGACACCACATTATTTGGGAATTACATAGCGGATTTTTGAGTGGACACTTTGGAATGGATAAGACCATTACAATCGTTGAGGAGAAGTTTTACTGGCCTAAACTTAAGGAAATGGTTTGGGGAATAGTGCGTAGTTGTCATACATGTCAAGTATCTAAGGGAACTAAGACCAATGTTGGGTCATACACCCCATTACCTATTCCTTCCGTACCATGGCAATACGTGAGCAGGGATTTCATATTAGGCCTTCCTACTACTCTTCGTCGACACGACTCCATTTTTGTAGTTGTGGATAGATTTTATAAAATGGAATACTTTATCCCAAGTAGCAGGACCAACGACGCCTCTCACGTAGCTAAGTTATATTTTCTGGAAGTCGTTAGTCATTGCGGACTGCCGAAGACAATTGTATTGGATAGGGACGTGAAATTCACTAGCTATTTTTGGAAAAATTTATGGTTTTTAATGGGGAACAAATTATTATTTTCAACTGTCTATCATCCGCAAACTGATGGTCAGACAGAAGTAGTCAATCAGAGTTTGGGGGATCTTCTTAGATGTCTCGTAAGTGATCACAAGGGCACTTGGGATCTACTTCTTCCCCGTGCACAATTTACTTACAATAAATCTAAGAACAGATCCACGGTTATGTCCCCTAACAAAATTGTTCACGGGTATAAGGTTCCTGTACAACTTGAGTTGGTTCCATTACCACTGACATATAAAGCAAGTCAATTTACACAATCCTTCGCCCAACACATTCATGACTTGCACGCACATATCCGGACAACCTTGTCCTCCCAATATGGATCCTATCAAACACAAGCTAATTAACATAGGAGAGTGTCACACTTTAAAGTCGGTGATCAAGTCTTAGTCCACTTAGTTCTCGATCGACTGCCAACTGACACAGTTAGAAAGTTAGATCCAAAGCGCGCCGGCCCCTTCCGGATTATAAAAAAACTCGATGATAATGCTTTTATCTTAGATTTGCCGGCTGATTGGGGTTTTTCACCCATTTTTAATGTTTCGGATATGACGATATTTGTCTCGCCTCCACAAGAGTTGACTTCTTTGTCATCTTCTAGTTCCACTCAAAATTCTTTGCGTTTGGGGAGTGGCAGTACGGATGATCTCTCTCTCTCTCCTGGTCTCCATAGGTTTATCATCGGATGGTATGTTGTCTTCTATTGGATCCCTAGTTGATTTGGGCTAGGTTCACTAGCTTAGGATGTGACACATCATGTATAGCCAGGGTCAATTTTGTGTCCTAGAGTCTAGGCCAAGTCCTTAGAGTCAACTTCAGATGGACCAGCTATCAATAAAACCATCAAAGACTCCAGACTTAGAAGATTTCAAGACTAAGTAAAATGATTTCGACGTTCGTCGAACTCAGCTCGACGAAAGGTGTTCGGCGCTCTACGATCGTGAGACAATTCTTAGTACTGAGCTCGACGATCCTTATTCTCTGTTTGACGAATGTTGAGGTTCTACTTCAAGCTAAAGTCATGACAACTTCAGAATTTTTCTAAGTCCACCTTCAAGCTTTGGTCGACGAACTAGATTCTGAGCTCGACGAACTTGGACCTCAAGTTCTCAACTTCTCAGGTCGACGAATGCAGTACTCTACTCGACGATTTCTGAATTCAGAGGATTTGTGTCGACACTTAGGGCATGTGTCGACACCAGACAATTTATGTCGACACCAGAAGATTTGTGTCGACACCAGGATATCAGTCAACACCAGCTCATGTCGACACCAGAAGATTTGAGTCAACACCAAGATCAATCAGTCGACACCAACTTATGTCGACATAGAAAATCAGTTACACAGAATATTTTGACTAAGTCCAGAACTGTTCTCAGCTCGAAGAATTTGGATCTCAGCTCAACGAATGAAGACTGTCTGTTCGACTAATGAAGATTGTCTAGTCGACGAACTCATCAAGCTCAGCTTGACGAACTCAAGCTCAGCTCGACGAACTCAAGCTCAGCTCGACGAACTCAAGCTCAGCTCGACGAACTCAAACTCAGCTCGACGAATTGTGTTCTTCGTTCGACGATTCCAGACTAGGTCTTCTCCAGTTTCCCGTCCCTTTTCTTGGCGATGATTCCTGAATAATTAATGATAGATCTTCTCGAAATGTTACCGTTGGAACGCGCATTAATCATGGACTATTACATGTCGTTTTTCCATGGGACAGTTAGGGAAATTATTGATTGCCCCTTCTTTCCAAGGCCGACGGCAATTACTGCTCAAACATTTCAAATTTCGAATGTTCTTAGTCAGTCAAGAGACAGAAAAGAAAGTAGAATCAATCAATAATAGTACAGCAAGCAATACAGACAATTAGACAGACACTCAGATTGCACAGAAGAACAATCATACAGAAATCTAAAGTTCTACTGCAATTAGCTTGGCAAGAGAACAACTTCATCAAGAAGAAGAAGAAGAACATTCAAATACTATCAAGAGTCTTCTTCCTTCAACTCTACAGGATAACTTCAAAGGACAATAAATATCAATCTGTCAAAGAAGTTCCTGAAGCAATTTCTGGTCCAGGCTTTCTAGGTCTTTGAAGACCTATCACCCTGAAGCAGTGCTCCAGTTTTCCTGATACATTCAAGATCTCAGGGGGAGCAAAATCTGCTAACATCAATCCACAGTCTTCTCAGTTGTCATTGAGAAAGAGAAGACACCATCACCTCTTTTCCAACTCCTGTACAGGGTTTTAATTCCCTTCAAAATTATTCCTGGTTACAAGTCTCCCTCCAAAAGACTTGAGGTTTTGGTTTTTGAGAACCTGAACAAAAGCTCATTGGTGTCAGGCACCTGATCAAAAACCTGAGTGGATTCCTACCAGGTTGGTAGAAGAGTGAATGTACCCAGGTTGGGGAACCACTATAAAATTTCTTGTGTCGTCTGATTGCCCTTTATTTTTGTTTTGGCTATGTTGTTCTGTGATTAATAGGTTGTTGTGCATAGTTTATTTTACTTACTGACTTGTTCACTTAGGATTACAACAAAAGTTGTAAAATGTTTGTACTGAGCACAATACTCTATTCACCCCCACTCTAGAGTATTTCAGATCTAACCTGCACTTTCAATTGGTATCAAAGCGAGGTTGGTTAAAATACCATACCTTAATTGGTTGTACAGGCTAACACCTGAACCACAAAGATCCCTCTTATTAGATCTGTTTGTTTGTTTTTGTTATTAGATTTATTTCTTCACAGACATGGCCCAAAACAAAGATTATGCAAGCATCAGACCTCCAGTTTGCAATCTTAACAAGTTTGCCATCTGGAAGGCAAGAATCAGGTTATACATGAATTCTATTGATGACGATATTTTTTCTGTTATCTTGACAGGTGTACCTCCAGCACCTGCAGCTTCTACAAGTACCTCCACCAACATGACTGCAGTACCTCCTCCAGAGAACAATGAAGCTTACAAGAAAGCCAAAATGGCAGATGCTAAGGCAATGAATATCTTGGCTCAGACAATGTCAGATGACATATTTCAAAAGGTGGCTGAGTGCACCTCAGCCAAGGCCATTTGGGATTCCATCAACCAAATGGTAGTTGGTTCATCAGATGAAAGGAAAGACAGGAGATCCAATCTCATATCCCTATATGATAATTTCAAGAAGGATGAGGCTGAATCAGTTGCAGAAATGTATAATAGGTTGAGCTCAATCATCAATGAGCTCAAAACCTTGGATAAGGACATCACCCTGATAGAAGTGAATGATAAGATTTTTATGTGCTTCCCTAGCTCTTGGGATTCCAGAATTTGGCCAATCAAAGAAGCCATAAGCCTCAATGAGATTTCAACTGAGTCTTTGCTAGGCAAATTAAAGTCCTATGAGCAGCTGATCAAATCAAGAGAAGCAGCAGAACAGAAGGAAACAACTCAAGTGAGAAAGGATCACAACATAGCCTTCAAAGCATCTGAGGAAAGTGAGACCTCAACATCAAATGAAGAATTGATGAGCCTATTTGCAAAAAGATTCTACAAGATGGCTAGAAAGGATTTCAGAAGGAAATCATCCAGGCAGGATGATAAGCCCAGATTTGACAAGACACCAACCAAGGAGGTTGTGTGCTTTGGATGCAGAAAGCCTGGACATTATATCTCTGAATGTCCAAAAAATCAGAAGAAGGAGAAAAACAAAGAAAGAGACTCCAGAAGAAAACACAGCAGCAGACCCTCTTCCAACAAGTATAAAAAGAAAGACAAGGGCTTTGTTGCTGAGACATAGAGTGATACAGAGGAAGAATCATCCTCTTCTAGCTCAAGTGAAGAAGAGGAAGAAGCAAGATCCAAGGAGGTTTGCCTTATGATAATTGATGCCTCCAGGAGCTATTCTGGTCAGAAGGAGAATTTGAAGATGAAGCAGCCTCAGACTCAAAGGCAGATCAGGTTCTTTCTAGTTTTTATTTTAATTCTGATTTATTTAAAACTGAATTCAAAACTATGTGCTTACACTTAATCAATTCAGAAAAAGAAATAAAAACTCTTAGAGAAATAATAGGAAGTCTTGAATCTGTTAACTCAGAAAACATTAAACTAACAGACCAACTAACTCTAGAAATGAACAAATAATTAAATTAAAATCTGAATTATGTGAGGCCAAACAACTTGAGCAATCTCTCAATCAGAGAAGCCTCAAGCTGATGGACATAACAAGCACAGTTAATTCCAGATTAAATGGCAAGCTGGGCTTGGGTGCTTCATCAAGTTTGCCCCCCATAATTAAGAAAAATATTCTTACAACCCCCATCAAGTTTATTTCTGCAAAGGGAAAAGAAAAGTTAATAGACAAACCAATGTCAGAAAACAATCCAAAACCTATAGAAAAGAGAAACAGAAATCAGAAAACATTTAATAAAAACAAGGTTCAGCAGCATTAGTCGAACTCAGATCGACGAAATGTGGCCAGTTCGTCGAACCCAGATCAACGAACGCTGAACGAAAACTTTAGTAATAATAATTCGTCTAACTGTGAACGACAAACTTGGTATGGTTCGTCGAGCAGAGATCGACGAACTTGGGGCGCAGAAAATGACTATTGTCATTCTCTGAGCAGAGATCGACGATCTCAGCCCTATTCGTCGAACTCTGGTCGACGAACTTACAAAAATTCGTCGAACCCAGAAGGACCAAACTTAAACTATTTCTCTTACAAAAACTCTAAACCAGCTAACAAGTCATTCAATCCAGTAGCCTCTGCTCCTCATCCGCGGGCTGTTGGACACCTGCCGGTGCAGCGATCTCCGGAGCAGCGCGATCTGGCGCTCGCGGCCTCTGCTCAGCGACCTCAGCAGTCTGCTTCTCTTTTCCTTCACGCACTGATGCCAAGTGCTTGCCCTTGTAGAATCGGACGTCGTCCGCGAGCCTTTTCTTCTCCCTTTCAGACCTCTCCAGCGCCCGCGAGATGCTGGCGATCTGGTCTTTTAAGGCCTTCTCGCGTTCCGCGGACGCTTTCTCACGCGCCGCGGACTCCTTCTCGCGCTCCTCTGCTTTCTCTAACTCAGCTTTGACACACTGCATTTCAACTTCAAATTTCCTCTCTAACTCCTTGATCATATTCAGGCTGGGCGGATCATCCCTCGCAGATTCTACAGGCGAGACCGCGTCACCACCGGTATTCGGAGTTACCACGAACTCTCCACTCTCGATGGAGCCCGGCGCATCAGCTCCGCAGCAATCCGCAGATCCTCAGCGGCTTTATCCACCGCGACCTGCTTCAAGGCCGCCCCTACTGCAGCAACATGAGCAACGATTTGTTTCTTCTGCTCCTCTATCTTCTCTTTCAGTCTCTCTCTCTCCTCTTCCTCCGCAGCGGACACGGAAGGGACTTCGTCACCCTTATTCCCAGTGGTCGCCTCAGATTGCTGCAGTACAACCAGCAAGGATTCGTTGATTAAATCAAGTCGATCGACGTCTATGGAATCTATTATCTCATCCGTGGATAGACTGACCTTTGAGAGGGAATTATCTCCCTGGATTTGGGCCTCCGGAGTAACCAGATCGCTGTCTGGAACTTCTTTGTCGTGCGGCCTGTATTGTAAGTCCGCTTCTCCAGTCCGCTTGGAGACGTTCTTCTCCTTCATTGCGCGCAGTTTCTTCTCAACCCGCTCGGCGACGGTCGCCCCGTCTCTCTTCCTCTTCTTCCTCTTAGCAGTCTTCTCAGTGGAATCCGCGGCGGACCCCCCTAAATCGGGCTGGTTCTCGCGGACAGGCTCTGGGTTCACAGCAGTCAATGCCTTTGAGGGCACATCGTCCTCTTCCTCAGTCCGCCTGTCTTCTTCATCCAAGTTAACGATAGGCACCTGGGCATTGGGAGAAGATATGTTAGCCTCAATGTGTTCGCTAGTGGTATCCGCCGAAGTTGCAGTTTTCTGAGAAAGGGCAGAGTCCGACATCGTCACCATCTTCTCACTTCTCAGTGGTTCGGCGTCGACTGCGGCGTCTTCGCGAGCAGATACATCGGCATGGCGGACTGGTTTCTCCGCAGGCTTCTGGCTCAGGGAACTCTCTCCTGTGGTGCGGACAGGGTCTTTCCTTGTCGACCTCTTTAATATCTTCTTGGTCCTCATAGGCGTTGCCAGTGCTGGGTTGCCCTTTGCAGTGAGACTAGAGAAGAAAGCTCCAAGCCTTGCCATGTCGGACTGGAAAGTGGAGACCGCAAGTGGTGAGTAGCGCCCCGTATCGGTCGAGATTCTCAACAGTTCCAGGGCCTCCTGCGATATTTATAGCGTTGGCGGCATTTTCGAGGCATGCGGACTCGGCGGTTAAGAAAACATTTTCCAAGTTTTCTGGAAACTTAAAAATGTGCGGGGATTATGTTAACCCCTCAGTCCGCAACACCCTGCAAGATTCCAAAGCCCCCCTTTCAGCAGGCGCGGACGCGATTTATCCGTCCGTCCAGTCCGGCAAGGTCCCCAATCGAACAAGGTACCCCAGCAGCGGACGCAAGGATATGTCCGCTCAGTCCGCCAGGACGGGTATCGGATTCTCTGCAAGTGGCGGACGCAGTTTCTCGTCCGCCCAGGCCGCGACCCTCCAGCAAGCGCGCCCAGCAACAGTGGAAGCTCTAGTCCGCGAGCCCAGTCCGCCCCTTCTACGCGGACTGGCATGTTCTTTCTTTTTGCTTCCCGTCACCGCTGCCCGGTTCTCCTGTACCCCGGGCAGCCGGTTATTTTAGCCCTGCCCGTTTGGGCAGGCCCCCTATCCTATAAATAGGGGGTAGGTGGTGCACCCAAGACATGCTGACTCGGACCCAGGAGCCTACTTGTTACAGGCTGCGGACTCGAATCCTGTGCCTTGCGGACTCCCCCTCGCTCTGCTCTTGTCCAGCTTTTCCTTTCACTTGTAACCAAATTCTTCTTCAATCAAAGGAAAGCCCGTCGCAAGAGAGGCATTCAGGCCGCGACGGGCGAAGTCTGTTGTTGCCGTGGTTCACGGTCCTGCTCTTCTTCCTGCCCTCATCCGCTTAGTAGATCGCTACTCGCAGTCTTCCTTATTCCCCGGTGTTCGAACCGTTAGCTGGTGGTGCTTGACTCCTCTGTGTTTTCGTGCATCAACAATCACCTTCTCCCAGATGATGACACACGTCTTTTGACCGTACTTGGGGAAGTTTGTGGTAGTTTATTTCGATGACATCTTAGTCTATAACACCTGCACTGCCGAGCACATCTCCCACTTGAGAGTGACTTTATCCACCTTGAGGAAGGAGACTTTCTTCCTAAACCTTAAGAAATGCATATTCTATGTTCCGGAGGTAGAGTTTTAGTTTATATAGTCGGGTCTGAGGGAATTCGAGTTGATCCTGGAAAGGTTCAGGTGATTAAGGACTGGCCCGAACCGACTAGCCTACGAGAGGTGCGTAGTTTCCATGGTTTAGCTACTTTCTATCGTCGCCTCATACAGGACTTTAGTAGCATTATGGCACCTATTAGTGACAGCATGAAGAAGGGTGAGTTCACTTGGATGAACTCTGCCACCTTTTCCTTCCAACATATTAAGAAGCTCATGACAGAGGCACCGGTGTAATGTCTAGCTGACTTCACCAAGGTCTTTGAGCTTACCTGTGACGCTTCAAGGGTAGAAATAGGAGGTGTTTTGAGTCAAGAAGGTCACCCGGTCAGTTATTTCAGTGAGAAACTAGCTGGCGCTAAGTTGAATTATTCGAACTACGATAAAGAGTTTATGCTGTTGTTAGGTGTTAGCATCATTGACGACATTATCTCCTCTCCAAGGAGTTTGTGATCCTCTCCGATCATGATGCTTTACGTTTCATAAACGTTCAGCATAAAATCAGCCAGTGTCACGCTAAGTGGGTAGCTTTCTTACAATGCTACACGTTTAGTCTTAAGCACCTTAAGGGGTCTGATAATTGAGTTGCCGATGCACTTAGCCGCCTTACCCTTCTGCTGTCTACCATGCAAGTCAATGTCGTAGGATTCGAACGAGTTAAGGACGAATACGCCACTTTCCCAGATTTCCATAAGATGTATTTCTCTGCCCAGGATAGCTCTCCAACGACCATATCTACATTTGTTCTTAAGGACGGTTATCTTTTTAGGAACCGGAAGTTGTGTATTCCTCGATCCTCCTTACGACACCACATTATTTGGGAATTACATAGCGGATGTTTGAGTGGACACTTTGGAATGGATAAGACCATTACAATCGTTGAGGAGAAGTTTTACTGGCCTAAACTTAAGGAAATGGTTTGGGGAATAGTGCGTAGTTGTCATACATGTCAAGTATCTAAGGGAACTAAGACCAATGTTGGGTCATACACCCCATTACCTATTCCTTCCGTACCATGGCAATACGTGAGCAGGGATTTCATATTAGGCCTTCCTACTACTCTTCGTCGACACGACTCCATTTTTGTAGTTGTGGATAGATTTTCTAAAATGGAATACTTTATCCCAAGTAGCAGGACCAACGACGCCTCTCACGTAGCTAAGTTATATTTTCTGGAAGTCGTTAGTCATTGCGGACTGCCGAAGACAATTGTATTGGATAGGGACGTGAAATTCACTAGCTATTTTTGGAAAAATTTATGGTTTTTAATGGGGAACAAATTATTATTTTCAACTGTCTATCATCCGCAAACTGATGGTCAGACAGAAGTAGTCAATCAGAGTTTGGGGGATCTTCTTAGATGTCTCGTAAGTGATCACAAGGGCACTTGGGATCTACTTCTTCCCCGTGCACAATTTACTTACAATAAATCTAAGAACAGATCCACGGTTATGTCCCCTAACAAAATTGTTCACGGGTATAAGGTTCATGTACAACTTGAGTTGGTTCCATTACCACCGACATATAAAGCAAGTCAATTTACACAATCCTTCGCCCAACACATTCATGACTTGCACGCACATATCCGGACAACCTTGTCCTCCCAATATGAATCCTATCAAACACAAGCTAATCAACATAGGAGAGTGTCACACTTTAAAGTCGGTGATCAAGTCTTAGTCCACTTAGTTCTCGATCGACTGCCAACTGACACAGTTAGAAAGTTAGATCCAAAGTGCGCCGGCCCCTTCCGGATTATAAAGAAACTCGATGATAATGCTTTTATCTTAGATTTGCCGGCTGATTGGGGTTTTTCACCCATTTTTAATGTTTCGGATTTGACGATATTTGTCTCGCCTCCACAAGAGTTGACTTCTATGTCGTCTTCTAGTTCCACTCAAAATTCTTTGCGTTTGGGGAGTGGCAGTACGGATGATCTCCCTCTCTCTCCTGGTCTCCATAGGTTTATCATCGGATGGTACGTTGTCTTCTGTTGGATCCCTAGTTGATTTGGGCTAGGTTCACTAGCTTAGGATGTGACCCATCATGTATAGCCAGGGTCAATTTTGTGTCCTAGAGTCTAGGCCAAGTCCTTAGAGTCAACTTCAGATGGACCAGCTATCAATAAGACCATCAAAGACTCCAGACTTAGAAGATTTCAAGACTAAGTAAAATGATTTCGACGTTCGTCGAACTCAGCTCGACGAAAGGTGTTCGGCGCTCTACGATCGTGAGACAATTCTTAGTACTGAGCTCGAGGATCCTTATTCTCTGTTTGACGAATGTTGAGGTTCTACTTCAAGCTAAAGTCATGACAACTTCAGAATTTTTCTAAGTCCACCTTCAAGCTTTGGTCGACGAACTAGATTCTGAGCTCGACGAACTTGGACCTCAAGTTCTCAACTTCTCAGGTCGACGAATGCAGTACTCTACTCGACGATTTCTGAATTCAGAGGATTTGTGTCGACACTTAGGGCATGTGTCGACACCAGACAATTTATGTCGACACCAGAAGATTTGTGTCGACACCAGGATATCAGTCAACACCAGCTCATGTCGACACCAGAAGATTTGAGTCAACACCAAGATCAATCAGTCGACACCAACTTATGTCGACACAGAATATCAATTACACAGAATATTTTGACTAAGTCCAGAACTGTTCTCAGCTCGAAGAATTTGGATCTCAGCTCAACGAATGAAGACTGTCTGTTCGACTAATGAAGATTGTCTAGTCGACGAACTCATCAAGCTCAGCTTGACGAACTCAAGCTCAGCTCGACGAACTCAAGCTCAGCTCGACGAACTCAAGCTCAGCTCGACGAACTCAAACTCAGCTCGACGAATTGTGTTCTTCGTTCGACGATTCCAGACTAGGTCTTCTCCAGTTTCCCGTCCCTTTTCTTGGCGATGATTCCTGAATAATTAATGATAGATCTTCTCGAAATGTTACCGTTGGAACGCGCATTAATCATGGACTATTACATGTCGTTTTTCCATGGGACAGTTAGGGAAATTATTGATTGCCCCTTCTTTCCAAGGCCGACGGCAATTACTGCTCAAACATTTCAAATTTCGAATGTTCTTAGTCAGTCAAGAGACTGAAAAGAAAGTAGAATCAATCAATAATAGTACATCAAGCAATACAGACAATTAGACAGACACTCAGATTGCACAGAAGAACAATCATACAAAAATCTAAAGTTTTACTGCAATTAGCTTGGCAAGAGAACAACTTCATCAAGAAGAAGAAGAAGAACATTCAAATACTATCAAGAGTCTTCTTCCTTCAACTCTACAGGATAACTTCAAAGGACAATAAATATCAATCTGTCAAAGAAGTTCCTGAAGCAATTTCTGGTCCAGGCTTTCTAGGTCTTTGAAGACCTATCACCCTGAAGCAGTGCTCCAGTTTTCCTGATACATTCAAGATCTCAGGGGGAGCAAAATCTGCTAACATCAATCCACAGTCTTCTCAGTTGTCATTGAGAAAGAGAAGACACCATCACCTCTTTTCCAACTCCTGTACAGGGTTTTAATTCCCTTCAAAATTATTCCTGGTTACAAGTCTCCCTCCAAAAGACTTGAGGTTTTGGTTTTTGAGAACCTGAACAAAAGCTCATTGGTGTCAGGCACCTGATCAAAAACCTGAGTGGATTCCTACCAGGTTGGTAGAAGAGTGGATGTACCCAGGTTGGGGAACCACTATAAAATTTCTTGTGTCGTCTGATTGCCCTTTATTTTTGTTTTGGCTATGTTGTTCTGTGATTAATAGGTTGTTGTGCTTAGTTTATTTTACTTACTGACTTGTTCACTTAGGATTACAACAAAAGTTGTAAAATGTTTGTACTGAGCACAATACTCTATTCACCCCCACTCTAGAGTATTTCAGATCTAACCTGCACTTTCAATTGGTATCAAAGCGAGGTTGGTTAAAATACCATACCTTAATTTGTTGTACAAGCTAACACCTGAACCACAAAGATCCCTCTTATTAGATCTGTTTGTTTGTTTTTGTTATTAGATTTATTTCTTCACAGACATGGCCCAAAACAAAGATTATGCAAGCATCAGACCTCCAGTTTGCAATCTTAACAAGTTTGCCATCTGGAAGGCAAGAATCAGGTTATACATGAATTCTATTGATGACGATATTTTTTCTGTTATCTTGACAGGTGTACCTCCAGCACCTGCAGCTTCTACAAGTACCTCCACCAACATGACTGCAGTACCTCCTCCAGAGAACAATGAAGCTTACAAGAAAGCCAAAATGGCAGATGCTAAGGCAATGAATATCTTGGCTCAGACAATGTCAGATAACATATTTCAAAAGGTGGCTGAGTGCACCTCAGCCAAGGCCATTTGGGATTCCATCAACCAAATGGTAGTTGGTTCATCAGATGAAAGGAAAGACAGGAGATCCAATCTCATATCCCTATATGATAATTTCAAGAAGGATGAGGCTGAATCAGTTGCAGAAATGTATAATAGGTTGAGCTCAATCATCAATGAGCTCAAAACCTTGGATAAGGACATCACCCTGACAGAAGTGAATGATAAGATTTTGATGTGCTTCCCTAGCTCTTGGGATTCCAGAATTTGGCCAATCAAAGAAGCCAGAAGCCTCAATGAGATTTCAACTGAGTCTTTGCTAGGCAAATTAAAGTCCTATGAGCAGCTGATCAAATCAAGAGAAGCAGCAGAACAGAAGGAAACAACTCAAGTGAGAAAGGATCACAACACAACCTTCAAAGCATCTGAGGAAATTGAGACCTCAACATCAAATGAAGAATTGATGAGCCTATTTGCAAAAAGATTCTACAAGATGGCTAGAAAGGATTTCAGAAGGAAATCATCCAGGCAGGATGATAAGCCCAGATTTGACAAGACACCAACCAAGGAGGTTGTGTGCTTTGGATGCAGAAAGCCTGGACATTATATCTCTGAATGTCCAAAAAATCAGAAGAAGGAGAAAAACAAAGAAAGAGACTCCAGAAGAAAACACAGCAGCAGACCCTCTTCCAACAAGTATAAAAAGAAAGACAAGGGCTTTGTTGCTGAGACATAGAGTGATACAGAGGAAGAATCATCCTCTTCTAGCTCAAGTGAAGAAGAGGAAGAAGCAAGATCCAAGGAGGTTTGCCTTATGATAATTGATGCCTCCAAGAGCTATTCTGGTCAGAAGGAGAATTTGAAGATGAAGCAGCCTCAGACTCAAAGGCAGATCAGGTTCTTTCTAGTTTTTATTTTAATTCTGATTTATTTAAAACTGAATTCAAAACTATGTGCTTACACTTAATCAATTCAGAAAAAGAAATAAAAACTCTTAGAGAAATAATAGGAAGTCTTGAATCTGTTAACTCAGAAAACATTAAACTAACAGACCAACTAACTCTAGAAATGAACAAATAATTAAATTAAAATCTGAATTATGTGAGGCCAAACAACTTGAGCAATCTCTCAATCAGAGAAGCCTCAAGCTGATGGACATAACAAGCACAGTTAATGCCAGATTAAATGGCAAGCTGGGCTTGGGTGCTTCATCAAGTTTGCCCCCCATAATTAAGAAAAATATTCTTACAACCCCCATCAAGTTTATTTCTGCAAAGGGAAAAGAAAAGTTAATAGACAAACCAATGTCAGAAAACAATCCAAAACCTATAGAAAAGAGAAACAGAAATCAGAAAACATTTAATAAAAATAAGGTTCAGCAGCATTAGTCGAACTCAGATCGACGAAATGTGGTCAGTTCGTCGAACCCAGATCAACGAACGCTGAACGCAAACTTTAGTAATAATAATTCGTCTAACTGTGAACGACAAACTTGGTATGGTTCGTCGAGCAGAGATCGACGAACTTGGGGCGCAGAAAATGACTATTGTCATTCTCTGAGCAGAGATCGACGATCTCAGCCCTATTCGTCGAACTCTGGTCGACGAACTTACAAAAATTCGTCGAACCCAGAAGGACCAAACTTAAACTATTTCTCTTACAGAAACTCTAAACCAGCTAACAAGTCATTCAATCCAGTAGCTGATTGGGTTATTCCACCTAGGAGATATCACCACTTAGGTTATAAATCTCAACCTGCATTATCAATTATATCCAGTTTCTCTTTTCAACCAAATAAAGGACCCAAGGTAACCTGGGTCAAGAACAATTGAGTTTTGTTTTTCATTAAAGGTACAGGTGAAGAACTGTCCAAGGGTAAGTCAGACTGGTACTTGGATAGTGGTTGCTCCAAAAACATGATAGGCAGCAAGGCAAATTTATCCAATTACAAGTCCAAGCTAGGACCAAATATGATATTTGGTGATTCAAAGAGTGGCCAGTCAGAAGGATATGGAGCAGTCAAGATTGGGATAGTTACTTTCAAGAAAGTAACATATGTAAGAGGACTTAAACATAACCTAATATCCATAAGTCAACTATGTGATGAAGGTTATCAGGTACAGTTTAACTCTACCTCTTATTCTATTATTAATAATGAAAACCAAACTGTTTTAATTGGAATTAGACAAGGGGATCTCCAATTATTTGATTGGCTGGATGATCCTTTAAGTGCCTATTTGCTGGAGGCAACCTGTCTTCAGGTTGTACACCTTCAGTCTCTTCATTTAGTTGCATCTCTTGGTCTTCTTCAGCATCATGAGTATCTTGTACTCCCCCTGGACAACAGCCACCATCTTCGACTTGATGACTTGCAGAAGGACCTTCTGTTAAGGTAAGCTTGTCCATCTTCTCAGTTACACTTGTAGAGCTGCAAACACTTCTTGGCAATTCATTGTTAATAAGTCTAGCTTCATCAAAAACTACATGAACATACTCTTCTACAACTTGAGTAATCAAGTTGTAGACCTTATAAGCCTTATTATTATTGATGTACCCAACAAAGATCCCCTCATGGGATTTGGCAGCAAACTTAGTTAGATAAGACTTACCATTGTTAAGGATATATCACTTGCAACCAAAGATCCTGAAATAGGATAAATTTGGTTTTCTGCCCTTCATAATCTCATAGGGGGTCTTCTTGTGGCTCTTGGTGATAGTATCCCTATTGATCACATGACAAGAAGTGTTTACTGCCTCAGCCCAGAAATATTCTGGGAGAGATGTGTCACTCAACAGGGTTCTACCAGCCTCTATCATGGTTCTATTTTTCCTTTCAGCAATACCATTTTGCTGAGGTGTTCTAGGTGAAGAAAATTCCTGAAACATCCCAAACTCTTCACACAGTTTTGTCATACTTTCAGTCTGAAATTCAGTACCATGGTCACTTCTGATTTTGACCACTATACTGTCCAATTCATTCTGAATTTGTTTAACAAAACTATATAAGATACTTGGGGTTTTAGATTTTTGTCTTAGGAAGAACACCCAGGAAAAGCTTGAATAGTCATCAACTACCACAAATGCGTAGACCTTCCTACCTAGGCTGTGAACTGGCATAGGACCAAAAAGATCCATATGCAAGAGGTATAGACACCTCACAGCATCTTTGTTCTGAAGGCTATGAAAGGTGGATTTGGTTTGCTTGCCTTTTTGACAAGCTGAGCATATCCCATCCTTTATACACTTAACCTGAGGACCATTCCTCACTAACTCTTTGCTAAAGAGTTGGTCAATTGTCTTATAGTTAAGATGAGCCAGCCTCTTGTGCCATTTAACACAATGTGAGACTTTCTCATCAGCTACAAGACAAATAGGAGAAACATTGTTCTCACATACAAAGTCAAGACAATAGACATTTCTCTTCCTATATCCTGTCAGAATGATCTTTTGATTACTTGACCTTTTGATATGACAACCATCCTTGACAAATGAGATGTCATATCCTAAATCACTCAGCTGACTTATGCTAATGAGGTTATGTTTCAAACCCTTTACATAAGCCACTTAAATAATTGTAATTTGGTTACTAGAAATGTTAACAAAGCCTTTGATGATTCCTTTTTCTGAACCACCAAAGTTAACTTTAGGGCCATCCTTGATAGGTGTATAGTCCTTCAGCAACCCCCTAGTTCCAGTCATGTGCCTGGAACATCCACTGTCCAAGTACCATATAGGGGCATGGCAACTTGGACTCACCTGCAAAACAGATTACTTAACCTTAGAACCCAAATAATTCTTGGGTCCTTGGTGAAGGTTAGTCTGACCTTTAACAAAACTACCTGTAGCTGTTCTAGCAGGCAGTTTGCTACTCTCCTTGACACTTGAATTGTGCCAACAATCTATGGCAAAGTGGCCTATCTTGCCACAACACCAGCACTCAAACATGTTGTACCTTTGTTTAGGTACAACCCTGACTAAAACTGCAGGCTTCTTGTTTAGTGCTGGGGCTTTGCAGTTAGATTTGGACCTAGCTGTCCAGGCAGGTTTTGTAAACCCCAATCAAGTCTTACCCTTTTGAGGTACAAACTCATCTATCAAAGGTAAAACAGATTTTGGTTTAGAAAAACTTGCTACAATCTCTCTCTCCTTCTGAAGTCTATCCTCTAGATTTCTAATTTGATCATTCTTAAATGTAATAGTACCCATCTGAATAACAGTAATGTTCTTCAGCCTGGCTATTTCATTCAGTTTCTGATCAAACAACTTGTCTGAATCAGCAGCAGCCAATTTAAGACTAACAATCTCCTTTGCCTGAGTTTTGGCTAAGGTTTTGCTTTTCTTCAAGGCCTGCAACAAGTCCCTATATTCATCAATTAACTGATGAATATCTCCTTCAGTTTCAGACCCTCCCACATCACTTGATGCAGATGTATCTGATTCTGACTCAGTACTAGAAATTAAACTAGAAGAACAACTTTGTACCTTGCTTGGTCCAGGCTGATCCTAGATTTTGTCTCCTTCAGATAAGGCCATCAGCCCTTTGCACTGATTGTCCTCATGCTCATAAATTGAATTCATTAACTACATGAACTCATCTTCCTCCTATTCAGCAAACAATCCAATATATGCTTCAGCTTCTAAATCTGTTTCTGAAGATGACTGATCAGTCAAACTTTTGTCTTTCTTAGCAACAAATGACTTTTCCTTTCTACCTTTAAACTGAGTCTTCTTTTTGTCAGTTGACTCCTTCCTCTTTTTAGGACAGTCAGCCACTACATGTCCCTGTCTATTGCAACAATAGCATACAATCTTTGAAGATGTAGCTTTGCTTGGCTTGGATCTGCTTCTTTCATTCCTTGATGACTTTCTTTTCTGATAATAGTCATCTATTGGCTGAGAAGTGGAAGGCTTAGACCTCCACTGCTTCTTCTTCAGAAACTTTTGAAAATGCCTAGTGAAAGCTGCAAAGTCTTCATCACTTTCACTGCTATCTGAATTCTTGCTTTCTGAATTATCTGTCATAGTCTCAACAACTATTTGAGGTGGATATGGAGACTTGCTTCTATACTTCCTAGTGGCTTCAGTTTTGAAGGCCACAGATCTTTCCTTGTGCTCTACTCTAGTAGTCTTCTCTTCCTCCTTTCTAGCCAATAACTGCATCTCATAAGATAACAGTTTTCCAAACAAAGTTGGAGGAGGTATATCAGCTAATTTGGCCATTTCCCTAATGGCACAAATCTTGGTGTCCCAGTCCTTGGTCAGGGATCTTAAAAACTTGTCATTCAGCTCATAGTTGCTTAATTCTCTTCCATAGGACATCAATTCATTTACTATCTTATAGAACTTCTTGTAGTATTCAGTAATGCTATCAGACTTTCCTTATCTGAAGCTTTCATATTCCTGATTTAACAAAGACTTCCTGTCTTGTCTTACTTCTTCTGATCCCTCCATATACACTATTAATGTGTCCCACATTTCTTTAGAAGTTTACAATGAATTAAGTTCTGAAATGTTGCATCATCAATTGCACTAATAATAATATTATGGGCCCTCTTGTCCATAGTGGCCAGAATGATTTCATCTTTGGTCATTTTTGAATAGTCCTTAGGAGTTTTCTGATTTGCATCCAGAATTGATATCTTCATTAGCACATATGGCCCTTCTTTGACTGTAATGTATATTCTTGGGTCAGATGCTTCCATAAAAAGTCTAACCCTCTCTTTCCAATGCCAAAAATCTCTTTTCTACAAATTGGCAATTTCATGGACCCCAGCTCTTTGTGATTCTCACTAGAACCCATTTTCTTGATTCTTGTTTATTCGAATTCTGCCTACAGGATCTTACTCAGACTGTTATGTCCTTTTTGAGTAACCTGGCTCTGATACCACTTGAAAGAAATAGTGCCTAACCACCTAGAGGGCGGGGGTGAATAGGTGTTCTTTTTCTTTTGACTTTAAGGCAGATCAATTGCAAATAAGTTTAAACAACAAATGTAATTCTACAGCTATCATAACACAACAACCACAGAAACTAACATTCACAGAGTGCACACAGATTTTTATAGTGGTTCCTCAAGGTCTGGGTACATCCACTTTCCCCCTTCGCCTATCTAGTAGTGTACTAGATTCGGCCTAACTTCTCCACTTCTTCTCAGATCCTCAGATCTTACAACTCAGAACCCCAAACAGGTTCCTACAACTCAGAGTGACCCCACTCCTACAACTCAGGCACAAAGCCCTACCACTCAGTCTTCACCAAGACCTACACTTAGGCTAAATAGCCCTACCTCAACCTTCAATCAAGGCCTACACTCAGAGAATAGAATCTCCTACACTCAGGCACAAAAGCCCTACCTCAGCCTTTATAGTTTAGGCTTACAACTCAGATCCTTTAGGATCCTACAAGAATTTAATAATACAAGGTAATTAACCACAACCCTGACTGAGAGAGATGAATTGACTGACTTCTTGATGAGTTCTTGGAAGAACTAGGCAGAGATCAACCACCCTTGGCTTTCTTCAAAGCTTCTTGAATTAGAACACAGTAGGGTTGAATCTCCTGTGCAGATGTTCTTCAATCAACTGCTGTCTTGAGATTCAGATCTCAATCTGAATCTTACTTTGCAGCCTGGTTCAGCAGCTGCTCTTCTTAGAAGGAGCTCTCTCTCCAACTTCTTAGATCTTCTGTTAAAGATCTTCTTTGTATTGTTAGATCTCTTGATTAATTGTTATTAATCTTCTCACGATTCCTCTTCTGATTGTTGAAGGAGAAAGTCCTTTATATAAGCTTTCTCTATGGTGACCGGCTGATCCGATTTCTAACAACCTTCTGACGGCTCTGACAGTTGCAGTTGACCGGTTGAAATGGCAGCTATCAAGTCATCCAGTCACTTCTTGAAATCACTGTCACTGTCTGAAAGTGTCGAGATAGATAGTCATTATGTGTCGACACAAATAGACTAAGTGTCGACACAAGTAGACTAAGTGTCGACACTAGCCTTGATGTTGTCGACACAACTCCTTGTGTTGTTGTAACAGCTTCTCGACATTACTTCTTCAGAATGTGTCGACACTGATCCTATGTGTCGACACAAGCCTTCTATTGAATTTGTCGACACTGGTTGAGTGTGTCGACACAAACACTTCTTCTTTAATACTTATTTGAATTTTGCTGTGTGTCGACACAACTCCTTTGTGTCGACACATGCCTTCTTGTGTTGAAACTTGCTGAGTGTCGACACATCTTCTTTTGTGTCGACACTTGAAAGAAATTGTACCTAATCACCTAGAGGGAGGGGGGGTGAATAGGTGACTAAATCTTTTTATACTTTTTAGGCAGATTTCAGATTATATCACAGAGTTATAATTTCTTCTTCACAGAAATCAATCAGCAATCACAACATCAAACATGCACACAGTGAACACACAGATTTATAGTGGTTCCCCAAGGTTTGGGTACATCCACTTTCCCCCTTCGCCTATCTAGTAGTGTACTAGATTCAGCCAAACTCCTCCACTATCTCAGATCCTCAGATCTTACACTCAGAACCCCAAACAGGTTCCTACAGCTCAGGCCCAAGGCCCTACAACTCAGTCTTCTCCAAAGACCTACACTCAGCTTCTTCACAAAGCCTACACTCAGCCACAACAGGCATACACTCAGAGAATTATATCTCCTACACTCAGGCACACAGGCCCTACCACTCAGCCTTTATAATTACAGGCTTACAACTCAGATCCCTAAGGATCGTACAAGAAAATAAGAATACAAAGTGTATATACCTACAACTCAGAAATAGAGAGATGAGTTGACAGGTTCTTGATGAGTTCTTGAATGAACTCTGCTGAGATCAATCTCACTTGGCTTTCTTCAAAGCTTCTTGAATGTAGAACACAATAGGATTGATTCTCTGCCGCTGATCTTCAATCACTGCTACTTAAGATTCAGAACTAGGTCTGAACCCTTCTTCACAGCCTGGTTCCAACGGCTGTCTTCTTGGATGGAGCTCTCTCTCTCCAACTTCTAAGATCTTCACTTGATTCTTCAATGAATAGCTAGATCTTCTTCTTTGATTGTTGATCAATCAACTGTTTTTCTGTTGATAGAATAAACCTATTTATAGGCCTTCTTCATGGTAACCGACTGATCCGGTTCCTAACAGCTTTCTGACAACTCTGACAGTTGTAGTAGACCGGATGGAATGGTAGCTGTCATATCATCCAGTCACTTCTTGAAATATCTGTAACTGTCTGAAAGTGTCGAGACAGTATGTATTTAAGTGTCGACACTTATAGATCAAGTGTCGACACAAGTTGACTAAGTGTCGACACTTGCCTTCAAGGTGTCGACACAACTCCTTATGTTGTAGATTTTACTTCTCGACATAGCTTTTTCATCATGTGTCGACACTGATATTGTGTTTCGACACAACTCCTTATTCTTCAGTACTTTGTTGAATTCTTGTAAGTGTCGACACAACTCCTTTGTGTCCACACATCTTCTTGTGTTGATACTTGTTCAGTGTCGACACATCTTCTTGGTGTCGACACTTGTCTTTTGTGTTGATACTTGCTGAGTGTCGACACAGCTCCTTATGTCGACACACTCTTCTTCTGTTGAGACTTTGGCTGAGTGTCGACACATCTTCATGTGTTGACACTTGTACTTAGAATTTCTTGAACTTTGCTGAGTGTCGACACATCTCCTTTGTGTCGACACTTTCTTCATGTATTGAGTCTTCTGCTGAGTGTCGACATATACTTTCTTGTGTCGACACTTTCTTCAAGTGCTGAGTCTTTTGATGTGTGTCGACACATACTTTATTATGTCGACACTTATACTTAGACTCTGCTGACTTTTGCTGAGCGTCAACACAAGTACTCCAAGTGTCGACACTTTCTGATGTTGACACAGTTCCTCTGGGTGTCGACACTGCTTCTAAGTGTTGATACGACTTCTCTGGACTTCTCTTTATTGAGTGTCGACACAAACTGTATGTGTCGACACTTTCTGTCTGGTGTCGACTCTGCATCACTGGTGTCGACACAAGTACTCCAAGTGTCGACACTGCTTGCCTGGGTGTCGACACAAGTCTTCTTAAGTGTCGACACTTTCCTTCTGGGTGTCGACACATGGACTTAGAATCTTTTCTGCTTTCCCTATAAATACTTGACCTGCACAACTAAACTCAAAACACATCAAATACATTTTGATGTATATCATTGAGTAGGGTGAGGCTTCTTCAAATCAGGTACATTTAAACCAATGTACCCAACAATCTCCCCCTATTTGGAGAAGTCATAACCCTTAGTCAATGATATACACCTTACAGAATGAAATCATAGCATGATGTAAAGCAGGATTATATAACAGGTCAAATTCATAAACATGTATTAATCAAAACATGTAAACACAGATATCATCTCAGAATAATTATGAAATAGATTTATAACACATCACATTGTTCTAACAACATAGTCATATTCATTATATAAAAGTTTACAGAGTGTTTAAAATCAAAAGATTACAACTGTAAACTAAAGATAAATTCTATTCTATTTCTGCTCAGCCTCCTTAATAACTATGCCCTTTCCAGATTTTATCTTTGCTTGTACGGAGGCTCCAGCATCTTCAGCAGCAGCAGGCTCCTTTCCTTTTAGATCCTTCTTTTTCTGATCTTCAGCTTTGATCTTTTGTCTTTCAAAGTAATGATATGGCTTTGGAAAGTACTTGCTAGGCTCTTGGGCATTAGGAGGTAGTTTTCCCATCTTAGCCTTTCTCCTGTATTGCACAATGGCTTCTTGCCTTGACTCATGCTTTCTCCATTCCAGTTCAGAATACCACTTATTTCTGTCTTGAATATTATCCTTGGCAGCCTTCCATGCAGTTAAGATAAAATTTCTTGAAGTGGGGCTCCACTGTTCAAAATCAGGCCTTTGTTCAGCTTGCTCTCTGAACCTTTTCTTAGACAACTGAGTCTCTTGTTCCTTGAGCAACAAAGCTTCTTGTTCTTTTAGTATGGCCTCAGATACTGGCTGAACCACTTTTTCTATTATGACATTGTGCTTTCCCTCAGGTGGGCTATACATAGACTGTATGTCTGCTTGTATCATATCAAAATCTGGTGGAGGATAGATCACCTGAGCAACTTCAGCTTGGTCACCTCCAAGATAGGCAGGATTAATCCCAGACTCTGCTACATTATCATCATCACATAAAGGAGGATAACCAAGAGTGGCTCTGATGGAATTGGAAATCCATTTTGCATGATCAGAGCCTGCTTTGACTAACACCCTCTCCCCCTTTATGACTTCTCTTTCCATGTGATCCCTTAGATCATCTTTGTGAAACCTTATTTGGGCATCCAAATAGTTTACTCCATCCTTAAAGTAAGGTTTCAACCGTTGGAGTATTTTAGTGATCAGCTTCTGAGAATCTTGAATTGCAGAAGTGACAGCAGTTAGGCTCTCTTGCAGTGCTTTGTCAAATTCCTCTTTGGCAGTGGTCAGGGCTGCATTCTGGGCAGTTGCTATATTCTTAAGTTCAGTGACAATTGCATTGTGGGAAGCTGTCAAATTATCATTCATCCTTATTTGATTCTCCATAACATATCCTTGCTTCAGTGCAATGTCATCCACTTGAGCTTTGATTTTCTCCTGATGAGTAGCTAGATAGACTACTGCATTCCCTCCCTTGTGGAAGCAGTCAGTCATCTCCTTCTTATTTAGATTCATCTCAAATCTAATAGACTTAATGTCCTGGGCCAGATCAAACTGTAGAGATTTTTGCCCTTCATCTATATACTTTTCAATAGCTTGCCTTTGCTCATCAAGCTTTATTTGCATAGCAACCATCAGAGAACTGTAATCTACAGATGGTGCTGGCTGTGGTGTAGGCTGTGGTGCAATAGTTTGTAAAGACTTCTTATAATTCTGGCTCCTTCTTTTAAATACTTGGAATTTCCTTTTCTTTGCTCTTACAGCCTCCTCATCTTCAGAAGCTGATGTGCTTGCTATTTCTACCCTCTCCCTAGGTAGCTCCTCAACATCCTTTGGCTTCTCAGGCTCTTTCCTTGCAGTTTTTCAACAATTACTACTTGCTCCCCCTCAACATGAGCAATCTCCCCCTCAGCAGCAGTACTTTCCTTCTCAAAGTCTGTTTGGTCCAGATTAAGGAAGAGATCTTCCATTGTAAACTCTTATTGAGGTTGTGATGGCGATTCTCTTATCTCATCAATTACTGGATTTGGTTCCACTTGATCAGATATTACTTGAGCTGCAACAGATGAGTCCTCCATGACAACATCTGGGGGTTGACTATCAATCTGAGGTTGTTGATTAACATTATTTAATGAATCAGACAAAACATTATCCTCTATAGGGAAAACTAAGTTATTGATTTCAGTGAGTACCTCAAGTATGGTGTGGGTTGCTTGTTCACTCTCTAGTGGAGTTGGTTCTTCCACTACTAGAGGCTCCCCTGGATAGAATCCTGGTGAAGAGGGTTTGTCTGTGGTAGCTCCCCCTGCCTGTCTGCATCATCTTGTATAGTTGGAGACTTTCCAGCAATACCAATGTCTTCTTCATCAGGAGTGAAGACAACTTGTTCTTCTGAACTTCTGGATGATTCTTGAGCCATTGGGGCTGTCTTCTTCTTCTTCTTTTGTGGAGTTATTTTCTCAAGAGTAGGCAATTCCTTTGTCAAGACCCTATCCCATCTAGAGAAGAGTCTCATGTCCATCTTCCTCATGTGATTGATTTTAGATCCAGCAGCTTGACTCATTACTTCTGGTATACTACTAGCCAAGTAAAGACTTAGTATCCTACCCAAATTGGGCTTCTTCATACTCTCCTTAATCTTCTCAAATACTACTACAGACCAATCAGTTTGTAGTGTGAAGATAATCTTTGTCATGAGAGTGAACATATGGGCTGAAACTCTGTCATGCCCACCAGGCTTACTCAAGATCACCTTGCCAACAATTTCTGAGAGAAATTTGCCTTGGCTGTTCATTCCTTTCCTATTGAAAACAGAACCTATTTTCATCTTGGAATAAAGTCCACACCAAGTTAAAGCCTCTCTGGTCTTGGAAGCAGTAACTTCATCTTCTTCCTTAGTCCTTAGTCCTTGGTAGGTTTAGTACCTTTCTCAAACTCTTAGGTGAGACCTTCACCTTTTCTCCGTGAACCCTGGACTTGATCTTTAGTCCAGATTCATCTACAGTAGCTCCATTCAGAAATTCCAGAACTTCTTTCTTCCAAATCTTTGTCGGCTCTGAAACAAAAAAATCTAACCCTGAGTTTGCAACTAGGGTTACCACATCCTTGATCTCTGGTTCTGCGTCATCAAACGCATGCCGCACCTGTTCATAGCCTTTATTCACGTTCTACTCGAGCTTGGGCGCCATTAGGGTTTGAAGAATTTGAATTGAGAGAAGAGAGGTGTCGACACACAAGTTTGGTCTCGAAACTTTGGTGAGCGTGTCGACAGACAATGGCGAAATCCTATTTATACCTTTCTAGATTTGAAGATGAAAGGGCGCGTCAAGAAACTTAAATTGTGTCGACACTGTTGAAAAGTGTCGACACAGACTTATAATGTCTCGACACCTATGTGTCGACATAAGTATAGTCGACAGAATATATGTGTCGACACTTGTTTATGTGTCGACACCACTTAGCTCGACACCTGGTCGAGACCTTACTTCACTAATTTTGCATAAAGTCTAAGTGTCGACACCACCTTGGATTTGTCGACACCTACCCTGTATGTGTCGACACTATTTTTCTGAAGTGTCGACACCAACTTCATAGATGTGTCGACACCTTTTCCCTGAAGTGTCGACACCACTTTTCTGTGTCGACACAGATAACTCTGTGTGCCGACATCTTTTTACTTAGCCAGTTCTGTAAACTTATTCTAAGTTTATCATACCTAATTCAATTTTGAATCTATTGAATTTGGTTTCTTCTAAAGGCTTGGTATACATGTCAGCTAGTTGATTATCTGTATTTACATACTCTATTGATATATCTTATTTTTCTTCATGTTCCCTTAGAAAATGATATTTTATCTCAATATGTTTAGTTCTACTATGGGAAACAGGATTGTTTGCAATAGATATAGCACTAGTAGAATCACAAAATAGTGGTGTTCTACTTACTTGAATACCATAATCCTCAACTTGATGTTGTATCCATAGAAGTTGAGCACAGCAAATTCCTGCAGCCACATATTCTGATTCTGCTGTGGAGATAGCCACACTTGTTTGCTTCTTGCTACTCCATGATATCAGTCTTCCACCTAGGAATTGACAGGTTCCAGTTGTACTTTTTCTAGCTTCTTTGCAGCTTGCAAAATCTGCATCTGAATAACCTGTCAGTTCAAAGTCTCCATTCCTAGGGTACCAAAGGCCTAGATAAGGAGTGCCCTTTAGATATCTCAGTATCCTTTTGACTGCTGTCAAATGAGACTCTTTAGGGCATGCTTGGTACCTAGCACAGACACATGTAGCATACATGATATCTGGTCTACTTACAGTCAAATATAGAAGGGAGCCAACTATCCCTCTATACAAAGTCTCATCTACAGGTTTCCCTGCATCATCTTTGCTAAGAGACATACTTGACCCCATAGGAGTTTTCATGGTACTGGATGAATCCATACCATACTTCCTTATCAGTTCTAGGGTGAACTTAGACTGGCATATGGATAAACCATTCTCAGTTTGTCTAACTTGGAGACCCAAGAAGAACTTAAGTTCCCCCATACTTCTCATCTCAAATTGTCCTTGCATTAGTTTTGCAAACTTTTTGCAAAGACTACTTTCAATAGAACCAAATATGATGTCATCTACATATATTTGGACTAGTATGATCTTGCCTCTGGATTCCCTAAGGAATAGAGTCTTGTCTATTTTCCCCCTTGTGAATTTATTCTCAATGAGGAAAGTAGACAGGGTTTCATACCAAGCCCTAGGGGCTTGTTTTAACCCATACAAAGCCTTCCTAAGTCTATAGACATAATTAGGTTGAGTTGAATCAACAAAACCTGATGGCTGTTCCACATAGATCTCTTCCTTTAGATTACCATTCAGAAAGGCTGACTTAACATCCATTTGGTATACTTTAAATCCTTGATAGGTTGCATAGGCCAGGAACATTCTTATGGCTTCCAGTCTGGCTACTGGAGCAAAGGTTTGATCAAAGTCAATACCTTCTTCCTGCCTATATTCCTTAGCAACCAGTCTTGCTTTGTTCTTGACAATCACTCCATGTTCATCCATCTTGTTCCTAAAGATCCACTTGGTTCCAATTATGTTGTGGTCTTTTGGTTTAGGAACAAGCTCCCAGACTTTGCATCTCTTGAACTGATTCAGCTCCTCTTGCATTGCCTCAATCCAATGAGGGTCTAGGATGGCTTCTTCAAACTTCTTTGGCTCTACTTGGGATAGAAAACTGGAGTAGAGTACATCACTCAGATTTTTGCTCCTTGTTTGTACCCCTTGTCTTAGATCACCAATGATTTGATCTGCTGGATGATCTCTTAGATGCCTATTAGCTGGAGGCATCCTGGCTTCAGGTTGAACTCCTTCAGCTTCTTCAACTTGCTGCACTCATTGGTCTTCTTCTGCATTAGGTACATGTATTACTCCCCCTGGACAACAGCCACTATCATCTACATGCTGGCTTGCAGTAGATCCTTCTTCAATAGTGAGCTTGTCCATCTTATTAGTCACACCTGTGGAGCTGCAAATACTACTAGACAACTCATGGTTAATAAGTCTAGCTTCATCAAATACTACATGTACTAACTCTTATACAACTTGAGTAGTCAAGTTGTAGATTCTATAAGCCTTACTGTTGTTGTTGTACCCAACAAAGATCCCCTCTTGGGACTTGGCAGCAAACTTGGTCAAGTAAGACTTTCCATTGATAAGTATGTAGCATTTACAACCAAAGATCCTGAAATAGGATAGGTTTGGTTTTCTACCTTTCACAATCTCATAGGGGGTCTTATTGTGGCTTTTAGTAATGGTAGCCCTATTAATTACATGGCATGCAGTATTAACTGCCTCAGCCCAGAAATATTCTGGGAGAGAAGTATCACTTAATAGGGTCCTACCAACCTCAATCAAGGTTCTATTTTTCCTCTCAGCAATGCCATTTTGCTGAGGTGTTCTTGGTGAAGAAAATTCCTGAAATATCCCAAATTCTTCACATAGTTTTGTCATACTATCAGACTGGAATTCAGTACCATGGTCACTTCTTATCTTGACCACTGTACTGTCTAGTTCATTCTGAATTTGTTTGACAAAACTATAGAAGATACTAGGTGTTTCAGATTTCTGTCTAAGGAAGAACACCCAGGAAAACCTTGAGTAGTCATCTACAACCACAAAGGTATAGACCTTCCTACCTAGGCTGTGAACTGGCATAGGACCAAAGAGATCCATATACAAGAGGTATAAACACCTCACAACATCTTTGTTCTCAATGCTATTAAAGGTGGATCTAGTCTACTTGCCCTTTTGACAAGCTGAGCATATTCCATCTTTAATACACTTAACTTGAGGACCATTCCTCACTAACTCTTTGCTAAAGAGTTGGCCAATTGTCTTGTAGTTGAGATGGGCTAGCCTCTTGTGCCATTTGACACAATGAGAGACTTTCTCATCAGCTACAAGACACACTGGAGAACCATTGTTCTCACACATAATGTCTAGGCAATAGACATTCCTCTTTCTATATCCTGTCAAAATGATCTCTTGATCATTTGACCTCCTGATATGACAACCATCTTTAACAAATGAGATGTCATATCCTAGATCACTCAGCTGACTTATACTAATAAGGTTGTGTTTCAAAGCTTTAACATAAGCCACTTGAGTAATAGTTATATGAGTGCTAGAAATGTTACCAAAACCCTTGATGATTCCTTTTTCAGAGCCACCAAAGGTGACTTTAGGACCATCCTTGATTGGTGTGTAGTCCTTTAGCAATCCCCTAGTTCCAGTCATATGCCTGGAACATCCACTGTCCAAGTACCATATTGGGGCATGGCCACTTGGACTCTCCTTCAAAACAGATTAGTTGACCTTAGAACCCAAAGAATTCTTGGGTCCTTGGTGCTGGTTAGTTTGCCTCTTAACAAAGCTACCTGCAGATCTTCCAACAGGCAGTTTGCTACTCAACTTGGCATTAGAATTATGCCAACAGTCTATGGCAAAGTGGCCTACCTTGCCACAGCACCAGCACTCAAATCTATTGTACCTTTGCTTAGGTACAACCCTGGCTGTTTTATCTAAAGCTGTCTTGTTGAGAGCTGGGGCTTTGCCCTTAGACTTGGACTGAACAGTCCTAGGAGGTTTAGTAAACCCCAGTCCAGCTTTACCCTTGTGAGGTATAAACTCATCAATCAAAGGTAGAACAGACTTTGGTTTAGAAAACCTAGCAACTATATCTCTCTCCTTCTGAAGACTAATCTTCAGATTTCTGATTTGATCATTCTTGAATGTTATAGTCCCCATCTAAATAACAGTTATGTTCTTCAGTCTGGCTATTTCATTTAACTTTTGATCAATCAGCTTCTCAAAATCAGTTGCAGCTACTTTGAGACTTGCAATCTCCTTAGCCTGACTCTTGGCCAAGGATTTGCTTTTCTTAAATGATTGCAACAGAACTCTATGTTCATCAATCAATTGATGAATATCCCCTTCAGACTCAGATGCACTCTCATCACTTGATGATGATGAATCTGATTCTGAACTAGCACAAAAAATTGAACTTAAAGAACAATTTTGTACCTTACTAGGTCCAGGCTGCTCCTGCATTTTGTCACCTTCTGACAATGCCATCAGTCCTTGGCACTGAGTGTCCTCTTGTTCATATATAGAGTTCATTAACTGGATGAACTCCTCTTCTTCTTCTTCAGCAAACAGTCCTATGTATGCTTCAGCTTTTGACTCAGTTTCTGAAGAAGGCATATCTGACAGGATTTTGTCCTTCTTGGCAACAAAGGACCTTTCCTTCTTGCCCTTGAATTGAGTCTTCTTCTTATCATTAGACTCTTTCCTTTTCTCTGGACAGTCAGCAATAACATGTCCTTGTCTGTTACAGCAATAACAAACAATTTTTGATAAAGTTGCTTTGCTTGACTTGGGCTTTCTCCTGTCTTTCTTTGATGACTTCTTATTCTGATAAAAGTCATCTTTTCCCTGTGATGTGGATGGCTTTGACCTCCACTGTTTCTTCTTTAGAAACTTCTAAAAGTGTCTTGTGAATGCTGCAAAGTCCTCATCACTGTCACTTCTTTCAGACTTTCTGCTTTCTGAATCATCTGACTTAGTCTCAGCAACCTTTGGAGGTGGAGATGGAGACTTACTTCTGTATTTTCTGGTGGCTTCTGTCTTGAATGCCACTGTCCTTTCTTTATGCTCACTTCTTGTAGTCTTCTCCTCTTCTTTTCTCACCATCAACTGTATCTCATAGGATAGCAGTTTTCCAAACAATGATGGAGGAGGAATATCTGCTAACTTGGCCATTTCCCTAATGACACAGATCTTGGTGTGCCAATCCTTTGTTAGGGACCTCAAGAACTTATCATTCAGCTCATAATTGCTGAATTCTCTTCCATAGGACATTAGCTCATTGACAATCCTATAGAATTTCTTATAGCATTCTGTTATGCTATCAGACTTGCCTTGCCTGAAACTTTCATATTCCTGGTTTAACAAAGGCTTTCTGTCCTGCCTCACTTCTTCAGAACCCTCCATATACACTATCAAGGTATCCCACATCTCCTTAGATGTCTTGCAGTGTATCAAGTTCTGAAAGGTAGCATCATCTATGGCACTTACAATGATATTCTGAGCCCTCTTGTCCATGGTGGCCAGAATGATTTCATCTTTTGTCATCTCAGAAAAGTCTTTAGGTGTTCTCTGATTTGCATCTAAGACTGAAACCTTCATAGGCACATATGACCCTTCTTTAACTGTAATATAAATTCTAGGGTCTGAAGCTTCCATAAACAGTCTCACCCTTTCTTTCCAGATGCCAAAAATCTCTTTTCTGCAAATGGGCAACTTCATGGATCCAAGTTCCTTATGATTCTCTGTTGAACCCATGTTTCTTGATTTTCATGATTCTGTACTTTACTTTATACTGAATCTGCCAACAGGATCTACTCAGACAGTTAAGTCCTTTTTGAGAAACCTGGCTTTGATACCACTTGAAAGAAATTGTACATAATCACCTAGAGGGGGGGGGGGGTGAATAGGTGACTAAATCGTTTTATACTTTTTAGGCAGATTTCAGATTATATCATAGAGTTATAATTTCTTCTTCACAGAAATCAATCAGCAATCACAGCATCAAACATGCACACAGTGAACACACAGATTTATAGTGGTTCCCCAAGGTTTGGGTACATCCACTTTCCCCCTTCGCCTATCTAGTAGTGTACTAGATTCGGCCAAACTCCTCCACTATCTCAGATCCTTAGATCTTACACTCAGAACCCCAAATAGGTTCCTACAGCTCAGGCCCAAGGCCCTACAACTCAGTCTTCTCCAAAGACCTACACTCAGCTTCTTCACAAAGCCTACACTCAGCCACAACAGGCCTACACTCAGAGAATTAGATCTCCTACACTCAGGCACACAGGCCCTACCACTCAACCTTTATAATTACAGGCTTACAACTCAGATCCCTAAGGATCCTACAAGAAAATAAGAATACAAAGTGTATATACCTACAACTCAGAAACAGAGAGATGAGTTGACAGGTTCTTGATGAGTTCTTGAATGAACTCTGCTGAGATCAATCTCACTTGGCTTTCTTCAAAGCTTCTTGAATATAGAATACAATAGGATTGATTCTCTGCAGCTGATCTTCAATCGCTGCTACTTAAGATTCGGAACTAGGTCTGAACCCTTCTTCACAGCCTGGTTCCAACGGCTGTCTTCTTGGATGGAGCTCTCTCTCTCCAACTTCTAAGATCTTCACTTGATTCTTCAATGAATAGCTAGATCTTCTTCTTTGATTGTTGATCAATCAACTGTTTTTCTGTTGACAGAATAAACCTATTTATAGGCCTTCTTCATGGTAACCGGCTGATCCGGTTCCTAACAGCTTTCTGACAACTCTGACATTTGCAGTAGACCGGCTGGAATGGTAGCTGTCATATCATCCAGTCACTTCTTGAAATATCTGTAACTGTCTGAAAGTGTCGAGACAGTCTGTCTTTAAGTGTCGACACTTATAGATCAAGTGTCGACACAAGTTGACTAAGGGTCGACACTTGCCTTCAAGGTGTCGACACAACTCCTTGTGTTGTAGATTTTACTTCTCGACACATCTTCTTCATCATGTGTCGACACTGATATTGTGTGTCGACACAACTCCTTGTTCTTCAGTACTTTGTTGAATTCTTGTAAGTGTCGACACAACTCCTTTGTGTCGACACATCTTCTTGTGTTGATACGTGTTCAGTATCGACACATCTTCTTGGTGTCGACACTTTTCTTCTGTGTTGATACTTGCTGAGTGTCGACACAGCTCCTTGTGTCGATACACTCTTCTTCTGTTGAGACTTTGGCTGAGTGTCGACACATCTTCATGTGTTGACACTTGTACTTAGAATTTCTTGAACTTTGCTGAGTGTCGACACATCTCCTTTGTTTCGACACTTTCTTCATGTATTGAGTCTTCTGCTGAGTGTCGACACATACTTTCTTGTGTCGACACTTTATTCAAGTGCTGAGTCTTTTGCTGTGTGTCGACATATACTTTATTATGTCGACACTTATACTTAGACTCTGCTGACTTTTGCTGAGTGTCGACACAAGTACTCCAAGTGTCGACACTTTCTGATGTAGACATAGTTCCTCTGGGTGTCGACACTGCTTCTAAGTGTTGACACTACTTCTCTGGACTTCTCTTCATTGAGTGTCGACACAACCTGTATGTGTCGACACTTTCTGTCTGGTGTCGACTCTACATCACTGGTGTCGACACAAGTACTCCAAGTGTCGACACTGCTTGCCTGGGTGTCGACACAAGTCTTCTTAAGTGTCGACACTTTCCTTCTGGGTGTCGACACATGGACTTAGAATCTTTTCTGCTTTCCCTATAAATACTTGACCTACACAACTAAACTCAAAATACATCAAATATATTTTGATGTATATCATTGAGTAGGGTGAGGCTTCTTCAAATCAGGTACATTTAAACCAATGTACCCAACAACACTTTTGCTGTCGAGAAAGTATATCCTGGTGTCGACACTGTCTCTAAGTGTCGACACATTTGATGTCGATAATTCTTCACAGTGTGTCGACACAGCCTGTACATGTCGACACTTTTCTTCTGGTGTCGACTCTGCCTTTCCTGGTGTCGACACAATTACTCCAAGTGTTGACACAGCTTCTCTGGGTGTCGACACTAGCCTTCATAATTGTCGACACTTCTCCTCTAGGTGTCGACACATGGACTTAGAAACTTTTCTGCATTTTTTTGCAATTACTTAACCTGCACATATAAACTCAATGCACATCAAATACACCTTGATGTATATCATTGAGTAAGGTGAGGCTTCTTCAAATCAGGTACATATATTCCAATGTACCCAACAGATCGTGCACCTACTTCTCTCCTGCAAGCCAAATAGAAAAAGGAAATGGAAACTGACCCAAGGGCTCAGCGTGGAGGTTCCACCACACACCCGGATGATCTTAGAGTGCTTCACCTATAATGTCCCGATTCGCACTAGGCCCCTCGTATGCATTTTTGAGTCAGGAGAGCTGACTTGGGTTCAGGGGAGTGCTGACAACTGGGATGCACTTATAAATGGGAGGAGAAATTAGTCCAGAATAAGACACGAGTAGAGATACGGTCGTGTCCCTACCCATGTGAGAGAACCCTGCTCTCGAGTCAATGACTCGAGTATGTCCAGTAAAGGACATGGGTAGTGACACGGGCGTATCACTACCCATGTGAAGGATGACACGGCATGGGCACAGCGTTCCCCCTACCCATGTATGTTCAACCATTATTCCCGTGAAGGACGCGGGTAGAGCCACGGGAGTGTCCCTACCTGTGTCAAGCCAAGCAACTCTCGAGTCGATGGCTCATGTTGTCCCAGAGAAGGACACGGGTAGTGACACGGGCGTGTCACTACCCGTGTGAAGATGATATGGGTAGAGACATGAGCGTGTCCCTACCCGTGTGTGTCGAGTGGAGCTCGACGAAGTGTCCCCGAGAAGGATACGGGTAGTGACACGGGCGTGTCCCTACCCGTATGTGTGTCGAGTGGAGTTCGATGATGCGTGTCCAGAGAAGGACACGACTAGAGAACACGGCCGTGTCATGTGGGCACGAGTAGGGACACGGGCGTGTCCGTACCTGTGTCGAGTATTTAACTGACACTAAAACCGTCGTCGATGCTTTGCCCGAGCAGGACACGGGTACAGACACAGGCGTGTACCTACCCATGTCACTTTTCATTTATAAGGGTAGTGAAAACCCTAGACATTTTCACTCCTCATTCCAGCCATTTTTCTGAGAGAACTTCTGTAGAGAGGGAGAAACTGCTGGAGCAAGTCCTAGGGGAGAAGATCCGCCACCGCCGTGAAGGAGAAGATTCTGCCAAGAAGAGTTACACAATCCATGGCCGAAAATGGTGGAAATGCCGGAAATGAGGTGAGATTCCTCCCCTCTCCCTTGGTGCTAGATCTATAGATATCTAGGTGAGATGTCAACTCAAAAGAGTCTAGACTTGCAAGATGAGGATTTCTCTCGGAAGAGGCCGTCCTAGGGCTTGTGCTCTAAGGCTAGTGGTGTCTTCAACCTCTACAACCTTCTATATGAAGATGGGGGATGGTTTCGTGAAGAGTCATGACCTCATGAGGGTGAATAACGGAGGAGAAATTTCTGATGTGATTTGGGAAGATCGACTTGAGGAGGAATATGAACCTATGTCGTTCATTCCTCCTTAAGATGCGTGCAGAATCTGTGTTCTGCATGCATCGATCTTCTTGGCCATTTTTAGGTGCGATATGTTCAGAGTTTGGCATTTTACTAAACACGAAAGTTAAAGTCCTTGAAAATACCTTTCCAACGAGTGGTTGCACGACTTCAGGTAAAGCTTGTAGCCACAGGAAAGTCTGAACGAAAATGACGTCCTATAAATCCTGCATGCAGAAATTGTGTTCTGTACGCAACGGAGTTCAAGGCTGATTTCAAGTATGATACTATTGAATTTAGGTTGTGGTCTGAGTATGAACGTTGTAACACATGGAAAGACCTTTACATCGAGGGATTATACCTCTTTACCAGATTCCTGTAGCTTCAGGAATCTCAGGTCGAAGTTGCTGTCCAGATTTATCCTGTACTTAAATTCTTGGTTTGGAATAATATGGGATTTGGACTCGGTAGAGATAATGTTGCAAATTATGTTGAGGTTTGGTGTGTAACACCCCCATATCCATCGCATAGCATATAGTAGTAGGTCTGACAGGGCCCGACGCCATATACCATAGACAGACCAGGTGGTTACTCATGGAAACCATCCAACCAATCATAACGTCCTACTTAGAGCATTCTAGCGGAAGCAGTTTATAAAAGTTGCAATTAAGAACCCAGCATAAAGAGCACGAATGTCCACTAATACCAAAATAGGAATGTCGTACATACACGAGTACAAGCCTTAAGGCCTTACAAAATGGTTTACTTCAATATTACATGATTTACAGACCACGGCACGCATGCCGGTCATACATGAGTAAAAGCAGTAAACACTCCAATTAGGCCTTCGAGGGCCGGCTTCTCAATTTAGGCTTTAGCCCGCTATTGACTGCTTGGACCAGCAGTACCTGCAAGCAACAAAACCACCGCACAGTGGCAAAAAAAGGCAACGGTCAGCAATGCTGACCAAATTATAACGATCCCGCCCCCAACTCGGGGCGGCGATGCTCCTTCCCTGCATTTTATTAGCATAAGCGAGAAAAATAGTAATGTTACAACATCACAGGAGTAGGCTCGCACGGCCACACACCCCGTGCACTCAGGGCACATTCTCAGTGAACCGGCCAATGTCACGTCAATTTAAGTAATAGACATTCCGGACTCACCACCGCCACTTTGACGGCCAAACATATGAGCTTTTGTCTTCTTGGCATAGGCCACGTCAATTTAAGCCATAGACCGCCGAAGACCCTCATCTATGCCAACGGCTCTAACCGAATGACATAGAACGGGTACGGTTCCATCTAACCCGTGCTCACATCGCAACGACAGTTTAAGCCATATGCTCGGGTCAAACTTCTCCCGAGTCCCGTTTCCATCACACTACACATAACCCGGTTATGTTCATGTTGGCTCCCAGGCCACCAAGTTGGCAAGATCACGCATCCGCCCAGTTTTTCGGGTGCACCTTGGGGTTAATCCCCAAGGCTCCCTGTTGCAATCTACCACGTAGAAAACCCGAAAAACAACCAATCGCGCGGAGTCTTCTCCGACATTTATGCAATGCAACATCACCGATCCAGACCAACATGTCCAGATAGGCTTCACACATCATGCCTATGACCATTCTCGTCTACGGACTCTACACAATGGGGACTTTACATATCTACCCGAAGGAACGCATCCAACTCACCGCAAACTCGCGAGAGCGGGCTTCCTATGCAAAGAAGGAGAGCTTCACATGCTCAAGAAGAGAATCGTTACCCTAGCGTTCTTCTTTGGCGCCATGGAAAAGTAAGCGGATGAAAAGCACCGCAATATCTTTGCCTTCCTGGATCCGAAGTCGGCTCGCGATTTGGAGCTTCGAACCTCCTCCAATGGCCGGATCTAGCTTTTTTTTCCTCCCTTGACTCTCCTCTCTCTCTATACTTTAGAAAGATAACCACTCAAGTAAAAATGATGGTTTCAAAGGTCCAATCCCGTGCATTTCCCATCAGGTCCAACCCCCAGCCATTGGATCACAAATTAAAGAAACGAACGACTTTGATTCGGGCCTGAAATGCAGAATCTGGACCGAACACGGCCGGGCACACGCCCGTGTCCAGGGTCGTGTCACCCTTTCACCATCAAAATCGACGCGCCTGGAACATCACACGAGCATCGAACACGCCCGTGTTCGAGCTAACACGCCCGTGTTCCAACTGACACAGCCGTGTGGTCGGCCGTGTGTCCCCATCGATTTATCCCGAAAACAACCCGAGAACTACACGGGTACTGGACACGCCCGTATCCTTGCCAGTGTCTACCTCAACTCGCCTGGGCTCCACGCCGTGTACACGGTCTCGACACTCGACACTTCATCGAGCGAAGTTCGTCGACCTCACGACACGGATATGGACACGCCCGTGTCCTAGGCCGTGTGCCTTGTATCGACACATCGTCGAGCAAAATTCATCGACTCCCCGGGATGAGTGTCGACACGGGTCGACACGCCCTAATACACACCCGTGTCGCAAGCTGTGTGCCATGTCTCGACACTTCGTCGAGCGCAAAATGTCGACTTCACGGGCTGAGTGTCGACACGGGTCGACACGCCCTGCGACACGCCCGTGTTGCAGGCCGTATGCCCTGCCTCGACACTTCGTCTAGGAAAATTCGTCGACCTCTCGACAAACTCGTTGACACAAGCCTGACACGCCCTGGGAAACTCCCGTGTCCCAGGCCGTGTGCCTTCTGCCAGAACCTAAAACTGGCCCAAAATGTCACCCTCGCTCTTTTGCGTTTCGGTGCGTTACAACTCTCCCCCTCTTAAAAGAATTTCGACCACGAAATTATATAAAGGAAAGACATGTACAAAACCAAAATTTGTACCTGAGCGGAACAACTCCGGATACTCGTCAAGCATAGTCTTCTCTCGTTCCCAAGAGAGCTCCTCACGACCGCAATTGTCCCATCGGACCTTGACCATCCTGATCTCTTTATTGCGTAGCTGCTTGACCTCCGAGTCCTCAATCTGCACGGGCTTGACCTTTGTTGTCAGCCCACTATCCACCGGCACTTGATCAACCGCGATCACTTGCGAAGGCTCTTGCACCGCCTTCCGAAGCACCGAAATATGGAATACATCATGTAAACCTCTAAGCTCCGCTGAAAGCTTCAACCGATAGGCTGCTTAACCAACTCGCTCCAGAACCTCAAACAGCCCAAGGTACCTCGGGCTTAGCTTTTTCAATCGCCGCACCCGCGAGACACCTTTGAACGGCTTGATCTTTAAGTACACTCAATCGCCCGCAGCGAACTCCACGTTCCTGTGCTTGGCATTATAGTACTTCGCTTGCTGGTCCTGAGCGATAAGCAACCTCTCCCGAATGGTTCTCACCAAAGAAGTAGAATCCTCCACTTCTAATCGCTTATACAACTTTGACTCACCCGTTTCTAGCCAAGACAACGGCGTGCGACATTTTCTACCATATAGGGTCTCGAAGGGCGCCATTTGAATACTCGCTTGGTAGCTATTGTTGTATGCGAATTCCACCAAATAAAGATGGTCTTCCCATTGCTTCCCAAAGTCCAAGACACACATGCGAAGCATGTCTTCCATAGTTCTATTGACCCTCTCGGTCTGCCCATCTGTTTGCAGATAGAAGGCTGTGCTAAACTTTAGCTTTGTTCCCAACATTTGCTGCACAAGCCTCCAATCATTGGATGTGAACCGCCCATCTCGGTCACTCACGATGCTGCGGGGCACACCGTGAAGCCATACAATGTTATCCATATAAAGTTTTGCCAACTTCTCCACCAGATCATCCTTCCTATGCGGAATAAAATGCGACACCTTCGTTAGCCGATCAACAACCACCTAAATGGCGTCGTTCCCCTTTAGCGACCTTGGCAAACCGTGCACAAAGTCCATAGAGATGTCGTCAAATTTCAACTCCGGAATAGGCAAGGACTTCAGAAATCTTCCCGGCTTTTGGCACTCTGCCTTCACCAAGGCGCAAGTTTGGCACTTCGCTACGTAGAGCGCCACATCCTTCTTCAAACCCAGCCACCAAAACAGTTTCTTGACATCACGGTACATCTTCGTGCTCCCCAGGTGAATTGAGTACTTAGTATGGTGTGCCTCATACAATAATTCCACCCGCAAATCACCCACACTTGGGACGCAGAGATGACCGTCTTTCCAAAGCAATCCATCCTACACAACGAATTGGGAATTTGACCCATCCAGAGCCTCTACCTTGAACTGTTTCATATGGGCATCCATATCCAAAGTATGCCGAATCCGATCAGCCAGGTCATATTGGACTTCAGTCCAATTTAGTACTGCTTCAGCACTTGATTGCTTATCCACACAAATAATCTCCAACGCCTCCAACTCCCGCACCAACCCCTCATCATGCACCGATAGCCAATTGGCTTGAGCTGGGGCCCGACGACTCAACGCGTCCGCAACCGCATTACCCTTACCAGGCACGTAGTGGATCTTGAATGTATAGTCCCCCAGGAACTCCATCCATCTACGCCGCCACATATTCAGATCCTTCTGATCAATCAGATACTTCAGGCTCTTGTGATCGGTGTAGATATCTTTCTTCACACCGTACAAATAGTGTCTCCACAACTTCAAGACAAAAATCACGGCCGCTAACTCCAAGTCATGGACCGGATAATTCCTCTCGTGCACTTTCAGCTGTCTCGAGCCATAAGCTATCACACTTCTGTGTTGCAGTAGCACGCAACCCAAACCGCTGCCCAAAGCATCGCTATAAATCTCATATCCTTCAGTCCCAATCGGCGAACTCAGCACATGCGCCGTGGTCAACCGACACTTCAACTCCTCAAAAACTCGCGCGCACTCCGGCGTCCAAACGAACTTCTGCTCCTTCCTCGTCAAAGTAGTGAGAGGTAACGCTATCCGCGAGAAGTTCTCTACGAAGCACCTATAATAGCCGGCAAGCCCCAGAAAGCTCCGGACTTCCGCTACCGTAGTAAGCTTAGGCCACTCACGTATCGCAACAATCTTCGCCGGATCCACAACAATACCCTCTCCACTCACTATATGACCGAGGAACGCCACTGAGGATAACCAAAACTCGCACTTTGAGAACTTGACATACAACTGATTCCTCCTTAGCGTCTCCAAAACCAAATGAAGATGCTTGAAGTGATCTTCCTCACTCTGCGAGTAAACCAAAATATCATCGATGAAGATGATAACAAAATTGTCCAAGTACTCCCTGAAAGTCCTGTTCATCAAATCCATGAACACTGACGGCGCATTAGTCAGCCCAAACGGCATGACCGTAAACTCATAATGCCCGTATCTCGTACTGAACGCTGTCTTAGGGATATCACTCTCCCTTATTTGCAAATGATATTACCCAGACTTGAGATCCAATTTCGAGTACACCGTCGACCCGACCAACTGATCAAAAAGATCATCGATCCGGGGTATCGGGTACTTGTTCTTCTCCGTCAACTTGTTGAGATCCCGATAATCAATACAAAGCCTCAGGCTTCCGTCCTTCTTCTTAACAAAGAGGACCGGCGCGCTCCAAGGCGAAGAACTCGGGCGTACATACCCTTGCTCCAACAACTCTTGCAGTTGAACTTTCAGCTCCACCATTTCCTTAGGCGCTAGCCGATAAGGAGATCGTGACACAGGCTTTGCACCTGGCACTAGCTCAATCGTGAAATCTATCTCCCGTTGAGGCGGGGCTCCTGGAAGATCTGCAGGGAACACATCAGGGTACTCCGATACCACTGAAATATAATCCAACGCGGGCTTCGGCTTTACAACCTCCACTAGTGTAAAGAATAGTTCTGCACCGGCACGAACCGCCTTCACCACCTGAAGAGCAGACATCAACGTCTTGCTCGACCCCTTTAAGCCCATAAAAGTCGTTTCACGATTTGCTCCCAGCTTGAATTCCTTGCGACTGCAATCAATATAGGCTTGCTACTCCGAGAGCCAGTCCATGCCAAAAATAACGTCGAACTCCGCCAACGGAAGTAACGACGCTTGGAGATCGAACTCCTGATTCCCAATGCAAATCTTAACACCGCAGATCCTATTCGCTCGCATCGAACACCCATTGGGCAACAAAACATCCAACTTATCCTTCGCTATCGAAGAAGGGACTCCGGTGCGTGATATAAATCCTTCGGACAAGAAGGAGTGTGAAGCTCCCGTATCGAAGAGTGCTCTTGCCGGATTTTCACAAATCAAAACAAACCCTAAACAAGCAGTGGTAAGGTAATAGGTGCATAACAAGTATTTAAAGAAATTGACTTGCTATAAATTAAACTGTACCTGTCACCACATCAGCCTGTTTGATGGCCTCCTGTTGGCCAAGATTGTACACCCTTGGTTGGGTCGGAGCATAGTGAGACGCGGTTGACTCCACCGCCTTTCCCGTCTCTTCATAGGTCACTCCCGGAATTCTCTCGGACTTGGGACGCCCGCTCCAACAATCGCGGGCAAAGTACCCCGACTTTCCGCAAGTAAAACATGCACCCGGGGTCCGACCCGTAGTCGTACCAGAGGCACCAGAAGGAGCTGGACCCGAAGTCCTATGCTTCTTGAAGAACCTTCGATAGCCGGTCTTTGAAGTAGTCGGCGTCTTGAATTCAGATTTCCTATCACCAATGCTCTTCTTTGCCTGAACATTTTTCATGTCCTTCTCCAAGGATCGGGCCGTGTTGACCAAGGTCAAGAAACCCTGTGTCATCGACCCCAAGAGTAGTAACCTCAACTCATCTCTCAACCCTTCATAGAAGCGATTAGTCTTGCGCTCCTCATCCACAATAGTGGAGCTAGCATAACGACTCAGACGAGTAAACTCGTGGAGATATTCATCCACGGTACTGTCTCCTTGAACCAATTTCAGGAACTCGTTCTCCAATGCTATCCTCTGCGCCGAAGGGAGGTATCTAGCCAAGAACAATCTCGATAACTCCTCCATCGAGACATCAACAAGTTGTCTACCTCTCAGTAGATGCAGCTCCAATCCTTCCCACCACATTCTCACTTCACCGTCCAAAAGGAACGTAGCAATAGTGGTCATTTGCCACTCCTCCATCTTCGTTGCTGTCATGTCTCTCTTCACCCTGGAGAGCCAGTCTTCAGCTTGAGATGGGGTTCCCAACCCCGAGAATACCAGAGGGTTAAAGCTCATTACATAAGCTGCCTCTTGGTTGTCCTCCTTGGCACCAACGGTTACACTACCACCTGTTCCACTCTCCTCGGCTCAGCCTCTTGCAGCGGTACTTGCTCCATCACAGGAGCGGGCTGCTGCGTTTGCCTTGCAGGCTGTGCATTAATCATGGCCAACACTGCTTTGGCCACCAACCTTATGGTCTCAGCCGATAAAGGTGTTGTAGGAGCTTCATTAGGTGCACTGCTAGCCTCAGAAACTCGACGCTCCGACGGCCCAGGACCACCTCTGGTCACCTATAGTGGTACAAAACACCGTTAAGCGACCAAATAAAATTGCAAACAACAATTATAGGAACACGAAGGTTCCTCAAACACGTGTATTTTCATTCCTAAGTGGACATTCATGGGTTCTTTTACTGTTATAACGATGACGCACACACATGTGCTCACTACCCCTTAAAAAGAATTCGCCCACGAATTCATCTTAAGCCCGACCAAAATCAGTAGACTGATACCAAATTATAACACCCCCTATCTGTCACATAGCATATAACAGTAGGTCCGGCCGGGGCCCGACACCATATAGCACAGACAGACCGGGAGGTTACTCATGGAAACCATCCAACCAATCATAACGTCCTACTCAGAGCATTCTAGCGGAAGCAGTTTATAAAAGTTGCAATTAAGAACCCAGCATAAAGAGCACGAATGTCCACTAATACCAAAATAGGAATGTCGTACATACACGAGTACAAGCCTTAAGGCCGTACAAAATGGTTTACTTAAATATTACATGATTTACAAACCACAGCACGCAGGCCGGTCATACATGAGTAAAAATAGTAAACACTCCAATTAGGCCTTCGAGGGCCGGCTTCGCAATTTGGGCTTTAGCCCGCTATTGACCGCTTGGAGCAGTAGCACCTGCAAGCAACAAAACCACCTCACGGTGGCAAATAAAAGCAACGGTCAGCAATGTTGACAAAATTATAACGATCCCGCCCCCAACTCGGGGCGGGGATGCTCCTTCCCTGCATTTCATTAGCATAAGCAAGCAAAATAGTAATGTCACAACATCACAGGCATAGGCTTGCACGACCACACACCCAGTGCACTCAGGGCACATTCTCAGTGAACCGGCCAATGTCACGTCAATTTAAGTCATAGACATTCCAGACTCACCACCGCCACTTTGACGGCCAAACATATGAGCTTTTGCCTTCTTAGCATAGGTCATGTCAATTTAAGCCATAGACCACCGAAGACCCTCATCTATGCCAAAGGCTCTAACCGAACGACATAGAACGGGTACGGTTCCATCTAACCTGTGCTCACATCGCAACGACAGTTTAAGCCATATGCGCGGGTCAAACTTCTCCCGAGTCCCGTTTCCATCACACTACACATAACCCGGTTATGTTCATGTTGGCTCCCAGGCCACCAAGTTGGCAAGATCACGCATCCGCCCAGTTTTTCGGGTGCACCTTGGGGTTAATCCCCAAGGCTCCCTGTTGCAATCTACCACGTAGAAAACCCGAAAACAACCAATCGCACGGAGTCTTCTCCGACATTTATGCAATGCAACATCACCGATCCAGACCAACATGTCGGGATAGGCTTCACACATCATGCCTATGTCCATTCTCGTCTACGGACTCTACACAACGGGGACTTTAGATATCTACCCAAAGGAACGCCTCCAACTCACCGCAAACTCGCGAGAGCGGGCTTCCTATGCAAAGAAGGAGAGCTTCACATGCTCAAGAAGAGAATCGTTACCCTAGCGTTCTTCTTTGGCGCCATGGAAAAGTAAGCAGATGAAAAGCACCGCACTCTCTTCGCCTCCGTGGATCCGAAGTCGGCTCGCGATTTGGAGCTTCGAAGCTCCTCCAATGGCCGGATTTAGCTTCTTCTTCCTCCCTTGTCTCTCCTCTATCTCTATACTTTAGAAAGATAACCACTCAAGTAAAAGTGAGGGTTTCAAAGGTCCAATCCCGTGTATATCCCATCAGGACCAACCCCTAGCCGTTGGATCACAAATTAAAGAAACGAACGGCTTTGATTCAGGCCTGAAATGCAGAATCTGGACCGAACACGGCCTGGCACACGCCCGTGTCCAGGGCCGTGTCCCCCTTTTTCCGTCAAAATCGATGCTCCTGGAACATCACACGGGCATCGAACATTCCCGTGTTTGAGCTGAGACTCCCATGTTCCAACTAACACGGCCGTGTGGTCGATCGTGTGTCCCCATCGATTTATCCCGAAAACAACCCGAGAACTACACGGGTACTGGACACGACTATGTCCTTGCCCGTGTCTACCTCAACATGCCTGGGCTCCAGGCCGTGTACACGGTCTCGACACTCGACACTTCGTCGAGCGAAGTTCGTCGACCTCACGACATGACCTTGGACACACCCGTGTCCTAGGCCGTGTGCCTTGTCTCGACCCATCGTCGAGCAAAATTCGTCGACTCACCAGGATGAGTATCGACACGGGTCGACACACCCTGCGACACGCTCGTGTCGCAGGCCGTGTGCCATGTATCGACACTTTGTCGAGCGCAAAATGTCAACTTCGCGGGCTGAGTGTCGACACGCCCTGCGACACGCCCGTATCGCAGGCCGTGTGCCCTGTCTCGACACTTCATCGAGCAAAATTCGTCGACCTCTCGACCAACTCGTCGACACAAGCCTGACACGCCCTGGGACACGCTCGTGTCCCAGGCCGTGTGCCTCTTGCCAGAACCCAAAACTGGCCCAAAACGTCACCCGTCGCTCTTTTGAGTTTCGGGGCGTTACATGGTGAACTCTTTTATGTTAACCATCTTAGTCCAATGAATGATGAAGTTTATTAATTGGATTCCATATAATTGATTTGTGAAGCGAAGCATTCTTAAACGAAATGATTTGATAGAAATTGATAGACTATTATAAATGCGCATCATGTTAATAACGTGTTGAATCATTTGGGATGAAAGGTAGGATGATAACCTATGGCCATGTGTATAATTGTTTAATGAAATGAATTTAGTGTGCAATACTTAGAGTTTCGTCTCCCTATGGGTAGCATTGTGAAAGGATGTAAGTGCGATGTTGACCGTCACTGGTTGGGATAGCAATGAGATGAGTCAAAGTCGGATGGTTGGACTTGGTCCTCGGTCTTCACATCCCGAGGCTCCTTCCGTGCCGAGTGAATGGTTGGGCTTGGTCCTCGTGCTTTTTCCGAGGCTCCTTCCATGCCATGGTGATGTGGAATTGCATGTGGTGTGAGTCGACACGCGGTGTCATAATCCTGGGTTAAGGATAATGTGGCAGGTATACGGGCTCGCCAGTCGTCACACCGACGAGAGTTGACAGTTAGACTTTGGGCGGTTGGGCTTGGTCCTCGGTGTTCATGTCCCGGGGCTCCTTCCCTGCCAAGTGAATGGTTGGGCTTGGTAGTCGTGCTTTCTTCCGAGTCTCCTTCCGGGTCACACAAGGCCAGTTCGGGGCTTGGTTCTTGGTGCACATATACCCGAGGCTCCCGCCGGGCCATAGTACATATGGGCTTCGCTGTTGTGTTCTTAGAATTGAGGCGTATGGAGGCCTAGGTGAAGTAGTGTGGATATCCGCCTAGTAGTAGAGAAGCCCGGTCTACTATCATCGCCTGGCCACGATGGTTGAGGCCTGAGAGGTTAGCTACCTGCTCGAAAAATGGGAACTAAAATGTATGTTGACATAGCAGTTGCATGTTTGTGATCATGGGTGAGTCATTGTATAGCATACATACCATTACATTACATTGCATAAACAAGATCCTCATCGTATAAGTTTGTATGGGCACTCTTATAAGATGAGTTAATTTATGTAAACCGATCCTTAACTTATAAGCTTGTATGGGCATCCTTATAAGTTAAGTTACTTTCCTGTTGTAGATACTTATACTTGATGGTTCGTTATTACTTTTGTAGAACTGCTAGATTATACTGATGTTAATCTTATTGTACTATTACCACCTGCTTGTACCTGCTTATACTATTTATTATACTTGTACCCTTGCTCTTTTCTCCACCCGGTGCCGAGGAGTCGCCGGGGGAGCGGATGTGAAGCCACTTGGTATTTTCGACGAACAATTGCTACGTCTTCCTTTTTAGGAAGTCACCCCGCAGGTAGAGCAGCCGCAGACTATGCAGTAGGAGAGCTAGGCCAGGACGACAGGGCCTGAAGGGACAGTACCGTTGATGCGCTCGTGAACAAACTCTTTTTAGGTGGTTGGTTCGATGAGTCAAACGCCGCGGACTTGCTAAAAAGCGAGCTTTTAACGAAAGGAGGCAAGTGCACCTATCACATGTAGTACTCGATATTCGGGGGAATACCGAGGTCGTATTATTCTCGGGGTCTGGTTGATTATCCCTACTGCTCCGAAAGTACTATTATTTTACCGAAATAGTAAGTTGTTGGTTTTAACTAAAAAAGGAAGAAAATAGATTAAGATTAAAGTAGATGAAGAGATAACACTCGGTATCGAATTACGTTAAGAGTAAAATAGTTTTGAATAAAAAGAGATCTTAGGTTTCAATTTAATTAAAGCGGAAACTTGGCCGTGGAGGTTCCAAAACTATTAGCTCACCTATCTCTAGGAATATCGCTCACCTGGACATTATGACTATTCGATCGGGCTCTCGTCCGACGAAGGATTCCTCTTAATGCCCGCAGTATGCTAAGAACCACGCTACTGGGTGGGGAACCCAATCAAGTAGAGTTAGAGCGCCTCCTCTCTCGAGTGTTAGTGCGAAACTCTCTTTACCCATGGGTGATCAATCCATACGCACGGCCTCTCGGCTAGCTAGCGTATGGATAACGGAAATAGAGCCCACACATAGATATGTGGTTCTACGCGTCGTTAACCCAGGGTAAACCTTAAGTTTTTTAATTAAATTGAAAAATAAGACCTTTAATTATTTAAAACATTTTATATCCCAATGCTCGTCAATACTGACGGATAAAAGCGATTAGGCACTCATCAGAATGGGGATGGATTATGAGTTTGGTTAGGGGAGCGTTCTAAACTATTAGCTGAAGGGTTACAAAGAAAATAAGAAACCAAATAAGATAACCTAATATTAGATATAGAAAAACTACTACAAATAAAAACACACCCACTCCTCCAAACTCATAATAAAGAGAAAGGAACAGAATATTTACAACTAAGTTATAAAAAAAAGAAAATGACATAATTGAAATCACAATTCCTACTCAAATGAGTAGGTGGTAAATTAAATCTGAAAATTACAAGTCCTACTCAAACGAGTAGGACTGAAATGAAAGCGAGTCCTACTCAAACGAGTATGAGAAAATAAATGCACACGCACGCACTCTACTGAAAATCAAACACACGCGCACATACTCGACAGAAATGAAAATGCACCCACTCTACGGAAAGTAAATACACTCACACACAAATCCTACTCAAATGAGTCGGTGAAAAAAAGATAATGACCAGCTATTTAACTCTTAACGAGTAGGCGGAGATAAATGCAACATATGCACGCACTCTTCAGATAGTAAATACTCACACATACAAATTCTACTCAAATGAGTAGGTGAAAAAAGATAAAAACCAGTCATTTAACTCTTAACGAGTAGGCGGAAAATAAAGACCTGCCATTTAACTCCTAGTGAGTAGGCGGAAAATAAAGACCTACCATTTAACTCCTAGTGAGTAGGCGAAAATAAATGGAACATACGCACGCTATCTTTAGAAAGTAAATACTCACGCACTCAATATAAGTAAACACACACACACACACTTGCATAAATGAAATACACACACACACTTACATAATTGAAATAAGGAGATGAAAATTATCTCATACACACACGCACAACGGAGAAAGAAAAAAGAAAAGAAAAACAAAGTTATTGAAAAATTAAAACAACTGCATTTCTACCGCTAGAATGCAGTAGAAATTCATAAAAAGAAAATAAAAAATTGTTTGAGCAAAGAGTTTTCAAATTAAAGCGAGAAAAGCAAGTGCCTGAAAATTTAAAACGTTTACATTTTTACCGTTAGATTTTGATAGAATTGTATAAAAAGTGGAAATAAAAATTGTTTGAGCAAAAATCTTTTTAAGTAATTTCCAAAATCAAAGTAGTTGAAAAATTTAAAGTAACGCATGATCCATTCTTATATTTTTGTAAAAGGGTTTAAAAAGTGTAAGAAGTGGAAAATGAAAGTAAAAATCCTAAGTCTAACCAATTTTTAAAGAATATGATAACAAAAATGGCTATAATAACGGCTAGATATTTTAAGAAAAATGAAAGTAAGGTAAACAGTGTTTCATTTTAAATCATAAATTCAGCAAAAATTGAGCTCGTACACGCACACACGCACATAAAAATGAACACAAAAGTACATAAGATTGATGAAAAGGAGGCATTCAGAGAAATTTCAAAGCATTGTAAGGATGAAAAGAAATGAATTTATTAACCAAAAAGGGTTGATTACAAATGCTTAAACAAACATGAAAAGGAGGGGGAAGGTTCGTTACATAGCCCCAAAACTTGCTCCAAATAGCAGCCCTTAACATCAAAATGGTTCAAAATGTTTGGAACCCTGAACTCATACAGCAGCTGGCCTTTTATAGGCAAACTTTTCCAAGTACACGCCCTCTGACACGGGCGTGTCAGGGGGCGTGTCACTACTATTCAAATAGCGGCCGGTGATTCGACTGGAGATTTGACTTTCCGAATGAAAATGCAACGGTGATGCCCCAGGTCACGGGCGTGATATTGAGCGTGTTGGGGAGGTTGAACTCGGCGTCATTTGCATCGAAAAGTCACCAGCTACGGTTTGTCGGGCCAGGTGGAGGAGTCACGCCCGTGTGTCATCTTGACACAGGAGTATCGAGTCAGTTTGATGAACGTTGAACGTGGTTTTGTCAAGCTGGAAGCCTTGATCATCGATCGGGAATGACACGGGCATGTCTGATCATGGGACATGGGCATGTCCCTGTCAGGTTGACGAACGTCGAGAGCAAAACGTCGAGCGCGGTGATACGGGGCTTGGTCACGGGGCGTGTCCAATGACACGGGCGTGTGGCTTGGCGTGTCCATCAATTTCTTCAATTTGAGGCCGATTTCACGGAATTTGAAATGTCACGCCCTGTACACGGGCGTGGCTAGTAAGTACACGACCGTGTCCTTACTGTTTTGGCAGTTTTTTGGTTTTTTTTTTCTAAAAAATAAAATAAAATAAGTTAGCAAAATATTTACAATAAATTGAACATTTTATGAAAGAAATTTAACTAAAAACAACAAAAGAAAATGAGAAATACTTAAATAATGTACATAAAATATAGGTATATTTACAACTCATCAACCATCGCTACTGTGGGTTACAGATGTGAGTGTTGAGCGACTCTGATGTAGCCTTTTGGGCGTTTATTAACTGTACTCTGATATTGTAGAAGAATGTTTTAGCTTTTTTATTTGATGTACTTTTGGACATATATGCTTTGTGTGGATTTGACTTCTCTTATTATTATTCTGGTTGGGTTGGCTTATATTGGTATTGGTTGTAGCCGGCAGAATAGGCATCTTATGGTACAGGTTAGCCCGTGTGCTAATGCTAGCGCAAGATGGCTGTTCTGGGCATAAGACCCCCTTTATGCCGTGTTTTGGGATCCAGGAGGGGGGTCTTACAAATGGTATCAGCTTGTCACGATCCTCAACTACAGAAGTTATTCAACAATGGTACCACCCCCGTTCGATTAGTCAGTTTGCGGTCAAACTGACTTAGCGAAAGTAGTGGTGTGCCCATATGTAATTCACACTAAGTATGCCCAACTTTGACCCTATAATTAGCCAACCTGACCTTAGGTACGTACATTTATACATCGATCTCCTAAAGTTTGGATGACCCCAGGTATGTAAAACTATTGTTTAATTCTTGCGATATTCCCTTGGGCAAGCACTTTTGTTTATAGTAGATGTTGAATCTAGAGGAGATAATAAACATGGCAGATTTCCTAGGGCAACCTTTTTGTTTATAGCAGACTCAAGCTTGGTGGAGATAAGGGATATGGTAAAGTGATTGAAAGCGGGTCTTTTGGGTCTTCAAACAAGCGTTAAGAGACTCGCTGAAGGAGTAATTGAAGCAGGAACCAGCTCCAAGACGAGGACTACGAGGAAGAAATTAAGCATTCATCCTTAGTCTACCAAAGTTTGTTCTACGAATCTGGCTTGAGCCTTCACAATTTTCATACTTAGGCGTAATGTTTAGTGAGAAACTGGCCTATACTCTATTCAATACCGATGCCACACACTCGTTTGTGTGGCAGACTTCGTTAAAACCTAGAAGGAGTGCAATACTTCACTGGTATTGCTCGAATAGTATGCCTCCCAGGCGACTCTAAGATGACCGCATCCGCCAAGTGCGAATTTGAGATACTTATTGAGGGAAAGGCCTTTGATACACCTGCCACAGTCTTGAGGATGCCAGAGTTTGATCTCATTCTGGATATGGCGTGGTTAGACTGGAACTTCGCAAGGATTGATTGCGCGGAGAAACGAATCTATTTGAGACATGAGGACTCAGATGTCATCTTCCAAGGTATTAGCTTCGCACCATGTATGTTGTTATCTTTAGTTCAGGCTGTAAAAGCCCATATGAAGGGGGATGAAGTATTCAAGATCTTTTTCGATTTGAAGGAGACGGTTTTGGATATGAAAGATATACTGGTAGTGCGGGACTTCCCCGAGGTATTTCCTGAGAAACTGCCAGGATTACCCCCATATAGAGAAGTTGATTTTCAAATTAATCTAGTACCGGGTGCCAAGCCTGTATCCAGGGCCCCTTAACGAATGTCCCCGAAGGAACTCGCGGAGTTCAGAGTTCAACTGCAAGAACTGGTGGAGTCCGGGTTTGTTCACCCCAGTTCGTCACCCTGCGGAGCCCCTGTATTGTTCGTTAAGAAGAAGGATGGAACCTTGCGGTTATGCATAGACTATCGGGAGCACAATCGACTGACGGTGCGGAACACTTATCCGCTACCCCGGATCGACGAGCTGTTTGATCAACTAGTAGGATTTCATTGGTTTTCTAAGTTGGATTTGCTCTCGGGATATTATCAGTTGAGGATACAAGAGGGGGACATCCAGAAAACGGCCTTTAGATCAAGATACGAACTGTACGAGTTCACCGTAATGCCGTTTGGGCTCATAAATGCCCCCTCGACCTTCATGATCCTGATGAACACTGTGTTTGATCCTTATTTGGACATCTTCGTCATCGTTTTCATCGATGACATCCTAGTCTACTCAAAGATGGAGGAGGAGCATATTGAGCACCTGACCTTGGTATTGAAGAAATTAAAAGAGCACGCCTTGTTCGCTAAATTTAGCAAGTGCGAGTTCTGGCTTAAGGAGGTTGCTTTCATGGGCCACCCACGTGATCAGTGGAGCTGGATTAGCGGTGGATCCGACCAAGGTACGTGTCGTGAAGGAGTGGTCTCCCTTGAAGTCAGTGGCCGATGTGCGGAGCTTCCTTGGACTTGCTGGGTACTACAGCAAGTTCGTAAAAGTATTCTCCAAGATTACCCTCCCTCTTACTTCCTTGAAAAAGAAAGGTGTGCCATATGAGTGGACACCCCAATGTGAAGCGGCGTTCCAAAAGCTGAAGGATAGAATTACCTCCGCACCCATCCTAGCACTTCCTTTTGGGAAGGAAGGATTTCAAGTTTACACCAACGCGTTATATCAAGAGATGGGAGCGGTATTGATGCAACATGGCCATGTAATTGCCTATGCCTCAAGATAGCTGAAGAAGCATGAGATCAATTATACGGTTCATGATTTGGAGTTGGGAGCAGTGGTATTCTCCTTGAAGGTTTGGAGGCACTATCTATACGGCGTCCACTGCGAGATCTTTTCGGACCATAAAAAATTAAAGTACGTTCAGACACAGAAGGAGTTGAACTTGAGATAACGACGGTGGTTAGAGTTTCTGTGCGATTATGAGTTCACCTTGAACTACCACACCAGAAAATTGAACTCGGTGGCCGATGCATTGAGCAGAAAGGTACCAGACTCGAGCCCAGAGTCTCGGTTAATGAGTATGGAGTTAGCTCGGATGATTGAAGAGATGGATATTACTTTGGTATATAAGGCTCCTTCGCCAGAGTATACAGAGTACTTGGCAACCATGAGCATAGTTTGTGATATCCGGGCCCGAATTCGGGCAGAGTAAGGAAGGGATGTAGCTCTAGTCCCGACAATCAAGTCAATCGAAGATGGGACTACTGACTAGTATACACTAAAAGACAGCCTCGTTTATTTTTGTGGCCGGCTATATATCCCAAAGGGATGTAAATTCCGTGAGGATATCTTGAGAGAGGCACATTGATCTCAGTATTCAGTGCACCCAAATATTTCCAAGGGGTACGCCGGCTTACGGAAGACCATGTGTTGGCCATGAATGAAGAAGGATGTCAGGTATTTTGTTACACAATGCGAAGCTTGTCAAAGGGTGAAGGCGGAATACAAGAGCCCCAGTGGTTTGTTACTGTCGTTGTCCATTCCCGAGTGGAAATTCGAAGATATCTCCATGGACTTCGTCCATGGGTTATGTCGCTCACGCTCAGGGAATGATTCGGTGTGGGTGATCGTTGATCGACTGACGAAAGTAGCCCGGTTCATCCCTATGAAGAAAGAGGATCACGTGGATGTCTTGGTACGCCTCTTTGTGGAATAGTTCGTACGGTATCATGGCGTACATAAGACAATCATTTCTGATCAGGATGGTCGTTTCGCATCAAAGAAGTGGAAGGCGGTACATGCGTATTTGGGTTCGCGCCTTACCTTTAGCACCGCGTTTCATCCTCAGACGGACGGCCAGTCTGAAAGGGCAATTAGAACACTGCAGGATCTATTGAGATTATGTATGTTGGATAGAGGAGAGCCATGGGAAAGGCTCTTACCACTGGTAGAATTCTCCTACAACAAGTCATCAAGCTAGCATCGACAAGGCACCCCATGAAGCCCTTTACAGAAGAAGGTGTAGAACCCCCTTGTCTTGGGTGCAAGATGAAGACCCGTAGGCTTTGGTAATTGAGTATATTGATGATATTGATGCGGTGGTTAGACTAATACGGTATCGCATGTTGGAGGCTCAAAGTTGACAGGTGAAGTATTATAATGCAAAGCACCGGATGGTGGAGTTTCAAGGGTTTATAAGGCGTTTTTGAAGATTCGGCCGATACATGGAGTGTCACGGGTGCGTGGTGTGAAAAAGCTCAGCCCAAGGTACGTTGAGCCTTACACTATACTAAAAAGGATTGGCCCGTTGGCCTATTGGTTGGAGTTACCGCCAGAGCTAGAGAGTCTCCACGATGTGTTCCATGTGTCGTCGCTTCGAAAGGCAGTGTTACGGCCTGATCAATATATCCCCACTACTAATGGTGCAGTGGCGACTGATAGGTTTGTATGACTGGAGCCGGTGCAGATCGTAGATAATGAGACAAGAATATTGCTCCGCAAAAGTATTCCCTTGGTGAAGGTGCTGTGGTCGAATCATGGGAAGGAGGAGTATACATGGGAGACGGTGGACTTGATGCAAAAACGCTACCCTGAATTATTTCCTCAAGGTAATTTTGTTTAAAAGCATATTTTATTTTCTGTTATGCTTTTATCCCCATAGCCTTAGCCTGATTTCGGGGACAAAATCTTTTATTATGTTTATAGGATTTGTAACGTCCCGATTCGCACTAGGCCCCTCACATGCATTTTTGAGTCAGGAGAGCTGACTTGGGTTCAGGGGAGTGCTGGCAACTGTGCTGCACTTGTAAATGGGAGGAGCAATCAGTCTAGAATAGGACACGGGTAGAGACACGGGCATGTCCCTAACAGTGTGGGAGAACCCTGCTCTCGATTCGACGACTCGAGTATGTCCAGTGAAGGACCCGGGTAGTGACACAGGCATGTCACTACCCGTGTGCAGGATGACACGGTAGGGGCACGACATGCCCCCTACCCGTGTATGTTCAACCATTGTTCCCGTGAAGGATACGGGAAGAGCCACAGGCGTGTCCCTACCCATGTCAAGCCAAGAAACTCTCGAGTCGATGGCTCGGGGGTGTGTTACTACCTGTGTAAAGATGATACGGGTAGAGACACAGGCATGTCCCTACCTATGTGTGTCGAGTGGAGCTCGATGAAGTGTCCCCAAGAAGGACACGGGTAGTGACACGGGCATTTTCCTACCCATGTGTGTGTCGAGTTGAGTTCGATGAAGCGTTTCCAGAGAAGGACATGACCAGAGAACACGACCTTGTCATGTGGACACGGGTAGGGACACGGGAGTGTCCCTACCCGTGTCGAGTATTGAACCGACACTAAAACCATCGTCGACGCTTCGCCCGAGCATGACACGGGTACGGACACGGGCGTGTCCCTACCCGTATTACTTTTCATTTACAAGGGCAGTGAAAAACCTGGCCGTTTTCACTCCTCATTCCAGCCATTTTTCTGAGAGAACTTCTGTAGAGAGGGAGAAACTGTTGGAGCAAGTCCTAGGGGAGAAGATCAGCCGCCGACGTGAAGGAGAAGATGCCGCCGAGAAGAGTTACACGATCCATGGACGGAAATAATGGAAATGCCGGAAATGAGGTGAGCTTCCTCCCCTCTCCCTTGGTGCTAAATCTGTAGATATCTAGATGAGATGTCGACTAAAAATAGTCTAGACTTGCGAGATGATGATTTATCTAGGAAGAGGTCATTCTAGGGCTTGTGCTCTAAGGTTAGTGGTGTCTTCAACCTCTCCAAACTTCTATGTGAAGATGGGGGATGGTTTCGTGAAGAGTCATGGCCTCATGAGGGTGAATAAGGGAGGAGGAATTTCTGATGTGATTTGGGAAGATAGACTTGAGGAGGAAGATGAACCGATGTCGTTCATTCTGCCTTAAGATGCGTGCAGAATCTGTGTTCTGCACGTAATGATGCTCTTGGCCATTTTTAGGTGTGATATGTCATATATGGGCTTTCGACTAAATACGAAAGCTGAAGTCCTTGAAAATACCTTTCCAACGAGTGGTTGCATGACTTCAGGCAAAGTGTTTAGCCACAAGAAAGTCTGAACGAAAATGACGTCCGATAAATACTGCATGCAGAAATTGTGTTCTGTACGCAGTGGACTTCAAGGCTGATTTCAAGTATGATACTATTGAATCTGGGTTGTGGTCTGAGTATGAAAATTGTAACCCTTGGAAAGACCTTTCCATCGAGGGGTGACACGTCTTCACCGAATTCCTGTAGCTTCAGGAATCTCCGGTCGAATTTACTGTCTAGATTTATCCTGTACTTAAATTCTGGGTTTGGAATAATATTGGATTTGGACTCGGTAGAGATAATGTTGCAAATTAACTTGAGGTTTGGTCAACTCTTTTATGTTAACCATCTTAGTCCAATGAATGATGAAGTTTATTAATTGGATTCCACATAATTGATTTGTGAAGCGAAGCATAATTAAACGAAATTATTTGATAGAAATTGGTATACTATTATAAATGCACATCAAGTTAATAACGTGTTGAATCATTTGGGATGAAAGGTAGGATGATAACCTATGGCCATGTGTATAATTATTTAATGGAATGATTTTAGTGTCCAATGCTTAGAGTATCGTATCCCTACGGGTAGCATTGTGAAAGGATGTAAGTGCGGTGTTGACTATCACTAGTTGGGATAGCAATGAGATGAGTCAAGGTCGGACGTTGGGCTTCGTCCTCGATATTCACATCCCGGGGCTCCTTCCGTGCCAAGTGAATGGTTGGGCTTGGTCCTCATGATTTCTCTGAGGCTCCTTCCATGCCACGGTGATGTGGAATTGCATGCGGTGTGAGTCGACACTCGGTGTCGTAATCCTGAGTTAAGGATAGTGTGGCAGGTCTACGGGCTCTCCAGTCGTCACACCGACAGGAGTTGACAGTTAGACTTTGGGCGGTAGGGCTTTGTCCTCGGTGTTCATGTCTCGGGGCTCCTTCCGTGCCAAGTGAATGGTTGGGCTTCGTCCTCGTGCTTTCTTCCGAGGCTCCTTTCGGGTCATATAAGGCCAGTTCGGGGCATGGTTCTCGGTGCACATCTACTCGAGACTCCTGCTGGTCCATAGTACACATGGGCTCCGCTGTTGTGTTCTTAGCATTGAGGCATACAGAGGCCTAGGTGAAGTCGCGTGGATACCCGCCCAGTAGTAGAGAAGCCCGCTCTACTGTCTCCGCCTAGCCACGGCGGTTGATGCCTGAGAGGTTATCTACCTGCTCGAAAAGTGGGAACTAAAGTCTGTGTTGACATAGCGGTTGCATGTGTGGGATCATGGGTGAGACATTGTATAGCATACATACCATTTCATTACATTTCACAAACAAGATCCTCCTCGTATACGTTTGTATGGGCACTCTTATACGATGAGTTACTTTATGTAAACCGATCCTTAACTTATAAGCTTGTATGAGCATCCTTATAAGTTAAGTTACTTTCCTGCTGTAGATACTTATACTTGATGGTTCATTATTGCTTTTGTAGAACTTCTAGATTATACTGCTGTTAATCTTATTGTACTATTACCACCTGCTTGTACCTTCTTATACTATTTATTATACGTTGTACCCTTGCTCTTTTTTCCGCCCGGTGCCGAGGAGTCATCGATGGAGTGGATGTGAAGCCACTTAGTCTTTTCGACTAACGGTTGCTAAGTCTTCCTTTTTAGGAAGTCACCCCGTAGGTAGAGTAGCCGCAGACTATGCAGCAGGAGAGCTAGGCCAGGACAACAGGGCCTGAAGGGACGGTACCGTCGCTACCGTCGATTACAGATGTGAGTGTTGTGCGACTCTAATGTAGCCTTTTGGGCGTTTATTAGCTGTACTCTTATATTGTAGAAGAATGTTTTAGCTTCTTTATTTGATGTACTTTTGGACATATATGCTTTGTGTGGATTTACCCTCTCTTATTATTGTTCTGGTTGGGTTGGCATATATTGGTATTGGTTGTAGCTGACAGAATAGGCGTCTTGTGGTACAGGTTAGCCCGTGTGTTAATGCTACCGCAAAGCGGCTGTTCTGGGCATAAGACCCCCTTCGTGCCATGTTTTGTGATCCGGGAGGGGGGGTCTTACATCACCTCCTTAGCGAAAGGCCGAGCTAAGGCTAACTCAGAAAGAGCAAGAAGATCTGAATACTGGTAAGCCTGACTTTTGAGGTGCCCCTTGGGTCCTATTTATGGATTTCTGAAAACGTCCTACAAATACCCAACCTTCTCTGTTTTCAACAGCTTTGTGCAGCCCAACTGGGTCTTCCAATAGCATAACTATGTTATTCTATCAAGCTATTTGCACCCCAGGTAAGGGCAGTAAGGTAATTTTGCCTCTGGGCCCCACTGGGCAAGTCCTATGGACCTGGAGGTTAGCTCGCCACAACCATCCATCTCGCTGGGGCGGACGCGACCTGGCTCCTGCAGCTCGCCTTCACTCCTTGGGTGAGCACGAGCCAGGCGTCCGCAGCCCGCCAATCCTCTCTTCGAGGCGGGCAGGTGGCAAGGACGCCTCTAGGGGAGCGGGCTAGCCGCTATGAGACTGTCGCTACAGTTCTAGAGCAGCTCGCTAAGGTCAGTTCGATGACTCCAGGATTCTAACTCCCGGGGTTAGCTCGAAAAATGACAATCTTCGTTTGACGAACGCCGAGCTCCATTCGACGAATGCCGAGCTCCTTTAGATGAATGGCAAGCTCCATTTGACGAACATCGATCTCCGCATGAGCTCAGTTTTGTGAAACCCCGACTCAGCTTGACGAAATCCAAGAGGAAATAGGACGGGTCACCCAGCTCATTCAGCTCGCATACCTAGCTTTGGCTGGAGCGGGCTAACCATTCTGAGCTCACCAGTATGATGTTCTGGCGCGAGCAGGTCTCCTTCATCCACTCGCCTTGCTTGGTGGACCCTGATGAATTGTAAACATACGTATTTTTATGCACATTAATTTAGTTGTTTTCATTTATTTTCGTCGTTTTTACTTATTTTTGTTCAATAAAATGCTCCTATTCTTGTAAATTTTCTACTAACTTGTTTTATTTTATTTTGCAGAAAAATTTCGAAATCTGCCAAAATTGGGCAGTACACGCCCATGACATATTTGTCACGCCCGTGACCAAGGCGTGACGCTCAAATTCCGTGAACTGGCAGATTTTTGAAGTAAAAAGCTCGACACACCTAGTGTCACGCCCGTGTCACCCGACACGGGGCGTGACCCAAGCCCGTGTCCTCTCCTCTCAACACTTTCCACTCGACGATCGTCGAGTGTCGACACCAACAGTCATGCACAGCGTCACGCCCGTGACCGAGGGTGTGACTCAATCTCAGCTCGACGATTTCGACTCGACACTTTCCGCTCGACATTCGTCGAGTGTCGACACCAACTAACACGCCCATAGTCACGCCCGTGACCTGGGGCGTGACCTTTCCAGCTGGCCCGACAAGATGCTGCCAAAGACTTTCGACACAACCCGCGCCCGGTTCTACCTCCCCGACACGCCCAGAGTCACGCATGTGACCTGGGGCGTGACTGCCGCGAACTCAGCCCGAAGTCAACTTTCCTGTCCAATCGCCGGCCGCCTTCATGAATAGTACTGACACACCCCCCCTACACGCCCGTGACCTAGGGCGTGTACTTAGAATTTTTTGCGTATAAATTGCCCAGTTCTGTAAGGTCCAAGGGTTCAGATTTTTGGGCCATTTTAGTGTCTTTTTGTTGGCTTAATCCGTGGATACTAGTGCTATGTAAGGAGATTTCTCCCTTCTTTATTTCATGTTTTATTTTGCTTTATCTTTTAGCTTTGTAATAGCTTGATAATTTTAATAAAAATGTTAGATTTTCTCTCTCTATATAGCATGAAAATTCATTTGGATGGCTTACTTCTTCCCCTTTTTATCCTTGGTTTCATCTTTGTTCCTCCTCTTATGAAAAGTGTGTGTGTGTGTGTATGAGTGTAACTTATTTACTTTACATGTTTTTAGTATGTCTTCATGATAGGTTTTGTAGTAGATTTCATTTCCATGCATGTATGATATGGTTCTCATCTTCAACATGTTCTTCTTTAATGTTTCTTTTGTTTACTATTTCATACTTATGAATTTGTAAAAGAGATTTGGAAGTGAAATTTATTTTCTTTTCTTAGTTTATTTTGTAGGATTGTAAAACCACTTTTTGTTCTTTTCATCTTCTTTTTCACTTTTTTATCACTTTCACAAAAACATAAGAATGAAAATCTTGTAATTTTAATTTTTCCAAAAACTTTGGTTTTTAATTTGTTTTGAAAAACTTTTGTCTTCTAAAAATTGTAATTTCTTCTTTTTATTTGTTTTTGGCAAAACCTAAGCTTGAAAAAGTAAAAGTTTTAATTTTTAGGTAACTTTCATTTTGCTTTCAATTAGTGTGTGTGAGTGTATGGGCATAAATTTTCTTTTGTTCTTCTTAATTTTCATGTTGTGTGTGTGAGTGTATGAGTATAATTTTTAATGCTTTGTTCAAATTATGTAGAGTGTGTGAGTGTAGGTGTTAGCTTTATTGCTTTCTTTAAATTCATATGGAGTGTGTGTGTTTGTGTGCATTTATTTCCGCCTACTCGTTAAGAGTTAAATGACGCATCGTTTTCATTTTCAGTCCTACTCGTTCGAGTAGGACTTGTAATTTTCTTTCTTTATTTTTCCGCCTACTCACTTGAGTTAAATGGACGGACTTTATTTCCCGCCTACTCGTTTGAGTAGGATTTGTAATTTTCTTTCTTTATTTTTCCGCCTACTCACTTGAGTTAAATGGACGGATCTTTAAGCCCTGTAATCGCATTTATTTTCTCCTACTCATTTGAGTAGGACTCGCTTTCATTTTAGTCCTACTCGTTTGAGTAGGACTTGCAATTTTAAGCTTTTATTTCCCGCCCCCACTCGTTTGAGTGGGACTCGCAAATTTTAAATATGCAAATTTCTTTCATGTGTAACTTAGTTCCTGTTTAATTTATAATTTGGAGTGTGCGTGAGTTCTTGTTTTAGCTAATTTTTCAGTTTTCTAAATGTTTGTTATTTTTCTTATGTCCCCTTCTTATAATCATTTAGTGTTTAATTTCGAACTTGCGCCTCACTAAATTATAAGCCGTCCCCATACCGATGTGTGGCTAATCGCTATTAGCCTCGGCATCGAAGAGCATTGAGACATTTAAAATGATTTGTAATAATTGAAGCTCTTTATTTTCATTTTAATTTAAGGACTTAAGGTTTACCCCAGGTTTACGATGCGTAGGACCATATATCGATGTGTGTGCCCTATTTCCGTAGTCCATATGCTAGCTAGCCGAGAGGCCGTGCATATGGACCGATCACCCCTGGGTAAATAGAGTTGCGTGCATACCCTCGAGAGAGGACAAGCGTAATTCTACCGGATTGGGTTCCCCACCCAATAGCGGGATTCTTAGGGTAAAGCGGGCGTTAAGAGGAATCCTTCATCGGACTAACGTTCGGTCGAATAGTCTTAACGTTTAGGTGAGCGATATCCCTATAGCTAGGTGAGCTCACATTTGTGGAACCTCCACGACCAAGTTGCTTTTTTATTAATTTGAAAACTAAGTCTTTTAATTATTAAAAATTGTTTTAGTCTTAATTCGATTCGATGCCGAGCGTTAACCCTTCATCGAATATTTTCTAAATCGTTTTTTCGATCCTTTGATTTTTCGTCTTTAGTTAAGTAAAAAAATCCACCTTACTTTCAGTAAAATAATAGTCCTCCCGGAGGAGTAAGAATAGTCAACACGACCCCGAGAACAATACGACCTCGGTATTCACCCGAATATCGAGTACTACTTGCGATAGGTGCACTTGCCTACCCAAGCAAGCCCGCGGCGATCGACTCACCGAACCAACCACAGTAAGAGTCTATTCGCGGGCCCATCAAGTTTTTGGCGCCGTTGCCGGGGAGTCTCTTTTCGAGTTGCTATTTCGAATTCCGGAGTCTATTACTTTTACTTATTTTCTATTAAAAAAAAACTAAAAACTTTATTTTAAAACAAAAAAAAAAGTTTATTTTGTTTTATTTTTGTTTGGGTGTATGACCCGTGGACAACCCTCCGAGTCTGAAGATTTTGACTTCGACCCTGAGATCGAACGCTCTCTTGCGCGTATTCGATCTCAATGCCGAAATCCTTCTTTAGATCCTGAGGAATCTATCAGATAACCTACTGTTGTACTTATGGCCGCGCCTAACCTTCCCCCGGCGGTTGAGCGTACTATGTCCTATTACGCCCGGCCTAACCTGGATGATTCTGGGTCGAGTATTATTCGCCCTGCGGTGGCAAATAATAATTTTGAAATAAAGTCAAGTGTCATTCAAATGGTCCAAAACGCCGTGCAGTTCGATGGACTGCCGGATGAGGACCCGAATGTCCACTTGTCCAATTTCTTGGAGATATGCGACACCTTCAAGATTAATGGCGTCACTGATGACGCCATTCGCTTGCGTTTATTTCCTTTTTCCCTTAAGTCCAAAGCCAAGGCGTGGTTGAATGCCCTCCCGCGAGGATGTATCACCACGTGGGCTGAGTTGACGGAACGGTTCCTAACGAAGTACTTTCCGCCCGCAAAAACTGCAAAGTTGCGGGCGGACATCTCTTTGTTTGTGCAAAACAATCCTGAGTCTCTATACGAGACTTGGGAACGGTTTAAGGAATTCCTCCGCCGTTGCCCGCACCACGCGCTGCCAACGTGGTTGCAAGTTCAAATTTTTTATAATGGGCTAAATTTTCAGACGCGTCAAATGATTGACGCGGCTACCGGGGGTACTCTAAACAACAAAACCCCCGAGGCCGCCCAGGCTTTATTCGAAGAGATGGCTATGAACGCCTATCAATGGAACATCATGCGGGGACGCCCAAAGCCGGCGGCTGGTCTTTTTGAAGTGGATGCCACTGCTCTCTTGACCCTTCAAGTTGAAAGGTTAACAAAGCAAGTGGCGGAGATGTCTGCTGCCTCCTCCACTCCGCCTTGTTTTATTCCCCCTAATGTCTGCGTAGCTGAAGAGTTCGTGGACTTCATGGTAAATTCGGGTCGTCCTCCCTTCAACCCCAATAACAACCCTTATAGTAATAACTATAATCCAGGTTGGAGGAATCACCCCAACTTCTCGTGGAGCAACCCGAATAATGCTCAGCGTCCCCCTATGTATTATGCACCCGGATTTCTTCCTCCTCCTCCTCCTCTTCCGAAACACTCCCCGATGGAGGAAAATTTTTCGAAGTATATTGCGTCCAACGAGTCAAATATCCGCAACCTTACCGGATCGCTAAAAACACTCGAACAACAGGTTGGACAGCTGGCGAGGATGATGTCCGAGCGCGCGCTCGGGGCACTGCCGGGAAACACGGAGCCCAATCCACGGGAGAACGCCAACGCTATAACCCTCCGTAGTGGAAAGGAGGTGGTCGATCCAAAACGGACCGACCCTCAGGTACATATTTCACCTCCGACCCCTCTTCCCCTTTCTTCGCTTACGCCGCCTTTACCAATTATAAAAGAAAAAATTATTTTAAACAAGGCCCTTCCATATCCGCATAAGTTAGATAACGAGCGTCAGGACGCGCAATATGCAAAATTTATTTTATTATTAAAACAGATTCACATTAATGTTCCTTTTTGCGAGGCTATCTCGCAAATGCCCAAATATGCAAAATTTTTAAAAGAACTACTTTCTAATAAACGCAAATTAGAGGATATCTCGCATGTATCTCTCAACGCTGTCTGCTCGGCGGCCCTTACTAATAAATTGCCCACAAAACAAACGACCCGGGACGGTTTTCCATCCCGTGCCTTTTTGGTGATATATTAGTAAAGTACGCCTTAGCTGATTTAGGGGCTAGCATTAATCTAATGCCGTTCTCGCTCTTTTCGCGTTTAGGTTTGGGTACTCCTAGTCCTACGAATATGCGCATCCAATTAGCGGATCGCTCGGTTAAGTTCCCTATCGGGGTAGTGGAGGACGTCCTTGTCCGAGTCGACAAGTTTACCTTCCCGGTAGACTTCGTCATCTTAGATATCGAGGAGGACGCCGAGGTACCAATAATACTCGGTCGCCCTTTTCTCGCCACCTCCTGCGCACTACTAGATGTTAGTAATGGTAGTCTTCTCCTCCGAGTAGGCGATGACCAAGTTACTTTCTCTATTAATCCCTCGATGGACAATTTGTCATCGAGCGACGATTTCTGCTATTCTTTAGATACCTTTTTTGGAGATCGTTCTTCTCCCATTTTCGAGTCCGTATTTTTAAACGACGATGTTTATGCGCTCGAGAATTTTAAATGCGATGAGGATACTTCTTTAGACTTGCCTTTCGAACCAATTGGTAAGAATGACATAGGCATTAAAACCTCCCTAGAAGAACCGCCCATCCTAGACCTCAAACCCTTACCCGCATCGCTCAAATACGTTTTTTTGGGAAAAGGCGATACGCTTCCCGTTATCATTTCTTCGGACTTGAGTGATTCGGAGACTTCCAATTTATTGGAAGTTTTATTTAAACATCGCCACGCAATTGCGTGGCAAATCTCTGACTTAAAGGGGATTAGTCCCTCCTTTTGCACCCATAAGATTTTTCTTAACGATAATTGCCGCAAAACGATTCAGCCGCAGCGTCGTCTTAACCCAAACATGAAAGATGTCGTTAAAGCCGAAATCATTAAGTTATTAGATGCGGGGATTATCTACCCTATTTCAGACAGTGCATGGGTTAGTCCCGTGCATGTCGTGCCCAAGAAGGGCGGTCTTACCATAGTGGCGAATGAGCATAACGAGCTCGTCCCAACTCGTACTGTTACGGGTTGGCGAGTGTGCATCGATTATATAAAACTTAATGACGCCACCCGCAAGGACCATTTCCCTCTGCCATTTCTAGACCAGATTTTAGAGCGTTTATCCGGTCATCCGTATTATTGTTTTCTTGATGGTTTATCGGGGTTTTTCCAAATCCCCATTTCCCCCGATGATCAAGAGAAAACAACTTTTACTTGCCCGTTTGGCACCTTCGCATATCAAAGAATGCCACTTGGACTCTGCAATGCGCCAGCTACATTCCAAAGATGTATGCTAGCGATCTTTGGCGAGCTAGTAGAAGACATTATGGAAGTCTTTATGGATGACTTCTCTGTTTTCGGACGCTCTTTTCCCGATTGCCTTCACAATTTAGATCGTGTCCTTCAACGGTGCGAGGACACAAGTCTTGTTTTAAATTGGGAAAAATGCAACTTTATGGTTCGAGGAGGTTTGGTCCTCGGCCATATGATTTCATCTAAGGGGATAGAGGTGGATAAGGCCAAGATAGAAATTATAGAAAAACTTCCGCATCCAACAAACGTAAAATCTATTAGGAGTTTCTTATGCCATACGGGCTTTTATCGACGCTTCATTCAAGACTTTTCAAAAATAACAAAGCCGCTAACTCACCTCTTGGAAAAGGAATCACGTTTCATCTTTAGTAGCGAATGCGAGTCCGCCTTTAATTTAATAAAACAAAAACTTATCACTTCACCAATTTTAGTGGCCCCTAATTGGTCCCTTCCGTTCGAAATAATGTGCGACGCTAGTGATATTGCCTTAGGTGCCGTTCTTGGCCAACGCGTAGAAAAACATTTTCATCCTATTTATTACGCTAGCAAGACGCTCACTTCCGCACATGTAAATTACATGACAACGGAAAAGGAACTCTTAGCCGTCGTTTTCGCTTTTGATAAGTTTCGCTCGTATATAACGCTATCTAAAGTTATCGTTTTTACCGATCACTCCGCACTTAAGTATTTATTAGCTAAAAATGATGCGAAGCCCCGCCTTCTTCGATGGATTCTCCTCCTACAAGAGTTTTATTTGGAGATCCGAGATAAGCGGGGAGCGGAAAATCTAGCGGCAGACCACCTCTCCCGTTTACAAAATCCGGGTGCGGAAGCGCTCGTCGAATCTGAAATAAATGACAGATTCCCGGAGGAACGCCTTCTTGCCATTAATAAATCTTCGTCATCTTCGCCTTGGTTCACAGATTTTGCAAATTTCTTAGTAGCGCGGGTCCTTCCAAAAGAGTTTTCCAGTCATCAAAAGAAGAAATTCTTTTCTGACTTGAAAAATTTCTTTTAGGAGGACCCATTTCTTTTTCGTATCTACGCGGACCAAGCGGTCCGAAGATGCATTGCGGGTGTGGAGTGCTTGCAAATTCTTAAGCACTGCCACGAGGGTCCAGCCGGTGGGCATTATCAAGCCAACCGGACCGCTCGAAAGGCGCTAGAGGCGGGCTACTTTTGGCCCACTCTCTTCAAAGACGCGCATAATTTTGTGCGCGCATGCGATAGCTGTCAGAGGTCGGGTAACATCTCTCGTCGCGACGAGATGCCCCAAAATATATTTTTAGAGTGCGAAGTCTTCGATTTATGGGGCATAGATTTTGTTGGCCCCCTACCTCCAACTTTCAAAAATATGTATATTTTAGTGGCGGTCGACTACGTATCAAGGTGGGCGGAAGCGCAAGCTCTCCCCACCAACGATGCGCGAGTCATCGTTACATTTCTTAAAAAACTATTTTCTCGCTTCGGCACGCCTCGCGCAATTGTTAGTGATAGTGGAACGCATTTCTGTAACGCTCTAATGGCTACGACGTTAGCTAAATACGGAGTCACGCACAAGCTTGCCGCCCCCTACCACCCGCAAACAAGTGGCCAAGTCGAGGTAGTAAATCGAGAGATTAAGCGAATTTTAGAAAAAACCGTTTCGCTAAATAGGAAAGATTGGTCCGTTAAACTCGACGATGCGTTGTGGGCATATCAGACGGCATACAAAACCGCAATTGGTTGTACGCCGTTCCGGTTAGTCTACGGCAAAGCGTGCCATTTACCCGTAGAATTAGAACATCGCGCACTTTGGGCTTTAAAACTCTTAAACCATGACTCCAACTTAGCCGCTCATAATAGAAAACTGCAACTAAACGAGCTCGATGAATGGCGTGCGAACGCTTACGAGAGCAATAAATTATATAAGGAGCGCTCTAAGTTATATCACGATCGAAAAATCAAGTCCCAAAAATTATTTTCTCCGGGCGATCTTGTCCTTCTTTACAATTCACGTCTTAGGCTTTTTCCAGGTAAATTAAAATCTAGATGGTCCGGTCCCTTCCTAGTTGAAGAAGTTTTTCCATATGGAACCGTATTCGTCTCCCACCCGAACAAAGGTTCTTTTAAAGTAAACGGTCATCGGTTAAAGTCTTATATAGCAGGCGACCCAGTGATCGGTTTTAGCGAAACCATAACTTTCCTCCACATTATAAACCCGCCAAAATAGTCAAGCTACACGACTATAAACAAAGCGCTCCTGGGAGGCACCCCTCGCTTATCTTTTTCGCTCTTTCCTCATTATCTTTGCTGCTTTTTCTAATAAACGCAGGGTTTCTGATCGGCCTTCCCCACCTCCTATCAGGGAAGCTTCTACCCCCTCTCATTTTTTTCTTCCTTTGTATATATTGTCTTTCCTTTTGTTCCGCATATTTACGTTACAACATTGGGGACAATGTTGGACTTAAGTATGGGGGTGTTTTCGTACTTTACATTCTGCACTTCAATTTTTCTGCATTTCAAAAATACAAAAAAATACATATAACAACAAAACAAAAAAAAATTAAAAAACATCTTAAAATGAAAAAAATTTTAAATGAAAAATCCAAATTTTTTTTTGTACATACTCTTTTCTCTCTTCTTCTTGTACAAACCTTTTTTTTTCCCATATTTTTGTACATATAATGAAAATTCTCTTAAAACAAAAATACAAAAAAATATAATAATTCAAAAATAAAAAAAAAATTAGTAAAACAAAACAAAAATACCAAAAAAGATAATAAATGAAAAAACAAAAAAATGATGATAAAACTATAAAAATCAAATCAAAAAAAATGTTTTGAAACAAATAAATCAAATATTCCATCCTTAACTTTTCTGTTATCCAAAAATTCAGTTTTGAGTTTATTTATATGTGAATTTGATTAATTCTTTGTTCACTACCCGTTTGTTAATTATTGATTGAAAAATTTAAATACCCGGGGTTAAGTTTTAAAGAATTCATTATACTTTGTTAAAAATAGCGAACTCGTTTTAGGCACTACTTCTAATTTTTCATTAATAGGAGCACGTATATTATGTTAGGAAATAACGACTATAGAATTCAATTATACTTACTTTTAGCTTTCTGAACAACATTGGAACGTACAAATTATTAAGGTTGCTCTCAAAAATTTTTAGGATTAAAAATCTAGTTTTCCTTTCTCCCCTTACCTTTCATGACCGACTTGGCATGAAAAATTTTCGCCTTAAAAGATCCTATGTCAATGGGAATAAGATTTCGTTCCGTAAACATAGGCACCCAATAATTTAAAAAGATTATATATGGAGTAAGAGGATAAAATTCATTACTCCTACAAATATACATTGGGTTAATTTTATTCTATTGAAGTTGAAAAACAAAATTCATATTAGGAAAATAAGATTTCGTTTTCCTAATAATCCAAAAAAAATGGAGGTTCGAGAAAAAATTACCTCACCTCAAATATCAAAACCCTCTTCATAAACCCACTACCCCCTTAACCAATTACACGATCCTAGAATTAATTCAAAAATCTTTTTGAGAGCATAATTAGTAAATTGTATTATTTCCAGTAGCACTCGTATAAGCTAGAGTTCTTATAATTCCAAACTATTTTCATTAATCTAACCATTACAAATGTTGTCTTCTATTTGATTACATCAAGAAGTCTTTTGGCCAAAACTTTTGCGCTATTTAAATCATCTACATAATTTTAGGACTTAACTCTTACACCCCGTATATTTATTTCGATCTCTCTTATAATTGATTAAGCGATAACTAAAACTTAGAGTTTTTTTTATTCCTTATAGATTCACCTCAAACTTTTGCTCTGGAATAGCAAAAGCCTAAGTATGGGGGTATTTGATGAATTGTAAATATACGTATTTTTATGCACATTAATTTAGTTGTTTTCATTTATTTTCGTCGTTTTTACTTATTTTTGTTCAATAAAATGCTCCTATTCTTGTAAATTTTCTACTAACTTGTTTTATTTTATTTTGCGGAAAAATTTCAAAATCTGCCAAAATTGGGCAGTACACGCCCGTGACATATTTATCACGCCCGTGACCAAGGCGTGACGCTCAAATTCCGTGAACTGGCAGATTTCTGAAGTAAAAAGCTCGACATGCCAAGTGTCACGCCCGTGTCACCCGACACGGGGCATGACCCAAGCCCGTGTCCTCTCCTCTCGACACTTTCCGCTCGACGATCGTCGAGTGTCGACACCAACAGTCATGCCCAGCGTCACGCCCGTGACCGAGGGCGTGACTCAATCTCAGCTCGACGATTTTGACTCGACACTTTCCGCTCGACATTCGTTGAGTGTCGACACCAACTAACACGCCCATAGTCACGCCCGTGACCTGGGGCGTGACCTTTCCAGCTGGCCCGACAAGATGCTGCCAAAGACTTTCGACGCAACCCGCGCCCGGTTCTACCTCCCCGACACGCCCAGAGTCACGCCCGTGACCTAGGGCGTGACTGCCGCGAACTCAGCCCGAAGTCAACTTTCCTGTCCAATCGCCGGCCGCCTTCATGAATAGTACTGACACGCCCCCCCTACACGCTCGTCACCTAGGGCGTGTACTTAGAATTTTTTACCTATAAATTGCCTAGTTCTGTAAGGTCCAAGGGTTCAGATTTTTGGGCCATTTTAGTGTCTTTTTGTGGGCTTAATCCGTGGATACTAGTGCTATGTAAGGAGATTTCTCCCTTCTTTATTTCATGTTTTGTTTTGCTTTATCTTTTAGCTTTGTAATAGCTTCATAATTTTAATAAAAATGTTAGATTTTCTCTCTCTATATAGCATGAAAATTCATTTGGATGGCTTACTTCTTCCCCTTTTTATCCTTGGTTTCATCTTTGTTCCTCCTCTTATGAAAAGTGTGTGTGTGTGTGTGTGTGTATGAGTGTAACTTATTTACTTTACATGTTTTTAGTATGTCTTCATTATAGGTTTTGTAGTAGATTTCATTTCCATGCATGTATGACATGGTTCTCATCTTCAACATGTTCTTCTTTAATGTTTCTTTTGTTTATTATTTCATACTTAATGAATTTGTAAAAGAGATTTGGAAGTGAATTTTATTTTCTTTTCTTAGTTTATTTTGTAGGATTGTAAAACCTCTTTTTGTTCTTTTCATCTTCTTTTTCACTTTTTTATCACTTTCATAAAAACATAAGAATGAAAATCTTGTAATTTTAATTTTTCCAAAAACTTTGGTTTTTAATTTGTTTTGAAAAACTTTTGTCTTCTAAAAATTGTAATTTCTTCTTTTTTTTTGTTTTTGGCAAAACCTAAGCTTGAAAAAGTAAAAGTTTTAATTTTTATGTAACTTTCATTTTGCTTTCAATTAGTGTGTGTGAGTGTATGAGCATAAATTTTCTTTTGTTCTTCTTAATTTTCATGTTGTGTGTGTGAGTGTATGAGTATAATTTTTAATGCTTTGTTCAAATTATGTAGAGTGTGTGAGTGTAGGTGTTAGCTTTATTGCTTTCTTGAAATTCATATGGAGTGTGTGTGTTTGAGTGCATTTATTTTCGCCTACTCGTTAAGAGTTAAATGGCGCATCATTTTCATTTTCAGTCCTACTCGTTCGAGTAGGACTTGTAATTTTCTTTCTTTATTTTTCCGCCTACTCACTTGAGTTAAATGGACGGACTTTATTTCCCACCTACTCGTTTGAGTAGGATTTGTAATTTTCTTTCTTTATTTTTCCGCCTACTCACTTGAGTTAAATGGACGGATCTTTAAGCCCTGTAATCGCATTTATTTTCTCCTACTCATTTGAGTAGGACTCGCTTTCATTTTAGTCCTACTCGTTTGAGTAGGACTTGCAATTTTAAGCTTTTATTTCCTGCCCCCACTTGTTTGAGTGGGACTCGCAAAATTTAAATATGCAAATTTCTTTCATGTGTAACTTAGTTCCTGTTTAATTTATAATTTGGAGTGTGCGTGAGTTCTTGTTTTAGCTAATTTTTCAGTTTTCTAAATGTTTGTTATTTTTCTTATGTCCCCTTCTTATAATCGTTTAGTGTTTAATTTCGAACTTGCGCCTCACTAAATTATAAGCCGTCCCCATACCGATGTGTGGCTAATCGCTATTAGCCTCGGCATCGAAGAGCATTGGGACATTTAAAATGATTTGTAATAATTGAAGCTCTTTATTTTCATTTTAATTTAAGGACTTACGGTTTACCCCGGGTTTACGATGCGTAGGACCACATATCGATGTGTGGGCCCTAATTCCGTAGTCCATATGCTAGCTAGCCGAGAGGCCGTGCATATGGACCGATCACCCCTGGGTAAATAGAGTTGCGTGCATACCCTCGAGAGAGGACAAGCGTAATTCTAACGGATTGGGTTCCCCACCCAATAACGGGGTTCTTAGCGTAAAGCGGGCGTTAAGAGGAATCCTTCGTCGGACTAACGTTCGGTCGAATAGTCTTAACGTTTAGGTGAGCGATATCCCTATAGCTAGGTGAGCTCACATTTGTGGAACCTCCACGGCCAAGTTGCTTTTTATTAATTTGAAAACTAAGTCTTTTAATTATTAAAAATTGTGTTAGTCTTAATTCGATTCGATGCCGAGCGTTAACCCTTCATCGAATATTTTCTAAATCATTTTTTCGATCCTTTGCTTTTTCGTCTTTAGTTAAGTAAAAAAATCCACCTTACTTTCAGTAAAATAATAGTCCTCCCAGAGGAGTAAGAATAGTCAACACGACCCCGAGAACAATACAACCTCGGTATTCCCCCGAATATCGAGTACTACTTGCGATAGGTGCACTTGCCTACCCGAGCAAGCCCGCGGCAATCGACTCACCGAACCAACCACAGTAAGAGTCTATTCGCGGGCCCATCAGACCCACTCGGCAAACACGGGGCTGTACACAATCCCCGCTCTTTTTGTGCTTGACCAAGCTCGGAAAGAATCATCCAACCCACGTGTTCGGTGAGTGCTTTGCTGAGCTGGAAGGAATATTTTTGCCGGTCCCACCCTCACGCTATAAATATGTCATCGGACCTTCTGGAAAAATCCCGTCTTCTTTTAGACTTCTCAGTGAGCTGCAGCTGCATGATGCCGGCGACCGAGGTGATGCAAGATCGGCTTGTGGCTACAAGGGAAAAGACTAGGGAGGAGGCTCTCGAGGCTGCTCTGTGGTTAGCACGCGGATCGTCTGGCCCCCTCTTCAGGTCAGTAAAAGGGAAGTTCGTCTGGTGGTCTCCGACAAATGACCTCCCGGGATCCATCTCGGTGGCCGGAGTCGAGGTAGCCCATGAGGTATGCGCACCTCCTGCCTGATTCGTTGCTTTTATTCTGACTTTTCTTTCTATAGGTGCCGCCTCGCGAGGATGGAGGAGATGGAGGGGAACGGGGCCATTCTCCCCCACTGTCAACTAAGTGGGTCGCCAGCCCCTCGGGTCAGGGGCACCGCCCTCTGGAGACTTCTCGGATGCCAATTCCCCCTGGGTTGGGAAAATACTTTGCAGTCCCCGAGGGAGAACTCTTCCAGGGCCGGCCGAGATATTCTCGGTCATCAGCTGGTGCGCGCGATGTGCCTACAACTGGTGAGTTCATACTCATGCCTGTTTGTTACCGCTCACTTTTTCTGACCTACACCTTCGTAGGTTACAACGCGATCTCCTCCTCTGATGTCGAGATGAGCGAGGGATATTCGCCTCCCCCTGATACAGATCACGTTTTTGAGTATCTGGTCGACCCGACAAATGCGAAGGGAATGAATAAGCAGGTGACACGTCTATCCCAAAATCACACACTACTATTACAGGAGTTCTTTAACAAGGTTGATAAGGACAAGGCTGATGCGGAGGAGCGGCTTGTAGTTCTAGCAGAGCGAGGCACCCAGATGATGGAGACGGGTTACTTATCCCGGGGTGCACATAATATGGGTCGATGAGCGGTTCAGGCATGCCACAAAGAAATTCGGCCTGGCCCAGGATTAACTGGTAGCGGTTCGCGAGTACCAATATCCTCGCGTGCCGCCCCGATCTGGGACGCGGAGGAGGGGCAGGTGGTAGTGGATCTAGTACTGAGTCGCCTGCCCCTCCTCTCTATTGGTCACCGGGCCAGGACCACATCCACACTATAAAACAATTCGCTTAGGAGGGTTATGCGTTTTTACCCATTTTCAATGTCTATAATAATTTGAGACTTCTCTTGCCCGTCGATGGGCTTAATGCTTGTCGCACGTTACTTTTATTCTGTTGATAAGTTCTCTTTGGGTGAACGCGGATGAAGCCATCTTGCTCGCCCGCCGCTTCTTTAAGCGGGTGCGAGATCATCGAATCAGCTCGCCCAACCAGCCTATTTACTCTCGACAGGAACAAGCTAGGAGCTTGTTGATTGTGAGTCTGCTCGGCTCGCCTAATGTTATAGGCGAGTGTGAGCCGTAGCTTGCCCGGCTCTCATGCGGGCATGGTGGGCGCAATTCGCTATCAGACGGTCTTTGTGGCGTGGCTACGAGCCGTGAAGTTGAAACGTCAGGGTGCGTTTTACTATCCACACTTTTTCGATCGGCAGAAGATTTTCCCGCACTTTTCTTTCTATAAATAGGCCTTTCCGACCCTTACTCACCAACCTCATTTAAGATTTTCCCTTCTCCCTTGCTTCCAGCAACCCTTGACTCGCCTGATTCCTGCGGGAACCTCTTCTTCCCGCTTAACAAGCTTCCTGCGAGATGGGCGGTGGCAGCGGCAATGCGGACGGGCGGGGCAAGTGTGTCTGGACATTTTTTGAGCATGACTACCCTCATGTCGTCCTCTAAGTAGGCGAGTTTTTCGACGACATAGGCAACTACATACTGCCAGGCTTTGTGGCGAGATGGCCTGGGGAGGGAGAGAAGATCAATGATCTCTCTGTGGAAGAGCTCGCCATCCCCATGGCACATTTCGAGGCTGGTCACTAGCTTCCCCTACGGTTGAAGGTCCGAAAAGTCTTGAAATACTATGGGGTCGTCCCCAGACAGATGACCCCTAACTCCATCGCAGTTGTGATTGGGTTCACATGCTCCTGCGGGAAGATCAGATCGAGTTCAGCCTCGCGGTCTTCCGCAAGCTGTTATCCTTCTGGGCGAACAAGGACAGGACCACCTACTTCTCCAGCAGCCACATCAAGGTACAGGAGACCATAAATAAGAGCCACAATTGGCTAAAGAAATTCGTGTTCGTTAAGGGGGACTTCGGCAATGTCCCCTTTTTGCTGGTCTAGCTCAGCGAGGCGAGCTACCGCCCCTAGCCCTGGGGGCCATCAAGTAGAGCTGTACGGTTTCTTCATCGTGATGAACTTTGAAGTCGCCTTCCTATGCCGGAATCTGGATAACCTCGCACCCGTCCTGCCTGGGAGAGGTAAGATACTCGCGCTTTCGTTTTCTATTCGATTATCTTTCCTGCTTTAATTATAGTTTCCTGCAGGCGAGCGAGACATCCCCGTGCACCCTCCTTATGAGAATGCGTGACTCACTTCCAGCGAGCTCGTGAGCATCGAGGTCACGACTACCGCGTGCAGCGAGAACCCAACATCTACTCCTCTAAAGCGGCCTAGCTACGAATCGCTTCCACCGCCGCCGCAACCCAAGAAATCGAAGACTGCGAGTGGCACACCTCCTGCAGCTCGGGAAAAAGGCAATGCCCTAGCTGGCCAACCAGCTAGGGATCCCTTCCCTACGGCCGTCTCGACCAGCAGCTCCCCCGGCGGGGCGGCCGGTACCTCCAGGCCTCAAGCAGAAGAACAACCTACCCCTAAGCTGGTGCAAAGGGGGCACCGTAACTTTGGCCTTGGCGAGCGGTGTCTAGATGAACTCGGCATCCCACTACTCCTGTGGTATAACGAATCGAACAGGGCCATCATCTCCACCCACATGACGAGCTGCTTAGAGCAGGAGACTATCGACCGGGAGGCCTACAACTTATTGTTCGGCCTTTACTTGTGGTAGGACGCCGTCATCTACGACGTGGATGCCACGCGGGTGTTGATCCGCGAGAGCGCACGGGCCCAGTTCCGTAGCCTGTAGCTGGCCCACATGGTCGGCCGACATTGCACCTAGAAGGAGAAGAACACCCCCGCCCTCAAGAGGCTGGTGGATAAGAAAGAGGATGCCTGTCGTCTCACCGAGGAGGAGGAGGAGCGACAGAAAGAGAGTGCTGATGCAGCCCATGCCGCCGTCGTAATTTTGGAGAAGGAAAAAGAGGTGCTACAGGCATGCGTGCGAGAGATGCAGGCTGCGGTAACTATCCCGCCGCCCTCCAACAGTAGCTGTCAGCTCGCACATTATAACGAGTACGAGCTGGAGGAAATGATGCAGAAGAACACTGCCTACGCGGTGAAATATACCCTCTAGACGTTACGACCGGCTGACCTCGTCAAGAGCGAGGACGCGGGCCATTCTGCGAGCGGCGTGATACCGATGCTATTCTTGTCGGTACCTAAGCCGGGAGACAAGTCCTTCTAGACCCTCTAGGACTTGCACCTCGAGAGCTCTCCTCGTTGAATCTCCGCGCCTCGCCTCTTACATTCATATATATGTTTCTTTTATTGTGATGTAAACGTGGGCTGAGTCCCGAACTTGTAGTTTTACCAATTAATGAATTCTTTTGTGCTCGTCTCTCATGTATATGTATGTTATTGTTGCTTGTAATGTCGCTTGTGCAATGTGAATTCTCTTTTCTATTTTGTATTCACTGCTTATTTTTATCCTTATACACGCAGTTCCTTATCCTGCGTCCTGTCAGCGAGATCGCGCGTCCCGCAAGGACTTATCTTAGGAAGCGTAGGTGGTTCAGTTAGCCGACCCGTGAGTGGCAACATGCCTCCTTAGTCCAGATTCTCCATGCTGCTTGCTCGTCGGAGGAGGCGAGCTGACTCGGATCGCACCAGAGCCGTCGGGTTCAGTGCGAGCTAACCCTTATTTGACACGACCTGGGTTCTCATCGCCTTGGCCTTTCTTGGCAGCGGGATCTGCCCCGGGTATGGGTAGACACCATTGATTGACATCAAGCCCTGCCAGCTAGGTGAGAGCCTGGTAGGGGGATCTGCTCGGGGTCCGGGTTGACACCATCGAGTGACATCCAGCCCTGCAAGCTAGGTGAGAGTCTGGCAACGAGATCTGCTCAGGGTATGAGTAGACACCATCAAGAGACATCCGACCATGCCAGCTAGGTGAGAGCTTGGTAGCGGGAACTGCTCGGTATCCGGGTTGACATTATCGAGTAACATCCAGCCCTGCTAGATAGGTGAGAGTCTGGTAACGGGATCTGCTCGAGGTCTAAGTAGACACCATTGAGTGACATCCAGCCCTGCCTGCTAGGTGAGAGCTTGACAGCGAGATCTGCTCGGGGTCCGAGTTGACACCATCGAGTGACATCCAGCCCTGCTAGTTAGGTGAGAGCCTGGAAGCGGGATTTTCTCGGGGTCTGAGTAGACACCATCGAGTGACATCCAGCCCTGCCAGCTAGGTGAGAGCCTGGTAGTGGGATCTAATCTGGGTCTGGGTTGACACCATTGAATGACATCCAGCACTGCAAGCTTGGTGCGAGCTTGGCAGCGGGATCTGCTTGGGGTCTGGGTTTTCACCATCGAGTGACATCCAGCCCTGACAGCTAGGTTTGAATCTGGTAGCGGCACCTGCTCGGGATCGAGTGATATCCAGCCATGCCAGCTAGGTGAGAGCCTGGTAGCAGGATCTACTCGGGGTCTAAGTAGACACCATTGAGTGGCATCCAGCCATTCCAGCTAGGTGATAGCCTGGTAGCGGGATCTTCTCGGGGTCCAGGTTGACACCATCGGGTGACATCCAGCCCTGCCATCTAGGTGAGAGCCTGACAGAGGGATCTGATTAGAAACCAGCAAGTGACATCCCTCCCTACCAATTAGGTGAGGACCTGGAAGAGGGATTTACTCGGGGTCCGGGTTGACACCATCGAGTGACATCCAGCCTTGCCAGCTAGGTGAGTGCCTGGCAGCGGGATCTTCCAGGGGCCTGAGGAGACACCATCGAGTGCCATCCAGCCCTGCCAGCTAGGTGAGAGCCTGACAGCGAGATCTACTTGGGGTCCCGGTTGACACTATCGAGTGACATCCAGCCCTGCCAGCTAGGTGAGAGCCTGACAGCGGGATCTGCTCGGGGTCTGAGTAGACACCATCGAGTGACATCCAACCCTGCCAACTAGGTGAGAGCCTGACAGAGGTATCTGATTGGGGTTTTAGAGGACACCATCGAGTGACATCCAACCCTACTAGCCAGGTGAGATCCTGGCAGAGGGATCTGCTCGGGGTCCTGGTTGACACCATCGAGTGACATCAGGCCCTGACTTCTAGGTGAGAGCCTGACAGCAGGATCTACTCGGGGTCTTAGTAGACACCATCGAGTGACATCCAGCACTGCCAGCTAGGTGAGAGCCTGATAGGGGGATCTTCTCGGGGTCTGGTTGACACCATCGAGTGACATCCAACCCTGCCAGCTAGGTGAGAGCCTGATAGTGGGATCTGCTTGGGGTATGCTAAGTGGAATCTCCACCTACTCATATGAATCACTACAAGAGACCTGTCATATGAAGAAGCTTCATTAGAAAAAAAAACCACTTACATATCTCATGGGTAAAAGAGCTTCAAGTCATCACCACTCTAGGTGAGACTCAGGGTCTCGCCCTCCACATTTCAGAGGCGATACCCTTCTGATTTCAGTACTTCCTTCACAATGTATGGACCATCCCAGTTGGGGTTGAGCTTTCCCACAGCTGCTGATCTTCCTGCCACATCCAACTTATTCAAGACTAAGTCCCACTCCGCAAATTGTTTGACGCTGATGTGGTTGCCAAAGTACTTAGCAATTACCCTCTTTGCTTCTTACTGTGGACGATGGAGAGATTACGCAGCTCCTCCAAAATGTCAAGGGATAGCCACAGTTCCTCCTCGTTTCGAGCCTGCCAATCCTCCCTGGCTTCCTGGGCCTCTGCCACCCGAGATGTCTAGACTTCCAATTCTATGGGAAGTACTACTTCGCAGCCATGGGAGAGATTGGAGGGGATCTCCCCTATAATTGTGTTGGGGGTGGTTATCAGGGCCCAGAGGACCGAGGGAAGATGCTCCACCCAACTCGCCTTCAGGTTCTTAACCTTCTTCTTCAGTAGGTTCACAGTGATCTTGTTGGCCACCTCCACCTGCCCGTTCCTCCTGGGGTGATGGACCGACTTGAATCTGGGGTCAATTCTGGGATGCTAGCATAAGTTTGTGAATTCCGGACTAGCGAACTGAGGCCCAATGTCCGTGACAAAGGACTGTGGCAACCCGTGCCGACAGATGATCTCCCCCCAGATGAAATTTCTAATGACCTGGGAGGTCACCTTAGCCAGCGCCTTCACCTCCAACCACTTGGAAAAATAATCTATCATCACTAACAGGAACCTCCTCTGCCTGCTGACCTGGGGGAATTATAACACCCCATAATGAAACAGGCAAAGAGTTTGCCTGCCTGGTAGAGAAAATAGTCGAGTTGAAAATCGTCGAACAGAGCTGGACAAAAATCGTCCAGCGGAGCTCGACGAAATTGGCCCGTTCGACGAATTTTGTTCGATGAAATTTGTCTCGTTCAACGAATTGTCGAAAATATGGATATGGCCTAGTGGTGTCTCATATCAGGATGATGGTGTGCGGCCACTGAGAGGTGGTTGATTTTTCAGCTTCAATCCCGAGCCGTTGATGTGTTTTGAGGGGAAGAAATCGTGTGGCTGGAAGATAACCAATGCCTTATCTGTAGAGAATGAAAATTGGAAATCATTCATCCTGTTGTCTATTCTCTTTCTTCCCGAGTTCTGGAGCAGGCCCTCTCATCTATTAGGGTTTGAGTGCTCTGGTTGTGATGCTGAAGGAGGATTTGGGGCTGGAATCTGAAGCCAAAGCGAGATTTGTGAAGAGGAAAGTGTAACGATCATTTCCATCCGAGTAGATCGCTTTGTCATGGCTCCAAAGAGATCTTCAAGGGTAATGATCTTTCTTCTTGGACAAGTGAAGTCCTTCTTTTGTCATATGCATGGAATCTCCCACCAAAAGGTGGAAAGTCGAGGGAGTTCCATTGGGTTGATTCAGGAAATCCCCAGTGAGTCTTGCATATAGATCCGGAAATGTGTAGTACGGAATAAACATACTATGTGAATCCCATCTGGATAGGCTGGTCTGGATTGGTGATGTTTTATTTTGCGCACCGGAGAAGTCTCTGTGTATAAATGAGTATTTTGTGGAGTCGGTGGGTTGTGCCTGTGAAGGGTAGTAACATGAAGTACTGGAGTGGAATTCAAGGAAAATGTCTGCAAAGTGTATGTGCTGTATGCTATGAAAGACAAGTGTTTCTGGCACTACAGTTGGCTACAAGGATTTCTGGATGGTTGGTCCAGATAAGGTTAGGGCTGGAGACGAAAAGAGATTTCCGTCGCTAACACCGGGTGATAGTGAGTGTCGCTGTCGATGGCTGCTAGCGAACCTATGATTGTGAAGCCAGTCCTTAGGGGACAATATGGCTATTGTGAGCTATATGAGCTCTTAAAAAGGCTTCGTGCCGAACAGATAAGGGGATTCTGACCAGCGTCAGTCCAGTCATTGAACTGACGATTTGAGCAACGGGTAAAGGCTGAACTGTATCCACGTTATGGTTGTCTGACATGAGTTCCTAGGATATTGACATTCATTAGGTTCACATAATGAGAATCTTAGCCCTGCGCACCATTAAGACTAAACTCTTCGGATATAGGCTGTGGAGCGAAATGCTCAAGTTTGCTATCGAGAATGGTGGTGGGACCCTGGTTTTCCGGTACACCGAGAATGTGCCCTAAGTGCACGGAACATCGGGCCGTGTGGTTGCCGTTTGTGATATATTGGTGGTGCGTGAGGGGACATCTTGTGATATATCTGCTTGTGAAATGCTATTCCTGCAGAGAAGGAATATCGCTACCCTAGTTAAGTGGTAGGGTCATTATAAATTGGTCAGCTGAATGCTGACCGTTGCCTTGTTTACCACCGTTGCGGTAGATTGTCCCCATGCAGGTGCTGGAGAGTCGGGCGAAAAATAGTGGGTTGAAGCCCTTGTTGCTGCTGCTGCTGGCCCTCGAAGGCCGAATGAAGAATTTACTGTTTTCATATATGGCCGACCTACGTGCCGATGTTTGTAATCCACCTGTAAAACTTAACTATAAGGCCTTAAGGCCAGACTTGTTTTGCATTTGGATGAAATTCCTTTGTGGTGATATATATAAATACTGGTTTATATATTATGGACATTCAAATGAGTTGAGTTCAAATAATTTTAAAGCTTCCGTTAGCATGCTCTGGATTAGGATGCAAATAGTTTTTTTGATATTAACCTGTAAACTCCGCCACTTGTTTATGATATATGGTATGGGGCCCCGGCCGGACCTTATACTATGTGTCATTTAACAGATGGAGGGGTTATAATTTGGTATCAGCTTGTCTCAGTCTTCCTCTTTCGAATTCGTGGTCGAATTCTTTTGTGGGGTGGCGAGCACGTGTTAGTGCGACTCTCTTTAACTGTAAATGAACTCAAGAATGTCCACTAAGGAATACAAATACACCTGTTTGAGGAACATGTGCGTTCCTATATTGTTGATCTTACTTATGCAAAGTCGCTTATGTGTGTTTTGTCCACTATAGGTGACTCGAAGTTGTGCTGGGCAATCTGAGCCCCAACATTCTGAAGAGAGTGCGGCACCAGTTGAGGTGCCTACACCTCCTACTTCTACAGAAACAATATTCTTAGTTGTTGAGGCGCTGTTTGCATTGATTCATGCATAGCCTACTGGGCAGGCGCAACCTGTAATGGTGCTCGAACAGGTTGGTGTAAGGCTAGAACCTGGTGAGGCTGTTATTGATCCTCGAGCAGCTGAACGGCAGTTGAAGCAGTTTGTGAGCTTCAATCCTCCTACGTTTACGGGTGTGGGATCCCCGACACAAACGGAGGATTGGTTGTCCCGCGTCAAGACAATATTGACAATGATAAGGACGGGGGAAGAAAATAAAGTCACCTTGACAACCTTCTTGCTGGAAGGCGAGGCCATGCTATGGTGGGACGAGATAGAGTTGCACCACTTAGAGGGTAGACAATTAACAGAAGTCCCGATAGAGTATTTTTCGAGATTGTTCTTAGCAAAGCATTTGCCACCAGCACAACGCATCACCATGGAAAATTAGTTCCAGCGTCTAACTCAGGGTGAAAGTAGTGTTGACACCTACCTGCATGAGTTTACACGGTTAGGACGCTATGCGGGGTCTATCTTTGCTGATGAACAACGTAAAACCAATCAGTTCTATGAAGCACTGTGGGATGAGTTGAGATTCATGCTCTCGAGTTCGGTGAACTAAGGGTTTCAAGCGTTAGTGGATACGACATGTGCGTTGGAAAAAGATATGAAGTGGGTGTAAGGAAAAAGCAACTTGGCTGTGACAAAGTCAGAGTTCAATGTGCCGCAGCTGGGGAAATCAAACTACCGAAGGAAATGGGGTAAGAGATCCAAGTCTTCTACACAGGCTCCCTCGAGTGTTGCATTTGGATCAACTTCGAGGCAAGAGTTTTGTACCTGTTATACGTGTGGTAGAGTGGGACATATAGCCCGTGATTGTTAGGTTGGTCCCCCAAAGGTTGAAAAGAAGACATGAGCGTCATATGTTTATAAGGGAAAGACAGTGGTGGAGTCCTCTACGTTCCAGGCTTAACCCTGAGTGTATAATCTTGGCCAGCAGGAGGCCATAAAGCAATGTGACGTCGTCACATGTATGATCTAAGTTATTGATTGTTTCCTTTTCATATTTTATACCTTGTATGTAGCTTGTGTATGATGTGTTTGTATTAGGCTTTGTCCTGATTCGAGACTATCTAGCATAAGCACTGTTTGATACCGGTGCTTCACATTTGTTTCTATTTGTTGACTTTGTGTTACAGATTGGTGTGCCGATTCGTATGGTGGCAGATAATGTGAAGGTGTTATTACCAAATGGATGTGTGATGCCTGTAGATAGAGCTTGTTTTGTGGAGGTACGAATAGGAAGTAAGAATTTCGGGATGGAAGAATTTGTGCAGCCGATATCAGAATTTGATGTGATCTTTGGTATGGACTGGCTCTCGGAGCAGCGTGCCTTTATAGATTGCAATTCAAAGGAAGTCACACTAGGGCAGAATACCGAATGAGAGACGAAATTCGCTAGTATGCGAGGATCGAGCAAGACATGGATGTTTGCCATCCAAGTGGTTAGGGCAGTTCAGAAAGGCGCGAAGTTATTCTTCACGCTTATTGAGGCTGCTGAGCAAAAAGGTAGTGTGAATGATATTCCGATTATTTCAGAGTTTGCCGATGTGTTTCCGAAGGAGCTTCTGGGGTTACCACCACAGTGGGAGATTTACTTCTCGATTGAGTTGGTGCCTGATGCGTTGAACGACAAGTGTACCAATCGCACAAGTAATATAAATTGTGCGAATTTCCAAATTATCGATCTCTCAAGGAACACAGTAAAGTGGAGTTAATTTCGAGGACTTGAGATTGAAGTCCTTAGGTCAGAGTCAAAGAAGGGGGTGTTTGATTGTTGCGGAAACAAAAAGCAAAACTCTAATAAACTACTACTATGCAATGCCACTATGTAATGCTTTGCTAGGCGGGATGGAAGACTACACGGGCTGCTATTCACCGAATCACTGGGCAGATGGACGGGTAGGCTTACGGATGAAGTGATTAGAATGACAGAATGAGGGTCGAGAGCACCTCTTCTCTACGCAAGCCACTAGCAATTACTAGTGCGACAAAACTGGATGTGGTGGCGGATGGAAAATAAAGGCACACCTCAATCAAATAACGAAAATATAAAATCACATAGACATGATTGTATACAAATGTTTTAAAAAATAAGCATACTTCATCCTATACAAAGATATTAAGCTACACTATCAACAACAAGAGAAGAAAAGTGTGTGAAATCGACCAGATCCGATGTCTGCCGAGGATTCACGGAAGGAATTGCCGGGTTATCAATCTGCATCGTAGCTCGGTCCTCAACTGTGTCCGGGATAGTGGAGGTTGTCACTCACTCCCAATGGATCCGTCTTCTTCGTGTCATGATGCGGAAGAAGGATGGCACAAACTTCTCCTATCTTGATGGAGAAAGATAGATCAAACTCTTCATGAAGCTCAAGGATGAAGGAGGAGGCTGAGAGGAAGCTCCGACTTAAATTTGGCATTGAAAGCTTTCCCGGAGGCCTCTCCAAGGTGGAAAATGGTGAAAAACGGCGGAACTTTGCCCTAAAACGGCGGATGGAAATGCTAAAGTCCGGTCTTCATCGCAATGGAGGAAAATCTGCGCTTTAAATAGAAGCAAGTCAGAAAAATAGGCACGCACGGACTGGCGCATGACCTTGAGCTAACCATGTATTATTAAGTTCCAGTCCAAGCTTGCGGAAGATGAAGCGTTGACCCATGGGTTTTACTTCACGCACGGGCGCTTTCTCCCGTGCGGGAGTGAAATCACATGGGTAAACACAGAGCGCTGGAAAACAAGATGCTACATGGGAACAGTGCATTTTACACGCGCATGGGCGCTTCGGCCCATGCGTGAACAAATCGTACGAATAACCACAGAATGGAACAACAGACACACAACAAGAAAGCTACATGAAAACTGTGCGTTTCCTTCGTGCACGGTTACGATGAAACTGTGCGTCAACCATGCGTGAGGATCGTCAAACTCAGCCCGACGAAATTTGTCGAGCTCAACTCAACGTTCTCACAGCAGAACAAAACGCACGATCAGGCACAAACCGTGTGTGAAAGAAATGCACGACCGTGTGTTTTCCTCAAACCTAAATTCTAGACTTGGGGAAAATGCATCACCTGCACAACAAATAAAACAAAAATAGGACCTTCCAGCAATGTAGAAATGCAACAAAAGCAACTGGAAAGTGCTCCTGCGGAGCACCATGTGCTTACCCCCAACAACAGAATGCGCAATTGCACACTGCATGGGCCAAAACAATGCACTTAGCGTGATAAACTGTATAAATGAAAAATCAACGATAACATACTAAAAGTGAAGTGCAAGTGCATGAAAACTAGCCCAAATGAGTCCGAAAAACCCTATATAACTCGGACTCATCACACCACCAGACTTAAACATTTGCTCGTCCTGAGCAAATCATCACTAAGCGGAGTTTAAGAAAGCTAGTTGACTACGCAATTGCACAAATAGAGTAACATGCGAAGTCATACCCTCATGTACAAAAAGCAATAGTAGAAAACTCTTCTATGCATGCATAATAATTTCTCATTCCTGTAAACGTAAAGAAGACATTACAAATACTCCTAAAGTGAATCACGGTGAATCATTCGGTTGCGCATAGAACGAAAGAAGGCGGACAATTAGATGAGCATTGCCAAAGATCAGGTCTAAGGAAAATCTCCAAAAGAATCCACCAATGTCGGTAACCATATGCTCGCCCGTTCACACTCTCTCCACGACACTAGTTTGACTCAAGCACGAATCTGTAGGACTTGGAATATAATTTAGGCAAAGGCGAAGCGCGGGTATACAAAGACAAAAAAGACAGGCACACACACCTAAAATGAGGTCGCCCGAAAACACTCACAGCTAAACTCAACGAACAAACATGTGCGGCGCACCACCAGGTTTGGACTTTTGACGGTGCGTGCACGCCCATAACGAACACAATTCGACAAAATTTTCAACTCAACAACAAATTTTTTTTCATTTCTCTTTTATTCCACATTGGGAATTACTTTTTTTGTTTTAATTCATTTCATTTATTTTTTTTATTCATTTCTCTTTATTTAACCAAATAACCAAAACAAGCCGAAAAAACGGCAACACCACAAGCTGCTCAAAAACCCACATAACTGTCACACATAACATATACAAACTACAACAAAATAACTAACCGAGCGACCGCATTCAGTTGGACGAGTAGGAAAGGCTATGTCTTTGGTAGCAAGGCGTAGGGATGTCAAAGGAAGGGACAGGCTCAATGGGTATAACAATGGATAGATGTTGGGAATTGTACAAGGCTCAAAGTTGACAAAGTGACGGCCTGCATCACCCGCGCACTTGACTAACCATGTACCCATGCTTCAAGAGTAGCTAGGGGCAAGTTCTTAGCCACGAGAAAGACAATCCTTCCTCCCGACTCGAGCAATACAATGCTATTGAACTTACACACACAATCCTACACCACCGTTTGATTCATAACTGGATTCCCAACTAGAGTACCGTAAACAAAATCTGCGCTAATAGAAAATAGAAACTATAAGCATATAAAGAATTTTAATCTACACAGACTCTAAGTGATCATGAGTGCACGCCTAGGAACACTCGTGGAGTCAACATTTTACTCCATCACGCAATCCTAAACAACACAACATTCTTTATCCTACGCACAAGTGTTAAACAAGCTCAGCGCATGCAAGTGCTTAAGTACGCATTCTCAAGTGGGTGTTGTGGAGTGCAATACAAATGAAAATGATATAATAATAAAAGCTTCTATTACGCAAGTTGAATGTGCATGTGAGCAGATAACAACTCGAGTCTCTCCCCCACCAGACTTAATCCATGCAACCTATCACAAGATTCACAATAAAAACAATGAAATATAAGTCGGGGGAGAGGTTACCTCATGCTCAGTAAATGAGCATACCAAAGACGTGAGAAAGCTCGAAGCCAAACCTACAACAAATATACTCCTCCACCGCACAAGGGAAAAGCACCGTACAAAATAGCTCCAACAAAAGCAATTGTACACACAAAGCCATAACAAATTTAATCTAAGCAATGCTTGCGAGTTATTAAACCAAACACAATCATCACGTATATAAACCGAAGCTAAACACAGTAACACAAGAACGAAAGGTACTGTAAACAAAATATCTCCCACCTGAATAAGGTATAGTACATAATCAGTACAATCAACAAAAACATAAAAATGAAGAAAATCAACAAACAACCTCAACCGAGGAGAACAACAGTAGTCACTCGGGCTGATCTAGAAAAGATGGAGGTGGAGGTGGAGCACGGGCACGAGAAGTAGAAGCTCGAGCAGGGGCAGCAGGGGGCACCTGAAGAAAATCAACAATGTGCATGGTCATGTCGTGCTGCTCGCGCAACAACTCCTCTATCTGCATATGTCGCGCGTAGAAGTCGGGATAATCCTCCATGAAACTCCTACGATGTGAGGCATATGCAAAAGAAGGCGCTGGGCCCAAGGGTACGGGATGAACCGAAACAGCATCGTCGGGCCGGCGGGACTCCAAAGAGGTTCCGCATCCAAAGAAGAAGCCCTAGCTGGCTGCTCATACTCTATAGTACGAATAATGTAGCGCCACGTACCGCAAGAGGAAATGCAACGTACCAATCTGAAGGCAGTCATCATGGTGGCCGAAATAAAATCGCCACGGGAAACGGGAGTCATGGCGGGCAAAGTGCAAAAACCCCTAATCCCTTGCCGATTCGCGTAATAAAGTGCAAACCACCAATGACCTTTAGAGGCACGTACGTGGCCTGGTGAAGGAAGTAATCCGCAAGAACCCGACCGAGGTGGAGAGGGACGCCATGATGCATGTTGTAGAGGTAGAGAATATCCGACCACCCTGCTACATTCTAACTCATTAAGTGGGCATTGATGCTGTGCCCAATCAAGTGCTGAACATTGCGGAGCGCGAGCGAGATGATATGGGATGACTTGGCTGACCACGCCTCATACTACTGTAACAGCCCGGTGATCTCCTGCCAGAATGTGTGGGGAGAAGCACCGGTTGGTAACTCAAAGGGTCATGAAAGAACATCCAACTCCGTGAGTTCGTCAACCATGTATACCCCTGCATAAATAGCAAGCATACCCACACTAAAAGTATAAGTACGTATGTTCATCTGGAATGTCACCGCAGTGGACTCATCGATGGCTGCATCACGTCGTTCAAAAATGCAGAAGGTGGAGAGGAATTCGAGCGTGAGTTCGCGAAATCCGGTCTCCACAATGGAGAAGAGATGATGCCACGAACCCATGTTGAGTAAATGATCCACCTCTAACTTTAGACCGATGGCCGCAAGTTCCTCGTACAAAAAGAAAAGAAAATCCAAAAATTATTTTTGGACCAAACGATCAAACCTCGTGATCATCTCAGGTCACCCAAAACGAAGCATCCGCTCTATATCTTCAGTATTCACCGGAGCATCCGGAACATCTTCCGGCTCTACCGGAACCGCAGTCTGCGTAGAGGAAGAGGAGGCACCACCGAAGCTTCGCAGCTTTCTAATCACCTTCTTATAACCCATGACAATGATGAGATAGAGAGAAAGGGAAAGAAATTAGGAATGAGGGAGGATTTGGAGGAGGAGAACGAGATCTCGCCGGAGAAGACGGAGGAGAAGCGGGCGATTGCAGCAGACGCACGGGAATTAGGGCCAGCCTGCGTCAAAATTGCTCGGCCTGTGTTTTTATAAATAAAAAATGCACGGTCGTTTGTTTTTGGAGCGCACGTTTTCCCCAGCAACGTCGCCAAAAACGTGAAGCGTTGAATGGCAAGTGTACCGGTCGCACAAGTAATGTAAATTGGGCGAATTTCCCAAGTATCGATCTCTCAAGGAACAAATTATGGTGGAGTTAATTTCGAGGAGGACTTGAGATTGAATTCCTTAGGTCGGAGTTAACGAAGGGGGTGTTTGATTGTTGCGGAAACAAAAAGAAAAACTCTAATAAACTACTCCTTTGCAATGCTTCACTAGACGGGATGGTAGACTACACGAGCTGCTATGCACCAAATCATTGCGCGGATGTACGAGTAGGATTACAGATGAAGTGATTAGAACGGTAGAATGAGGGTCGAGAGCACCACTTCGCTACGCATGCCACTAGCAATTGCTAGTGCGGCAAAACTGGATTTGGCGGCAGATGGAAAATAAAGTGGCACCTCAAGCAAATAATGAAAATATAAAATCACATAGACATGATTGTATACAAACGTTTTACAAAATAAGCATACTTCATCATATACAAATATATTAAGCTACACTATCAACAACAAGAGAAGAAAAGTGTGCAAAATCGATCAGATCCGAAGTCTTGCTGAGGATTCATGAAAGGAATTGCCGGGTTGTCAATCCACGTCCTAGGTCATTCCTCAACTACGTCCAGGGTAGAGGAGGCTGTCACTCACTCCTAATGGACCCGTCTTCTTCGTGTCACGATGCGGAAGAAGGTTGGCACAAACTTCTCCTATATTGATGGAGAAAGCTAGATCAAACTCTTCTTGAAGCTCAAGGATGAAGGAGGAGACTAAGAGGAAGCTCCGACTTTAATTTAGCATTAAAAGCATGACTGGAGGCCTCTCCAAGGTGGAGAATGATAAAAAACGGCCTAACTTTGCCCTAAAATGGCGGATGGAATGGCTCAAGTCTGGTCTTCTTCGAAATGGAGGAAAATCTGCGCTTTAAATAGAAGCAGGTCAGAAAAATAGGCACATACGGTCTGGTGCACGACCGTGCGCTAACCGTGCGTTATTATCTTCCAGGCCAAACTTGCGGAAGATGAAGCATTGTCCAGTGCATTTTACTTCGCACACAGGCGGTTTCGCCCGTGCATGAAGGAAATCGCACTGGTAAATACAGAGCGCTGGAAAATAAGATGCTACAGGTGAACCGTACGTTTTACATGCGCATGGGCACTTTTCCCGTACGTGAACAAATCGCATGATTAACCACGAAATGGAACAATAGACAAACAACAAGAAAGCTACATGAAAATCGTGCGTTTCCTTCGCGCACGGTTATGATGAAACCATACGTCAACCGTGCGTGAGGATCATCGAACTCAGCCCGATGAAATTTATCGAGCTCAACTCGACGTTCTTCCAGCAGAACAAAACGCACGATCAGGCACAAACCGTGTGCAAGAAATGCACGACTGTGCTTTTTCCTCAAACCTGAATTCTTGACTTGGGGAAAACGCATCACCTGCACAGCAAATAAAGCAAAAAAGAGGACCTTCCAACAATGCAGAAATTCAACAAAAGCAACTGGAAAGATCCTCTGGGGAGTACCGTGTGCTTACCCCCAAGAATAGAATGCACAATTTCACACCTCATGGGCCAACACAATGCACTTAGCATGATAAACTGTATAAATGAACAATCAACGATGACATACTAAAAGTGAAATGCAAGTGCATGAAAACTAGCCCAGATGAGTCCGAAAAATGCTATATAACTTGGACTCATCAGTGCCAAGTGCAAAACACGTGGCCCGCTCGCCATATCAAATAGTACCAAAGGAAATGGAGGAACTAAAATTTCAACTACAAGTAGCTGTTGGAACAGCGTTATATACGCCAAAGTATGTCACCTTGGAGCGCACCTATTCTCTTGGGGAAAAAGAATGAAGGTAGCCTGCGATTGTTTATCGAATGTCGTAAATTGAACAATTTGATGGAGAAAAACAAATATCCGATTCCATAGATATATGACTTGTTTGATCAACTGGCTGGATCGATAGTATACTCAAAGCTTGATTTGAAATCTGGATACTACCAGTTGTAGATTCTGGAAGGTGACATTCATAAGACTGCGCTTGGAACACGCTATGGTCATTACGATTTCACTGTACTGCCGTTTGGGCTATGTAATGTTCCATTGGTGTTCATGTATTTAATGCAACGCACTTTTAGAGAGTACTTGGATTTATTTGTGATCGTGTTCATCGATGACATTTTGGTGTACTCTCTATCGGAAGAAGATCATGCAACCATTTATGGAAGGTGTTGCACAGCTTGAGGAGGAATCAGCTCTATGCCAAGTTCTCCAAGTGTGAGTTTTGACTATCTTTAGTGGTTTTATTGGCCATGTGGTGAGTGGAGAGGGCATTGCAGTGGATCCTTCAAAGATAAGAGTCACACGGGAGTGGCCGTGTTGTCTTTGTTGGCCGAAGTCAGTAGTTTCCTTGGACTGGCGGGCTACTACAAAAGTTTTGTAGAAACATTCTCACGGATCGCTTTGCCTCTTACCACATTAACAAGGAAGGATCTGAAGTTCATTTGGATGTCGGAGTGCGCACGAGCTTTTGAAGAGCTAAAGAGTCGTTTGACCGTGACAGCCATTTTGACGTCGCCATGTGGTACAGACGGCTATGTGATCTATAGTGATGCCTTAGGGAGCGGCTTAGGCTGCATTCTTCTTCAGTTTGGAAAGGTGATCGCTTATTCCTCATGCCAGTTGAAAGTGCATAAGCGAAACTATCCCGTCCATGACTTGGAGTTGGTGGCGGTGATTTTTGAACTTAAATTGTGGCATCACTATCTATATGGCATGAAGGTGGATATATTCACGGACCACAAGAGCCTAAAGTACCTTTTGGATTAGAAGGATCTCAATATGAGACAATGAAGGTGGATAGAGTTCCTCGGGGACTATACCTTTGATATTCATTATACTCCTGGGAAGGGAAATATTGTCGCAGATGCCTTGAGTCGTAGGACTACAACAAAGGCGAATTGGTTGCAGATCCACGATGTGCGTCTAATCCAGGAGTTGGAAGCATTAGAGATTTCTTGTGTTGATAAGGATTCCACAGCAAATGAATACTTGAACTGGACGGAGGTACAATATGACCTTGCGGACAGGGTTGGGTGGGCAACGGAACTTGATGCAAGTTTGTAACATTATGCAGTCGATGTGTCAAATGGCCAATTCTCTAGGGATGACGGCCTCTTGCGGAAAAATGGTCATTTGTGCGTCCCAAGTATGGGTAAGCTAAGAGAAGAATTGATATATGAGGCTCACTTTACGAAATACACAATTCACCCAGGGAGCACCAATATGTACAAAGACATGAAAAAGCTGTTCTGGTGGTCTGGTTTGAAGAAGGATATCGCACATTATGTGGCTAACTGTCAGACCTGTGCCTTAGTAAAAGCTGAATGCCTGAAGCCTGACAGTTTCCTGAAGTTGCTACCTATTCCAAAATGGAATTTTGATGATATTTCGATGGATTTCATGCACGGTTTGTCGAGATCGCAATGCGGTAACGATTTGGTTTGGGCGATCGTAGACCGGTTGACTAAAGTGGCTCACTTCATTCCGAATAAGAGGGACGACTCAGCGGAAGTTTTGGCAAGGCTGTATGTGGAACAAATAGTACGATTACACGGCGATCCCCATAGTATCGTAAGTGATCGATATGGGCGCTTCACTTCAAATGATTGAAGGCTAATCCATTAGTTATTGGGGACAAAGTTAACATTCAGTACGACCTTTCATCCACAAATGGATGGCCAAACTGAAAGGACCAATAGAATGATGGAGGGCATGCTCCGAATGTTCGCCTTGGATTTTGGAAAGAGATGGGAAGAGCATCTTTATATGGTAGAGTTCGCCTACAATAATAGCTATCAAGCTAGTATAAATACTACAACGCCAAACACTAGAATGTGGAATTTGCGGTTGGCGAGTTGGTCTATTGAAAGTTTATATTTGCCTACCTAAATCACCTAGAGGGGGGGGGGGGGGGGCTGAATAGGTGAATTGTGAGTCTTTTTGCGGAATAAAAATTACAAACCAATGCACAGATCTATCTACCAATCAAACACAGACGAGGCAAGATTTATAGTGTTTCCCCAACCTTAGGTACATACACTTTCCCTCACCGATCTAGCATTACACTAGACTCGGCTACTCAAATATCTCAGATTGAAAATCAATCCTACCCTCGGAACAACGTTCCTACAATCTCGATCCACAAAACGGATCTACACTCGGAAGATAAAGCTTCCTACAAACTCGGATACAAAAGTTCCTAAACTCGGAGAAATTTCTCCTACAAGAATGAAATAAATTTTGTATAGAAATACAAACAGTGATCTTATTTTTCAGATCTGCAACAGACGACCAGAAATTTCTTCTTCTAGGCTTTGCGGATTTATCAGAATAATGAAGAGAAATCTCGGCAAGATTGGATCTGAAAATTCTTGGCTTCACACGATCGATCAAATCAAAAAATAAGGAGTTGAGTGAATCTTGATCTAGAAAGCCTTCTTGATCTGAATCCTCAAAAGGCGAAACCCTAGCCGGTCGGGAATCTGCGACGGCGGCGGCAACGGATTTCGTTTCTTGGAGAGAGAAAGAGGAGACAGAAAGCTTGAGAGAGTATGACTGCAAAACTTCTTAAAAATAATCTTCTTAGAATTTAGAATGGTTAGGGTTTGTCGGTTTAGACAAGACCTTTTATAGGAGCGGAGAAGATTAGCCATAATTGAGTCATAATGAGAGACACGTGGACCAATCACATCAAAGTTCATGAATAAGACCATTAGGCTGGACTTAACCAATTTTCAGAAAAGTAAAAGTGAAATACTCGAGACATAACAGACTACTCGAGTACATGCAACACTACTCGAGTAGGTAGAAGATGACTACTCGAGTATATAAGAAAAAACTACTCGAGAGGGAATGAGATCATTACTCGAGTACATGGAGTCAACTACTCGAGTAAATAAAAAAAACGGAATCAGCTACTCGAGTAACAAAAATAACATACTCGAGTACTTGAGTACTTACACGAGAGGAGGAGTAGATTACTCGAGTATAAGAAATACTACTCGAGTATATAAGAATGAACTACTCGATACAAATGGAATTACTCGAGACAAAGACTTAGAAAATTTCTGGAACAAGAAAACTGTATTACTCGAGTATAGAAGATGAACTACTCGAGATAGATAGAACTACTCGAGTATATAAGATGACTACTCGAGTAATTCACTTAGAGAAATTTTCTGGAATGGAATTCTGGATTACACGAGTATAAACACTGGACTACTCGAGTAGTAGATGAACTACTAGAGTACTTGACTTAGACTACTCGAGTAAGTGAGAACTACATGAGAGTCAGAATTCAACTACTCGAGACAGAAGATAGAACTACTTGTGTACTATATAGTACTACTCGAGTATATAACTTAGAAAAATTTTGAGAAGAAAATTTCTATAAACCCGAGAGGAGAAAGGAAACTAATCGAGTGGTTGTCTTAACTACTCGAGAGCCATAATTGGACTACTCGGGATATATCTTAACTACTCGAGTAAGAGTATTATTACTCGAGTATGAACTCAGTAACTTACTTGAGTAAGTAAAGAACTACTCGAGTACTCTACTCAGGAAAATTTCTTGACAGAATTTTCTCTCCTTCTAAGGTGAGACCAGCATCAAGTCTTTTCACTTAAACCTAGAGCTTGAATATGAAGTGTATCCCAATAGAGAGGCTACACATGAGTCAACACTTTGGAACACACAATGAGGGATTACATTGTATGGTCCTGTGTTTGGTGACCCATTGTAGACTGACATTGGTTTACACTTCCCAAAAGAATTCCTGCAAACACATAACTCAAACCAAGCATTAAATACAACTTAATTCGTCTTTGTTCAAGGGTGACTTCATCAAATCTGGGTTAGTGTGGATATAATACCCAACAATCTCCCCCTATTTGTAGAAGTCATAACCCTTTACACTAAGGTGAATTATGAACATAAAAAGAATACTAAGTATATAAAGCAGTGTAAGCAAGCAAGGGACTATGAAAAAGATAATAAGATCAAAAACTTAGAATTATATAAGTGTGAATATCCAAAAATGTCATCAACAAAAATCATTTCCATAACTCATAAGTCCTTTAAGCTAGTTCTGATGATGTTGCCTGTCCTGTTTCTCTTGTTGTCTCCTTTGGTAGCTGAAAGGCTATGGATAATACTTGGGGGGTCTTGGAGGAGAAGCAGGATTGTTTCTTCCATATTCTCTGTCATATGTCCTTCTCTTGGTTATTGACTTCTCATACAACTACCATTCCTGGTAACTGTTGTGAATATTTCTGCTCTCATGGTAGTCCAAAACAAGTTTGAGAGTTTCCAGGATGAGGGACTTAGAAGTGGGAGACCAAACCTCAGCATGTTCAGGAGCTAGAGTAGGAATGGACTTGCTTGCAGAAGGACCATCACCATACTTTCTTTTCTTTTTGTAAGTCTGAATTTCAGGAGGAGCTTTGAAGAAAATATCTGCAGGATCTTCATCCCAACCCTGAGTATAGGTATCAAGAGGGGAAACAGAATCACCAGGCCTAGGATAAAAAGTGGGATGAGGAGCTTGAGCAGGAACATCAGCAGCTAGTGGGTTCAAATGATGAGGGATAATGTTTGGATCAGCAGCAAATTCAGGAAGGATTTGGTTGTGAATCCAGACAGTAGTGTCATAGGTGTGGAATTTGACACTTTGTATTTGTTTCATGACATCATTATGAATCTCTGTCATCTTAGTTTCCCATAATTCTTTCTTGAGGGCATCAGATTTTTCTAGATATTCTTTTACCAATCCCTCTCCCTTTTTGACTTTAACAGATAGCTTGGTAATAACATCTTCTTTGAAGAGTCCAACTTCTTCACAAATCTTCACCTTGGTTGCTTCAGCTCTTTTGTCCAACTCTATTTGATTTCCAGCTAGGGTAACACTATGTTCCATTACTTGGCCAACATTAGTTATAGTGTGGTCTAAGGCTTTTGCCGCCAATTTGGAAAAGATATTTGAGCTGATCAGTATTATGCTGCATCTCAGCAAATCCTCTGCTCATCTTAGTTTCTAGAGCAGTTACCTTATCAGTGACAGTATTTATATATGTATCAAAGTAAGATTTCTGTTCTTGAGGAGAAGTACAATCTGAGTCATCAAATTTGAGGAGGCAGGAGTTGTAGCATCAGGAGGAGCAGAAGTAGATGGAGCAGAAGGAATAGGAGGAGCTACCCATGGAGATATTTCTTGAATGGTCACAGAACTCTTAGCTCTTATAGTATGTATGAGGCCATCTCCTTATTGCATTATCTAAGGGAGAGAGAAATCCAAATTCCTGAGAGGAGCTTCGGCTGGCTCAGGTGTAGAGCTCATCAGAAATGAAGATTGTTTCTGGCTGTTCTTGGTGAGATTGAGCTGGAGTTCTTGCCTGAGAGATTTCTGGAGACTTTGCTGGAGACTGTACAGTAGTGGGGTCCTTGGGAATTTCAGGGAGTGGAGCTTTTGGAGATAGAGGAGGAGGTGGTTCATCCGCAGTTAATTCTTCTATCATCTCATTGATGGCAACATCTGTGGATAGGAGAATTTCTTGAAGTTGTTGATCTGAGGGAGTGTCTTCTGGGGTGACTGGTGGAGAAGTAGGTGCTAGTGGAGTTGGTTTCTGGCTGGAACAGCAGGAGCAGGCTCCCCCTCATTTGGTGAACTAGAGGAGCTGGGGACCTGTGATGGAGAGGGAGATGAGGTCCTATCCTCTGTGTCTAGAACCTTAGTTACTTTGGAAGCTTGAGAGGGATTCTGCAACTTGAGTTCCCATCTTTGAATTGAGGAGATGGAGACCTTCTTCATGTGATGAAGGATCTCCCTTTAGAGAAGTTGAAGGTGTCTAGGTTTAACTCATGAAGGATTAGAGAAATTATCCTTGCATAATTGGGGGATTTAATGCTCTCCTTTATTTTGTTCAGGATAAACAAGACAAACTGAAAGGCTTTTCTACAGACTATGGCTTGCATCATTTCAAAGAAATACAGAGGGATATCTCTTATGGAGTTTGTTTTACACAAAAGAATTTTCCCTATAATATCAACCAATAGTTTACCTTCTGCATTCATGTCAGCCCTTCTAACATATTTAGCAGCAGCAGAAATTCCACAAAATAAACAAGTTCTGGCATACTCTTCATCACCTGGAAAATCATCTGTATCTAAAATTGGCAGCCGAAGGAGTTGAGAAACAGAGGTTGAAGTAAGTTTGATCTTTATACCTCTGACTTTGGATTTTAGAACTGTCCTGTGGCGCTTCCCTTGGACATTCCTGAAAAATTATGCTACGTCGGGGAAGAGGATTCGACATTGTTCTTGGAGAACGAATGTTAATCCGGCGGTGTCGAGCAAAATCATGAGATTATGGAAGTCATCGGATAGTTCTGCAATCCCTACGACGACTAATTCTGAACCCACACTAATTTTAGAGGAGGCGGCCATGATTAAGAAATCTTGGAGATGCAGAAACCCTAGAAAGCTTCGAGGGGGGAAGGAAATCACGTGGCTCTTCAACTGACTGAGGAAGGCGAAGAGGCAATCGGGTACTCGAGAGAGCGGAAATGATTTCATGTAAGACTATTCTGGATTTTATTATTTATATAACCCTAGTTTTTAGTCTAATTAATCGAAAATAAATGAAATATACCAAAGAAGAGGTGGCATAATCCTTGGTTTGCGCATAAGAAAATTTGAAAAATAAACTACTCGGCATATACACAAGTGAGGAAATTTCTCGAGTAGATAAATCTGGAATTACTCGAGTAGGGGTATAGAAGTACTCAGAAGTACTCAAGTAGGTGAGTGAGGTACTCGAGTATGTGAAGTAGACTACTCGAGTATGTCAGTCTGCTACTCGAGTAAGTCAAGTAGACTACTCGAGTATGTCATTCTACTACTCGAGTAGGTTATATTCTTACTCGAGTAGGCTGTATCTTACTCGAGTCGAGTTAAAATCTGTAAAATTCCAATTTTTGACTAACCTTTGAACCTCGATCCTTCTTAAAAATCCATCTTCTCTAGTCTTCTTTCTTGAGCATCCTAAGTTCTATTTTTAAGAACGAAAACTTGGTCTCATCCAGCAGCTTCGTAAAAATGTCTGCAATTTGCCTATCTATAGAGACATATTGAATGTCTATGTCCCCATGCTCCACATGCTCCCGGATGAAGTGATACCTTAACTCTATATGCTTTGTCCGGTTGTGCGAGACTGAGTTGTTGGCTATTGCTATTGCACTGGAAGAGTCGCAAAATAATGGAATCTTTTCAAACTTCATATTGTAGTCCTCAAACTGATTCTTTATCCAGAGTAACTGTGCACAGCAACTGCCTGCAGAGATGTTCTCTGACTCAGCCGTTGAAATTGCCACACAGTTTTGCTTCTTGCTACTCTCGGAGATAAGTCTTCTTCCAAAGAATTGACATGTCCCGGAAGTGCTTTTCCTGTCGTCTTTGCTCCCTGCAAAATCTGCATCCAAAAAACCTATTAGCTCGCTATCATTACTTCTTGGGTACCATAAGCCAAGATTTGGTGTACCTTTAAGGTATCTTAAAATCCGCTTTGCAACAGCGGAGTGAGATTCCTTAGAGTTCACCTAAAATCTAGCACAGACACATGTTGAGAACATTATGTCATGTCTACTTGCAGTAAGGTAGAGCAAGGATCCAATAATGCTTGTGTACTTGGTTTCATCAAAAGGTTTCCCTTTTTCATCCTTGTCCAGAGACATTGTTGAACCCATTGGAGTCCTCATCGAGGTTGTGTTCTCCATTCCGAATTTCTTAATAAGCTCTTTAGTGAACTTGCTCTGCTAGATGAAAATTCCATCTTCAGACTGTTTCACTTGAAGCCCTAAGAAATACTTTAGCTCGCCCATACTGCTCATTTCAAACTTCCTTGCATAAGTTTTGAAAACTTCTTGCAGAGTTTGTAATCAGTAGAACCAAAAATAATGTCGTCGACATAGATTTGCACTAGCAAAATCTTGCCTTTAATTTCCCTAAGAAATAATGTCTTGTCTATCTTTCCCCTTGTGAACTTGTTCTCAAGTAGAAATCTAGACAGCGTCTCATACCAAGCTCGAGGAGCATGTTTCAGGCCATATAATGCTTTATGAAGTAAATAGACGTAATCAGGAAAGTTAGAATCAACGAAACCTGGAGGTTGTTCCACGTACACCTCTTCCTTTATGTCACCATTAAGGAAGGCAGACTTCATGTCCATCCGGTAGATAGTGAATCCTTTGAGTGCAGCATATGCTAGTTATAACCTTATTGCCTCCAGCCTTGCCACTGGAGCATATGTCTGGTCGAAGTCGATTCCTTCTTCTTGACGATAGACTTTTGCGACAAGTCCGGCCTTGTTCTTTACTATCGTTCCATCCTCGTCCATCTTGTTCCTATAGACCCATTATGTCCCAATGACGTTCTTACCTTTAGGGTGTGGAACAAGATTCCATACTTTGCAGCGCTTGAATTGGTTTAGTTCTTCTTCCATCGCCATTATCCACGATGTGTCTGAGTTTACTTCCTCAAACTTCTTTGGTTCAACCTGCGAGAGAAAACTTAAATATAGATTCTCATTAGTTGTACCTCTACGAGTTCTGACACCATCCCGGGGATCTCCTATGATCTGGTCCATGGGGTGATCCTTCATATGTCTGAGCTCTAGAGTCCTTACATCTAGATTATCTTCTATCACCGGATTGACTTCTTCATCTTGGATGACTTCTTCATCATGATCATCAGCCTCTCCAATAGGGGTTGGGCTGGTAATCTTGATGAACTTTTCACCTTTATCTTCGGACGGTTCATCCAGAAAATTTCTTTCAGCTTTGCACCTGCATCTTCAATAAGCACACTAGAAGAGTTGCTTTGCAGGAAGCTCGTCTCATCAAATACAACATGTATCGATTCTTCTACCACTAGGGTTTTTCTATTAAAAATCCTGTATGACTTACTATGACTACTATAACCTATAAAAATACCTTCAAAACTCTTTTCGCTAAACTTTGTAGTATGATACTTGCCGTTGTTGAGCACGAAGCATTTACAACCAAAAAGTCTAAAATATGAGACTGTTGGTTTCCTGCCATTCAGAAGTTCGTAAGGTGTCTTATCGTAGTTTTTGTTTATGAGAGCTCGATTTTGCACGTGACATCACTCAACATGGTCCTGTAGGCCTCTATGAGCTTTCTATTCTTTCTCGTGGCCACTCCGTTGTGTTGTGGAGTACGAGGAGAGGAAAACTCATGAAAGATACCTAAGCTTTCACAAAATTCTGTCATGGCCCCAGACTTGAACTCTCTTCCATTGTCACTTTTAATTTTGACTATGGAGCAGTTGTACTTGTTTTGAACTTGCCTGACAAAATTAGTAAAGATGTCGAAGGTATCTGACTTGTGTTTCAGAAAGAACACCCACGAAAAGCACGAGTAATCATCAACAATTACTAACGTATAATCCTTACCTCCCAAACTTCTAATTTGCAGTGGACCAAACAAGTCCATATACAGTAGATGAAGACATCTATTAGAATCCTTGCCAATAATGCTTTTAAAGGTAGCGCTTGTTTGCTTGCCTTTTATGCATGCATCACAAGGTCTATCTTTGACATACTTGACACTTGGGGCATCACGTACTAAATTCATTGAAAATAATTTATTAATAGTTTTGAAATTAATATGTTCTAGTCTCTTGTGCCATTGGTCACCAAGAGATGCACTATCTTTTGCTAAAAAGCACACTGGTGTCGAAGAATCTATACAAATGAAATTCAAGCAAAATATGTTTGTGCTTCGTGTGTCGGATAGAATTGTTTCCATATTGTCAACAGATTTTATCAAGCACTTATCAGCGTGAAACTCAACTATGTATCCTTTATCGTAGAGTTGACTTATGCTTATAAGATTATGTTCCAAACCTTCAACGTAAGCCACATCTGAGAATGATACATTACCGTTCGTAATCATACCGTAGCCTTTTGTGATTCCACGGTCTGAACCTCCAAAGATGACCTTCGGTCCGTTAACGACTGGAGTATATTTCTGGATTAGGCTTCTTGTCCCGGTCATATGCCGAGAGCATCCACTGTCCAAATACCAGATTGGCGTTTTGGTGGCCTTTGGACATACCTGCAATCACAATCAGTTTGCCTTAAGAATCCAAATATGTTTGGGTCCTTGGTCTCGGGTTAGAACACTCCCCTACAACTATTATAACTAGGAGTGGTCTTCCTCATATTGCCAACATGTGGGGTTGCAACATTTCTGTGATTAAACCAGCAATCAATGGCAAAGTGACCAATTTTGCCACAACACCAACAGTCAAATCCGTTGTATCTTTGCCTTATGTTCTCCTGCTTGACCTTTTGGAATTGTGGTCTAGCAGTGGCACCATTCTTGGAGGAAGATGCTTCATGATGATGACAATCACTTGTTTTCTTCTCCTTCACTGGCTTTTCTACAACAGGCTTTGCCTTTGGTGCCTTCTTGAAGTTATGGCCATGATTGAAAGGGCCATAGCTCTGAAGAATGACTTATTTATAAGGTGCCTTAAAGACACTTTCACCAAAGTTTCTGGGTCGTGTCCATCCTTGATAACGGGACTTTGGCTCTACATAAGTAGGCCTAACAAAGTGTCCATAAGATGAGTCGAGATCAAACTCATTTGAAGGAAATATAACCTTTTTGAACATGGTCTGATCTTGAGGCGCTTTCCCCTTCTCTTTGGCTAAGGCCTTTTTGGCGGCCTTATTCTTTCGTTGAGCCTTATTTCTCCTAGAAAATTTGCTAGGAGCTTCTTCATGACCTAGTCCAGCACCCTTGGCTTTGGCTGAGAATTCAGCAACGAATAGAAGAACTGTCTTGGGCTTTGAGAAACTTTCAACTAGTTTCTTTTCAGCATCAAGTTGGGCTTCCAACGCTTTGATGATTTTCTATTTAAGGTCGAGGTGCTCAAGAGCTTTGTTATATTCTTCAATAGTATTATTGAAGTTCTCTTCGATCGAGTCAGTCTTTGTGACTTTCACACTCAAGATTCTCTCTTCAGCTTTGAGAGACTTTATCTCTTTAGCCTGAGTTTTCACGACTCAGCAACACTTGTCATAAGCCATGATTAACTCCTTATATTGGGCCATGAGTTCTGACTCATCGTCAGAAGAGCTATCCTCACAATCATGTTCAGAAACTTCAGAATCAGAAAGAGGAGTGTGAGAGTTTACCATCCCAGTGAACTGGGGCTCTTGTTCGTCATCAGTTTGAGCCATGATCCCAAAATAGGCTTCTTCTTCTTCACTCGACTCAGATGAGTCAGAGTCACTAAGAGTCTTGCCCTTTTTGGCCATCGAACTTTTCTCTGTCCTCTTCTTGTTGTACGAGGACTTCTTTTCCTCTCTTCTACCACCCTCCTTCTTCTTGTGAGGGCAGTCAGCGATGACGTGTCCTGGCTTATTACAATAATAACAAATAATGTCAGTAGAAACATGTTCGTTCTATTTATAATCACACCAATCATGGCTGCTTGAGCCTTTTCTTTGCCGATCACCATCACGTCGTGATCTTCTATAGGAGGCATCCTTGCCTTTCCATTGCTTCTTCTTGTTCAAGAAGTTATTGAACTGTCATGAGAGTAGTGAGAACTCTCCTTATGATAGTTCAGACCCTAAGGTGATTGGCTCTGAGTTTTCTTCTTCACTAACTTCTTGTGCTGGAGTAGGAGAGAAAACCTTTGTCTTCTTAGAGGTGTCTGCCTTTAAAGCAACATACTTCACTTTGAATGCAGACCTACTCTTCTCTCCTTCAGCCTTTCTGGTGTTGAGTTGAAGCTTATATGACATAAGCTTCCCGAAGAGATTCTGAGGATCTGTCTCGGCCAGTTTTCCAAACTCCCTTATGGCACAGACCTTGTTATCCCATTCCTTAGTCAGGGATCACAAGAATTTATCATTTAATTCTCCATTAGTGAAAACTCTGCCATAGACCCTTAGCCCATTCACTATCTTGAAGAAATTATCAAAGGTGTCAGCAATGGTATCTTTGTTTCCTTGTCGGGAAGCCTCATACTTCTGATTAAGAAGGGATCTTCTATCATCCCTTACTTCTTCAGTACCTTCCATTAAGGTAACTAGAGACTGCCACATCTCCTTCGCAGACTGGCAGTGAATCAGGTTTTGCAGCATTGAATCATTGACTGCACTTGCTATAATATTTTTTGCCTTTTTGTCTAATGAGACAAGTGCAATCTCATCCTTATCTAGATCCATAAGTTTCTTTGGTACTTTCTTAGTTAGATCTATAGTCGAGACGGTCATGGGAATGTAAGGACCTTCTTCAACTATCATGAAGATACTTGGATCCATAGCTTTCATAAAGAACTTGATTCTCTCTTTCCACCTGGGAAAGTTATTTTTTGTACATAAAGGAAGCTTGGCAAAATCTTTAGCCTTGTCCATTTTTGGTAGATCTCAAAAGACAACTATTGAAGGATCTGATCAAGGTGTTAACGTTTTAACGATCAAACTGACTCTGATACCAATTGAAAGTTTATAGTTGCCTACCTAAATCACCTAGAGGGGGGTGAATAGGTGAATTGTGCGTCTTTTTGCGAAATAAAAATTACAAACCAATGCACAGATCTATCTACCAATCAAACACAGACGAGGCAAGATTTATAGTGGTTCCCCAACCTTGGGTACATCCACTTTCTCTCACCGATCTAGCAATACATTAGACTCGGCTACTCCACTATCTCGGATTGAAAATCAATCCTACCCTCGAAACAATGTTCCTACAATCTCAATCCACAAAACGGATCTACACTCGGAAGATAAAGCTTCCTACAAACTCGGAGACAAAAAGCTCCTACACTCGGAGAAATTTCTCCTACAAGAATGAAATAAATTTTGTATAGAAATATAAATAGTGATCTTCTTTTTCAGATCTGCAATAGACGACCAGAAATTTCTTCTTATAGACTTTGCAGCTTTATTAGAATGGTGAATATAAATCTCGGCAAGATTGGATCTGAACTTCTTGGCTTCACATGATCGATCAAATCAGAAAATAAGGAGTTGAGCGAATATCAATCTGGAAAGCCTTCTTGATTTGAATCCTCAAAAGGCGAAACCCTAGCTGGTCGGGAATCTGCGACTGCGGTGGCGGTGGATTTCGTTTCCTGGAGAGATAAAGAGGAGACAGAAAGCTTGAGAGAGTACGGCTGCAAAACTTCTTAAAAAATAATCTTCTTAGAATTTAGAATTGTTAGGGTTTGTCGGTTTAGACAAGACCTTTTATATTAGAGGAGAAGATTATCCATAATTGAGTCATAATGAGAGACACGTGGACCAATCACGTCAAAGTTCATGAATAAGACCGTTAGGCTGGACTTAACAAATTTTCAGAAAAGTCAAAGTAAAATACTCGAGACATAACAGACTACTCGAGTACATGCAACACTACTCGAGTAGGTAGAAGATGACTACTCGAGTATATAAGAAAAAATTACTCGAGTACATGGAGTCAACTACTCGAGTAAATAAAAAGAAATGGAATCAACTACTCGAGTAACAAAAATAACATACTCGAGTACTTGAGTACTTATACGAGAGGAGGAGTAGATTACTCGAGTATAAGAAATACTACTCGTGTATATAAAAATGAACTACTCGATACAAATGGAACTACTCGAGACAAAGACTTACAAAATTTCTGGAATAGGAAAACTGCGTAACTCGAGTATAGAAGATGAACTACTCGAGACAGATAGAACTACTCGAGTATATAAGATGACTACTCGAGTAATTCACTTAGAGAAATTTTCTGGAATGGAATTCTGGATTACACGAGTATAAACACTGGACTACTCGAGTACATGACTTAGACTACTCGACTAAGTGAGAACTACATGAGAGTCAGAATTCAACTACTCGAGACAGACGATAGAACTACTCGAGTATATAACTTAAGAAAAATTTTGAGAAGAAAATTTTTGTAAACCCGAGAGGAGAAAGGAAACTACTCGAGTAGTTGTCTTAACTACTCGAGAGCCATAATTGGACTACTCGGGAAATATCTTAACTACTTGAGTAAGAGTATTATTACTCGAGTATGAACTCAGTAACTTACTCGAGTAAGTAAATAACTACTCGAGTACTTTACTTAGGAAAATTTCTTGACAGAATTTTCTCTTCTTCTAAGGTGAGACCAGCATCAAGTCTTTTCACTTAGTCCTAGAGGTTTAATATGAAGTGTATACCAATAGAGAGGCTGCACATGAGTCAACACTTTGGAACACACAATGAGGGATTACATTGTATGGTCCTGTGTTTGGTGACCCATTGTAGACTGACATTGATCTACACTTCCCATAAGAATTCCTGCAAACACATAACTCAAACCAAGCATCAAATACCACTTAATTCATCTTAGTTCAAGGGTGACTTCATCAAATCTGGGTTATTGTGGATATAATACCCAACATCTATTTAAAGATCAAACCATTCAAACGCGTATCCAGGAATCGACGCCGGAAAAAGATGAGTCCAAGATATCATGTTCTGTTTGAAGTGGTGGAACGAGATGGCGAAGCTGCCTATCGGCTAACTCTTTTGGTAGAATTGAGTGGATTGCATGATGTGTTTCACATCTCAGTGCTTCGAAAAGCCGTGAAGGATCCAGCTCAAGTAATTATGAAAGATCGCGTACCGGTCGAATGTGGGCTAACGATGAAGGTTAGGCCCATTCGGATCAAAGATAAAGTGGATAAGCAGCTGCAGAACAAGACAATCGGGATGGTCATGGTCTGGTGGGAAAATTATGGCCGTGAGGAGCTAACATGGGAGGGGGAGCAGACCATGCAGACAGAATTTCCCGAATTGTTTGTCTAAACTGAAATAATAGGTTTTGTTTTATTTTGAACAGAACATAAAATGTTGTAACAAATTTTTGTTGAAGAAAGGTTATGTTATAACTTATTAGTTTTTGTGTTCTAATGTTGTATCCAAATTTCGGGATGAAATTTTTTGTTAGGAGGGTAGGGTTGTAACACCCCAAAATGAAACAGGCAAAGAGTTGGCCAGGCTGGGCGAGAAAATCGTCGAGCAGAGCTCGACGAAAATCATCGAGCCGAGCTCGACGAAATCATCAAGCGGAGATCGATGAAATCGTTGAGCGGAGCTCGACGAAATTGGCCCGTTTGACGAATTGTCGAAAATATGGAAATGGCTGAGCAGTGTCTCATGTCAGGTGGATGGTGTGCAACAACTGAGCGGTGGTTGACTTTTCAGCTTCAATCCCGAGCTGTTGATGTGTTTTGAGGGGAAGAAATCGTGTGGCTGGAAGATAACCGATGCCTTATCTATAGAGAATGGAAATTGGAAATCATTCTTCGCTTTATCTATTCTCTTTCTTCCCGAGTTTTGGAGCAGGCCCTCTCAGCTATTATGGTTTGAGTGCTCTGGTTGTGCTGCTGAAGGAGGATTTGGGGCTGGAATTTGAAGCCAAAGCTAGATTTGCGAAGAGGAAAGTGTAACGATCATTTCCGTCCGAGTAGAAATGCTTTGCCATGGCTCCAAAGAGATCTTAAAGGGTAACGATATTTCTTCTTGGAAGATAAAAACTTCCTACAACTCGTAGACAAAAGCTCCTACACTCGGAGAAGAATCTCCTACAAAAATAAATGGAGAAAAATGAAATACAAACAGTAATTTTCTCAGATCTGGAAAATTTTGGCCAAGGTCTTCTTGTTTGATCTTTACGGCTTTATCAGAAAATATTGAAGAAGAGGCTCGACAAGATCTGGATCTGGAATTTCATTGAATCACATGATCCGAGAGATGATGAAGAGTTGAAGAACAATCTCGATCTGTAAGTCAACCTTGATCTGAATCATCTTGGTTGAAAACCCTAGGCGATCTGCACGAAGATCGGCGGCGGTGACTTCCGTTTTTGGATAGAGAAAATAGGATTCAGAAAACTTAACAATATCTCTTGTCAACTTGTTATTAGGGTTAAACGATATGACAAGACCTTAAAGAAGATCTCCGTAACATTCATAATTAGCATTAATGATGTACACATGGACCAATCACGTCACAACATTTGAAAATCCCGCCGATGATGGACTTAACAAAATTTTGAAAAAGATTTCTGATTTACTAGAGTAAAAGATGAGCTAGTCAAGTACAAATATGATTACTCGAGAGGATAGAAGCAGACTACTCGAGATGAATTCCTTGAGAAAATTCAGAACAGAAGTTATATACACTCGAGTGGAATAAAATTTACTCGAGTACTAGAAATATTACTCGAGAGGTAGAAGGATTACTCGAGTCAATGACTTAGCGAATTTATCTGGGAGATGAAATCTGGTTACTCGAGTACTGGAGCTAGACTACTCGAGAAGTAGATTAACTACTCGAGTAATGGAATTTTGCTACTCGAGTATAGGACTTAGAAACATTCTGAGAGTTAAAAGTTGGTCACTCAAGTATTGGAGCTGGGCTACTCGAGTAGTAGAAAGATTACTCGAGTACATGAACTTGACTACTCGAGTGGGTTAAAAACAATACGAGAACTGTCTTATTGTTACTCGAGACAAAGTATTCGCTACTCGAGTGGTTAACTTGACTACTCGAGTAAAGTACTTAGAATTAATTTTGAGAGGAAAAACTGATAACCCGATAATAAGAGAAGGTCTACTAGAGTAATGGACTTGGTCTCTCGAGAGCTTTGTTTAGACTACTCGAGAGCCATTTCTCTTACTTGAGTTCAGATAGACTTACTCGAGTAGTTACTAAGTGTTCAACTCGAGTACTTCAACTTCTACTCGAGTGAAAGATTTAGAAAAATTTTCCTTCAAGAGAATTTTCCTTTCTTCAATAAAATCAGCAACACTTCTTTCTCCAATCAATCCTAGTGCTTGAGACATAAAGTGTATCCCAATAGAGAGGATACACATGAGTCAACACCATGGATCACAAAATGAGGGATTACATTATATGGTCCTATGTTTGGTGACCCATTGTAGACTGACATTAGTCTACACTTGGAAATTTAGTCCTGCAAACACATAACTCAAACAACACATCAAATATAACTAAATTCATCTTAGTTCTAGGGCGATTTCATCAAATCTGGGTTATTGTGGATACAATTCTCAACAATATTCCCCTATTTGTAGAAGTCAGAACTCTCTACACTAAGGTGAATTATATAGACTAATAAAGAACTAGATATGTAGGATAGAAATAAAAGTAATAAGCATATGGATTAAAAGCAACAAGTAAATGATCAAAATTAAGAATTATATAAATAAGATTGTCCAAAAGTCATTTCTACACAATTCTTAACCACACTCTTGTTACTTCTTCATGCTTAAGCTTGAGGTTGCTGAGGTTGTTGCTGTTTATCTTTCTTTCCTTGTTGTCTTCTCTGATAACTGTAAGGCTTAGGATAGTACTTTGGAGGCTTTAGAGGAGTAGCAGGGTTGTTTCTTCCATGTTCTCTGTCATATAGTCTCCTCTTTATCATAGACTTCTCATACAAGTCCCAATCTTGGGAGCTGTAATGATCATGTCTATTTTCATTGAAGTACATGACTAGCTTGAGAGTGTCAAGAATGAGTTACTTTGAAGTAGGAGACCAGATATCTGCAAATTCTGGAGCTTTCCTTTTCTCTGAATCTAGAACTGGAATAGACATGCTGGCAAAGGCTCCATCACCATATCTTCTCTTCTTTGGAATGTGAATTTCAGGAGGAGCTTGAAGAAAAATGTCTGCTGGATCATCCTCCCAAACCTAAGAATAAGAGTCTGGAGGAGGGCCTTCAAAGCCTTTAGGTCTTGGAGAGAAGTAAGGATGAGGAACTGGAGCTAGAGCTAAGGGATTCAAATTATGAGGAATAACATTTGGATCTGCTGGAAAGTCAGGGAGTATCTGATTATGCATCCACACTGCTGTATCATAAGTATGAAACTTTACACTTTGAATCTGACCCAACACATCATCATGAATTTCTTTCATCTTTTCTTCCCAGAGGGTCTGCTTGTTGGCATCTGATATTACAAAATATTCTTTGACTAAATTCTCCCCCTTTTTGACTTCTACAGTTAGAGTATTAATAACATCTTCTTTGAATGTCCCTACCTCTTCGCAGATCTTCAATATGTGAGCTTGAGCATTCTTTTTTAACTAAATTTGGATATTGGCAACAATAACATCTTGACCCATGACATGACCACCACTTGTGATTGTGTGGTCTAGAGCTTTGTCACCTATCTGGAATAGCCGTCTCAATTCATTTGTATTATGATGAATCTCAGCAAATCCTCTGCTCATCTCATTCTCAAGAGCAGTAACTTTTCCTTGAACAACTTTGAGAGATTCATCAAAATACTTTCTTTGTTCATGAAGCATCTATTCAGTCTTACCAACAATATCATTTGCAACAACCGGAGGAGTAGTAGTAGTAGAAGGAACTGGAGGAAGAGGAGCAGAGCATGGATTAACTTCTTCAATGGTGACTGAGATCTTAGCTCTGGTAGTATGAATCAGGGCATCCCCTTCTTCAGTGATGAAGATGGGGATAGTGAAGTCCAGACTCTTCGAAGGAACTTCCACTGGTTCTGGATATGGATCTTTATCATCTGAAATCAAAATAGTCTAAACCTGCTCTTTGTCAGTAGCGAAAGAGTGGTGAACAGGTGATTCAGGAGCTGGAACAGGAGATCTAGGACAAGGAGTATGAGTAGGAGATGTTACTGATGTTTGTTGCTGTGATGGTTCAACAGTTTGCTCTGAATTGAGGGAAGGAAGAGGTTCATCTGTAGTTAACTCTTCAATCATTTGATTGATTGATTATTCAGTAGAAAAAATATTTTCTTGGACCTGAGAATCTGAGTCAGTATCTTCTAGTATTGATGGAGGGAGAGAAGTGCAGCTGGTGGAGTAGGTACTCTGTATTCTGGAACAGAAGGAGCATGATCCCCCTCAGCAGCTGTACCAGCTGTGCTGGCTATATGAGGTGGAGAGGGAGATGGGGTCCTGCCCTCTGTAGATGGCTGATCATAGGCTAAGGCAGCCTGAGCAGGATTCTACAACTTTAACTCCCACCTCTTAATGGATGAGATGGAGACCTTCTTCATGTGATGTAGAATTGTTCCTTTGGAGAAATTGAAGATTTCAGGATTGATCTCATGTAGCAGTAGAGAGATAATACTTGTATAATTTGGAGCCTTGATGCTCTCCCTGATTTTGTCTAGAATCAACATACCAAACTGATGTCTCTTCCTGTAGATAATGGCTGTCATGATGTCAAACATGTGGAGAGAAATGTCTTTGATTGAACTGGTCTTGCATAGGATGATTTTTCCAATAATGTCCACCAAGAATTTGCCCTCTGGATTGAGTTCTGATCATCGGATGGTAAAAACTTCTGGAGAGAGACCACAGAACCTATAGGTTCTGTCAGAATCCTCACCACTTAAGTGGTCTTCTTCATCAACGACTGGTAGCCAAAGAAGAGTTGAAACAGAGGTGTTTGTGAGCTTTATTTTGATTCCCTTTACTTTGGACTTAAGAATCTTCCTATTTATCTTTACCTTGATGTTCTTAAAAAATTCTTCAACCTCTGGAAATAGAAACTTGCACGGTTGCTGTAGAACAAACGTCAACCGGCTGTGTTGAGGAGGATGAGGAGATTATGGAAATCGTCGGATAGTTCGGCAATCCCTGCGTTTACGAGTTCAGAGCCAATTCCAATCTCGGAAGAAGGTGCCATGATCCATATATTTGAGAGAAATCTGCTGCGGGGAAGAAAATGGCGCAAGCTCTACGACAGTCAGTGAAAGGCGAAGAGTTTTTCGGCTTACTCGAGTGAAAGGGTTTTGAGTCATGTGGAAAAATAAAACAAGAATTTTCTATTTATATAACCCTAATTTATCGATAATTAAGAAGAAATTTAAGCTAACATACCTTTGAAAGTGGCAGTATAGGTCTTGAGTTGCGAATAACGAAATTTGAATTGAAGTTGAGAAATAGACCTCCTGATACTCAAGTGGATCGGCAATACTCGAGTGAAAAGATGATAGTACCCGAGTGAGAAAAGCTAGAAGTACTCGAGTGATGTCTGTATATGTCTCGAGAAGAACTTAAGTACTTGAGTAGGGTTTCTCGAGTGACTTGCCGAGAACTCAAATAGGCTAAAGGGTTACTCGAGTGACTGAAGAAGTACTCGAGTGGGCAATAGAAGTACTCGAGTGGTTCTTTATCTTACTTGAGTCATCAGGTCTGAACTTTGAAAAAATTTCAACTTTTGATGAATTTCTTGATTTATGAGCCTTTTGTGAGTCCACCTTCTCTAAACTTCTTTGTTGAGCATTCCAAGTTCTGTTTTGAAGAACGAGAACTTGGCCTCGTCCAGCGGCTTCATGAAGATGTCTGTAATCTGCCTGTCTGTAGGGACATATTGTAGATCAATGTCCACATGATGCACATGCTCCAGGATGAAGTGGTACCACAGTTCTATGTGCTTTGTCCGATTGTGAGAGACTGAGTTGTTGGCTATTGCAATCGCGCTGGAGGAGTCGCAAAACAAAAGGATGTTTTGGACTTCGAGATTGTAATCTTCCAGCTGATTCTTTATCCATAGCAACTATGCACAGCAACTGCCTGCAGAGATATACTCTTACTCAGCTGTTGAAATTGCAACACAGTTCTGTTTCTTACTACTCCAGGAATTGAGCCTTCTTCCAAGGAATTGGCAAGTCCCGGAAGTGCTCTTCCTGTCATCTTTGCTACCTACAAAATCTGCATCTGAAAAACCAATTAGCTCACTATCATTACTTCTTGGGTACCATAAGCCAAGAGTTGGTGTACCTTTAAGGTATCTCAAAATCAGCTTTTCAGCAGCGTAGTGAGATTCCTTATAGTTCACTTGAAATCTAGCATATACACATGTTTAGAGCATTATGTCTGGTCTACGAGCTGTAAGGTAGAGCAAGGATGCAATTATGCTTCTATACTTAGTTTCATCAAAAGGTTTTCATTTCAAATCCTTGTCTAGAGACACAGTTGAACCCATTAGAGTCCTCGTAAAGGTTACGTTCTCCATTCTGAATTACTTAATTAGCTCTTTGGTGAACTTAGTCTGCGAGATGAAAATTCTATCTTCAGATTGTTTCACTTGAAGACCTAAGAAATACTTCAGCTCACCCATACTTCTCATTTCAAACTTCTCTTGCATAAGTTTAGAAAACTTATTACAGAGATTGTCGTCAGTAGAGCCAAAAATAATGTCGTCGACATAGATTTACGCTAGCAAAATCTTGCCTTTTATTTCCCTAAGAAATAATGTCTTATCTATCTTTCCACTTGTGAACTTGTTGTCAAGAAGAAATGTAGACAATGTCTCATACCAAGCTCGCGGAGCTTGTTTCAAACCATATAAATCTTTAGATATCATATAAACATAATCAGGAAAGTTAGAATCAACAAAACCTGAAGGTTGTTCCACATACACCTCTTTCTTTATGTCACCATTAAGGAAGGCAGTCTTCACGTCCATCTGATAGAAAATGAAGCACTTAAGAGCAGCCTACACTAGGAATAACCTGATTGCCTCCAGCCTTACCATTGGAGCGTACGTCTGGTCAAAGTCGATTCCTTCTTCTTGACGATATCCTTTGGCAACGAGTCTGGCCTTGTTCTTTATGATCATTCCATCCTCGTCCATCTTGTTCTTGTAGACCCACTTTTTTCTAATGACATTCTTACCTTTGGGTGTTGTAACAAGTTTTCATACTTGACAGCGCTTGAACTGATTTAATTCTTCTTCCATCTCCATTATCCACAATGCGTCTGAGTTTGATTCCTCAAACTTCTTTGGTTCAACCTGTTGAAGTTGGTGACCGGGCGGTCTGTCTTGGCGGGTTAAAGACCGCGCGGTCTGGCGGTTTGACTCACCGGCTTGTAAACCGGGCGGTCTAGCGATCTTCACAGGCGACCTATCTGCTTCTCTTGTTGTAGCCGTGCGGTTAGTCCTTCTGTCTAACCGCGCGGCTTGTGCGGTTTACTTTGTACAGTCCGCTTAGCTTGTAAATTTTTAGTCCCACATCTCTTATTTGTATTCTCTCATCTCTCCTCCATTCTATATAAGGGATGACATACCTTTGTAATAGTTATCTTTTTTGGATAATAAAATTTCAATTATTCAAAAGCTTATCCGCTTGTTCTCTCTTTTCGCTACTTTCTAACATGGTATCAGAGGACACGGTCACTTCCTCCTGATTCTGTGCGCTCTCTGTTGTTCGCGGCTTGTTTTCTGCTTCTTGCGACCTGTTTCGCGACTTGCCTTCTCTTCTGTCCACTGCCCTGTTCGCGCGGCTTGTTTCTGTCCGCTGCCCTGTTCGCGCGGCTTGCTTCTTCTTGGTTCTCTTCTCCTACTGCTATTCGTCGCAGCGACCTGTTTCCTTGTCGCCGCGCTCCTTCTTCTTTCTTGCCTCTCCGACTTCCTAGTCGTTGCGGCCTTGTCTCTACCCGCTACGGACTTCTTCTCCCTGTCCGCTTCTGCTTTCCCCTTTTCCGCTTGTCTCTATACTCGCGGTTTGCTGCTGTGATCTGCCTGACCGTGCGGGTTGTTCCTATCTCACCTGCATCTTGGTCGCGGTCACCTGCTCTTCTCCTCTCTTCTGTTCGCTCGGCTTTTTCAGTCCGCGCGACCTCTTCCCCGCTGTGCCTTGTTCTGCTTCCTAGCCGCTCGTGTTCGCGCGGCTTCTTCCCTTTATCCCGCTGCGGTTTCACGCGGGTTGCTCTCTTTTCCTCTCCCCGTGCCTTTCTCTCTGTTCGCGCGGATTCTTCCTTGTTTGAGCGGCCTCTCTGCCTTTCTTACTTTAGCCGCTCCTGCTTGTTAGTCGCCGCGACCTCCTGGTTCAATCGCGCGGCTTCTGCTCTGCACCTTGGTCGTGGCCCTTCTTGCCGCTGGTGTGCTGTCACCGAGACCACTGTAGTTTCTTCTTCCTCCCTTCATGGATTTCATATCCTCCTCCAAGCCATTCGCCTCAGTTGTCACGTCTTCTGGTCGTACAGACGTTGTTACTCAGGGCAAATGGCTGATCGACACTGGTGCTACGAATCATATGACCGGCCATCTCCCGTGTTTCTCTCTCCTAGAAAAACATGCTCGCTTGCCCCCGGTTATTCTCGCTGACGGCTCTTCATCACCAGTCCATGGAACAGGGATAGTTCATGTCACTCCGTCTCTTCACTTGGCGGATACTCTATACGTGCCCAGTTCCCGTGCAACTTATTATCTGTTACCTCTCTTTGCAAGCAATTACAGTGTTCCGTCACATTTACTTCTACTTCTTGCTCTTTTCAGGATTCGGACTCCCAACGGACGATTGCTACTGGGACTGAGAGTGGCGGCTTATACTTCCTGGACAACATTTCTGCTTTTTCCACCTTCTCCTCCACCTCCACAGATCTTCTCCAATGGCATCTCCGCCTTGGTCATGCTCCTCCCCGTCTTCTTCGTCAACTTCTGCACCACCTTCCTCCTCAAAGTCCTCCGCTCAACTGTGAGGCCTGTCAGCTTGGCAAGCATCACCGCTCCTCCTTCCCTCCAAAGCACGTTCGTAGCTCTACCCGTCCGTTTGATCTTATCCACTCCGATATCTGGGGTCCTTCTCCTACGCTTACCATTGGTCAGGGTAGTTCCTATTTTGTCACGTTCATTGATGATTTCTCTCGCTGTACGTGGGTGTATCTATTAAAAGATCGCTCCGAATTATTCTCTGTATGGACCTCCTTCTATCTCATGATCAAAACTCAGTTTGGTGTTTCTATCCAAGTTTTTCGATCTGATAATGCCCAAGAATATCTCAGTCGTGACTTCTCTACATTCTGCATGCAAAATGGGATTCTTCATCAAACCAGTTGTGTCTATACTTCACAACAAAATGGTGTGGCCGAACGCAAAAACCGTCACCTCCTCGATGTCGCTCGCACCTTGATGACCCAGATGCATGTTCCTCGCTCCTATTGGGGCTATGTTGTTCTCCTTGCCTGCTACCTCATCAATCGCATTCCCTCCACGGTTCTCCATGGCCAAACCCCGTTCTCCATTTTGTATCCGGGCAAGGAGCCGTTTCCTCTTCCTCTCCAAATCTTTGGATGCACTTCCTTTGTGCATACCCCTTCTGCCACCCGTGATAAGCTCTCACCTCGCTCCACCAAATGTGTCTTTCTGGGGTACTCCACCACTCAGAAAGGCTACTGTTTCTTTGATCCCGTCCTTCGTAAGCAGTTCGTCTCTACTGATGTCACCTTCTTCGAGAATACCTCCTACTTCTCGGATGACTCCTCTCCTCTTCTCCCAGCTTCTCATTCTCCTGCCGTTCCCTTCGTTCCCCCGCCTCCTACTACACCGTCTCCCCCCTCCTCTTCCTCTACCTCTCTCTCTCCCTTCTCCACCACCCTCTCCCTCATCTCCGCTGCCGTCGCTCTCTTCTCCCGGGCCAGCTTTCTCTACCACGGATGCTCTGGATGCCGCGGGCCCAGCTGACCTGGATCTTCCTATAGCTCTTCGCAAAGGGGTGCGGACGTGTACCCTACACCCCCTTGCTGCTGTTGTTTCCTATGATCGTCTTACCCCTTCTCGCAGGGCATTTGCACTGGCTATCTCTGCCACTGCCACACCCCGCTCCTATCAGGAGGCCCTTGCTATTCCTCACTGGAAGATGGCCATGGATGAGGAAATGGCGACCCTCACTGAGCGTGGTAACTGGACTCTTGTTCCTCCTCCCTTCGGTACTGATGTTGTTGGCTGTCGCTGGGTCTTTGTGGTCAAATTTAGCCCAGACGGCACTGTGGATCGGTATAAGGCTCGCCTTGTTGCTAAGGGCTTTACTCAGACCTATGGGGTTGATTACTTTGACACCTTCTCCCCTGTGGCTCGTCTCAGCACTATCCGGGTTCTTCTCTCTGTGGCTGTCAATCGGGATTGGCCGATTTCTCAGCTGGACGTCAAGAATGCCTTCCTTTATGGTGATCTTCATGAGGCTGTTTACATGGAGCAACCTCCTGGGTATGTTGCTCAGGGGGAGACACGAGTATGCCGGCTGCAGAAGGCAATTTATGGCCTCAAGCAGAGTCCTCGAGCTTGGTTTGACAAGTTCAGCGGCATTGTGGCGGCTGTTGGTTTTGTGCGAAGCTCTGCTGATCACTCTCTCTTTATTCGCAAAACTCCTTCTGGGCTGGTTGTTCTTGCTGTGTACGTCGATGATATTCTTCTCACTGGCGATGACCAGGAAGGGGTAGCCCTGACAAAGCGACATCTTCGCCAACATCTGATCACTAAAGATATGGGCTCTCCAAAGTACTTTCTGGGGATCGAACTCTCTCGGAAGCCCGACTCCTTAGTTCTCTCTCAGCGTAAGTATGCTCTTGATCTTTTAAAAGAGGCAGGATTAACTGGAGCAAAACCTGCCCGATGCCCCATGGCTACTGGGGAGGACAAAACCTGGACAGATGATTCGCCTCCTCTTTCAGATAGTTCGCGGTATAGGCGTCTGGTTGGTAAGCTCATATATCTCACAGTGACCAGACCTGACATTTCCTATGCTGTGGGCAAGGTGAGTCAATTCATGCAAGCGCCTAGGGAGTGTCATCTACAGTCCGCCTTGCGGATCTTGGAGTACGTCAAAGCAGCGCCTGAGAAAGGATTACTTTTTCAGAAGAATGGTCATCTGAGGATTGAAGCCTACTCAGATGCAAGTTATGCTGATGACAAAGGGGATCGCAAGTCAACCTCAAGTTTTTGCACCTTTGTTGGGGGAAATCTGGTGAGCTGGAAGAGCAAGAAGCAGTCTGTTGTCTCCAGGTCCAGTGCAGAAGCTGAGTATTGTAGTATGGCATCAACCACTTGTGAGTTGAAATGGTTGCGGGCTCTCATGCTAGATTTAGGAGAGGTGTACAACCATCCTCTACCTATGTTCTGTGATAACAAGGCCGCCATATACATCTCCAAAAATCCGATATTCCATGAAAGAACAAAGCACATTGAGGTTGACTGCCATTTCATTCGTGAAGAGATTTTAAAAGAACAAATTTGCACTCCGTTTGTCACGTCTGATAAAGAGCTGGCTGACATCTTCACCAAGCCAGTTTCCGCCTCGTTTCTGCATGTTTACGACAAGCTGGGCATGATTGATATATATGCTCCAGCTTGAGGGGGAGTGTTGAAGTTGGTGACCGGGCGGTCTGTCTTGGCGGGTTAAAGACCGCGCGGTCTGGCGGTTTGACTCGCCGGCTTGTAAACCGGGCGGTCTAGCGATTTTCACAGGCGACCTATCTGCTTCTCTTGTTGTAGCCGTGCGGTTAGTCCTTCTGTCTAACCGCGCGGCTTGTGCGGTTTACTTTGTACAGTCCGCTTAGCTTGTAAATTTTTAGTCCCACATCTCTTATTTGTATTCTCTCATCTCTCCTCCATTCTATATAAGGGAGGGCATACCTTTGTAATAGTTATCGTTTTTGGATAATAAAATTTCAATTATTCAAAAGCTTATCCGCTTGTTCTCTCTTTTCGCTACTTTCTAACACAACCTGTGAGAGAAAACTCAAATATAAATTCTCGTTAGTTATACCTCTACGAGTTCTGACACCATCCCGGTGACTCCTATGATTTGGTCCATTGGGTGATCCTTTAGATGTCTGAGCTCTAGAGTTCTTGCATCTGGAACTTCTTCTTCAATCACGAGAGTGACTTCATTAACTTGGATGATTTATTCATCTTGATTATCAACCTCTCCAATCGAGATTGGAGTGGTGATCTTGATGAACTTTTCACCTTTTTCTTCAGTCTGTTTATCCAAGTTTAGTTCTTTCAACTTTGTACCTGCATCTTCAATGAACACACTAGAAGTGTTGCTTTACAACAAGCTCGTCTCATCAAATACAACATGTATGGATCCTTCTATAAACAGAGTTTTTCTATTAAATATCCTATATGCCTTAATATGGCTACTATATCCTACAAAAGTACCTTCAAAACTCTTTTCGTTAAATTTGGTAGTATAATACTTACCATTGTTAAGCACAAAGCACTTACAACCAAAAATTCTAAAATATGAGACAGTCGGTTTACCGCCCTTTAGAAGTTCGTAAGGTGTCTTATTACGGCTCTTATTTATGAGTGCTCGATTTTGCACGTGACATGCAGTATTGACGGCTTCAACCCAGAAGTATTCCGAAAGTGAAGCATCACTCAACATGGTCCTGCAGGCCTCTATGAGTGTTCTATTACTTCTCTTAGCCACTCCATTCTGTTGAGGAGTACGAGGAGAGGAAAACTAATGAAAGATACCCAAGCTTTCACAGAATTCTATCATGGCCCCAGACTTGAACTCTTTTCCATTGTCCTTTCTGATTTTGACTACGGAACAGTTATTTTCATTTTGGACCTGCCTAACAAAATTTGTAAAGATGTCAAAAGTGTCCGACTTGTGTTTTAGAAAGAACACTCACGCAAAGTGCGAGTAATCATCAACAATAACCAATGTATAATCCTTATCTCCCAAACTTCTAACTTGCAGTGGACCGAACAAGTCCATATGAAGTAGATGTAAACATCTGTTAGACTCTTTGTCAAAAATGATTTTAAAGGTAGCCCTTATTTTCTTGCCTTTTACGCATGCATGACAAGTCTATCTTTAACGTACTTGACATTTGGGGCATCACGTACTAAATTTAGTGAAAATAATTTATTAATAGTTTTGAAATTAATATGTGCTAATCTCTTGTGCCATTGGTCACCAAGAGACGCACTATCTTTAGCCATAAAACAAACTGGTGTAGAAGAGTCTATACAAATGAAATTTAAACAAAATATATTTATGCTTCGAGTGCCTGATAGAATCGTTTCCATATTGTCAACCGATTTTATCAAGCACTTATCAGCATGAAATTCAACAAAATATCCTTTATCGCAGAGTTGGCTTATACTTATGAGATTGTGTTCCAATCCTTCAACATAAGCCACATCTGAGAAGGATACTTTACCGTTAGAGATCATACCATAGCCTTTAGTAATTTCTCGGTCTGAACCTCCAAAGATGACCTTTAGCTCGTTCAAGACTGGAGAATAGTTCTGAAGTAGGCTTCTTGTCCCGGTCATGTGCCGAGAGCATCCACTGTCCAAATACCATATAGGCATTTTGGTGGCCTTTGGACATACTTGTAATTACAAATCAATTTGCCTTAGGAACCCAAACATGTTTGGGTCCTTGTTCTCTTGTTAGAACACTCCCCCTACGAGTATTAGCATTATAAGTGGTATTTCTCATATTGCTAGCATGAGGAGTTGAAAAATTCCTGGGATTAAACCAGCAGTCAATGGCAAAGTGACCAATCTTGCCACAACACCAACAGTCAAACCTGTTGTATCTTTGCCTTAGATTCTCCTGATTGACCTTTTGAGATGGTGGTCTAGCAGGGTCAACATTCTTAGAGAAAGAAGCTTCATGGTGATGGCAATCACATGATTTCTTCTCCTTCAATGGTCTTTCCACAATAGGCTTTACCTTTGGTGCTTTCTTAATGTTATGACCATAATTATAAGGGCCATAGATCTGAAGAGTGATTTCTTTATAAGGTTCCTTAAAAACTCTCTCACCAAAGTTTTTGGGGAGAGTCCATCCTTGGTAATAAGAATTGGGCTCTATATAAGTAGGCCTAGCGAAGTGACCGTAGGATAAGTAAAGATCTGAAATACTCTAGAGGGGGGGGGGGGGGGGTGAATAGAGTATCTCGAAAACTTAAAAACTTTTTGCTGTAAATAAAAACAGACCTAAGATAAATTAATCTAGCACTATCACATGCACAACAAAACCTAACTATCATAGCCACAACAAGAGCAAAAGAAAAAGTGCAACCAGACAACACAAGAATTTTATAGTTGTTCCCCAACCTGGGTACATCCACTCTTCTACCACCCTGGTAGGAATCCACTCAGGTTTTTGATCAGGTGACTGCTACAAAGCTTTGAATATTTTAAAACTCTCTGTTTATATTCTGATACAAAGCTCTTTGTATATATATATCTGCTGCATATGTTAAAATTCCTGCTAGATGTATTTTTCTTGCTTTGTTATTAATATAAGTCTGTAATTAGTGACCTTACCCAAATATGGGGAGATTGTTGGATCCCTAGTTGAATTTGGGCTAGATTCACTAAATTAGGATTTTTCACCCAACATGTATAGCTAGGGTCATGTATGAGTCCTAGAGTCTAGGCCATGTCCTTAGAGTCAACACCGCATGTACCAGCCACCAACAGACTGTAGAAGACTCTGGATTTAGAGATATTTCAAAAACTCAGAAAATAAGTTCGATATTTGTCGAACTCAAGTCGAGGAAAGTCATGCTCAGCTCGACGAACTCAGAGAAAATTCTCTGAGCTGAGATCGACGAACTTGGTTCTCAGGTCGATGATCTATGAACACTATACTTCAACGTTCCAAGTGCAGAATTCCTTTCTCTGAACCCCAGTCGATGACCTTAGTTCTCAGGTCGACGATTTCTAGAAGGTCTACATCAACATTCTAAAGTCCAGAAACATCAAAATATTATAATTCCAGAAGCACTTCACTGAACTCCAGTCAATAATTTCTGGTTCGACGAACTTAGACCACAATATTGACAAGTTTTATAAAGTAGCAGTTAGCTGAACACTACTCAACGAAGTCATATTCTCAGCTTGATGATCTTTATACACAGAATTGGCAAGGTTCTGGAGAAAGCAGTTAACAGTTCTCAGGTCGACGATCTTGGATCTCAGCTCGAGGAACAAATATTATCTGGTCGACGAACATAACTTCTCAGCTCGACAAACTCTGGACCCAGGTCGACGAATTTTGTTCTCTGCTCGACGATTTTTATGCAGTTCCAAACTTGGAAATTTCCCTCCCTCTGTCCTCATTCTATTGCAATAATTCCGGAGTAATCAATGCTTAAATATTCTCTGAATATTACCATTAGAAGCAAGCATTGATTACGGTCTTCATCAGGATTATTACTTGCCGCTTTTCAATGGGACAGTTGGGGAAATCATTTAATGACCGACATTCTCCAGGCCGCCATTGATTAATGCTGAAGAATTTAAAATTCAGAAAGAAGACTACACAGAAATGTAAAAAGCATTTTTCTTCTTCTTCCTTGAATAACAATAATATAGACGACATATAAAACACAGAAAACACAGAGAACAACATACACAGGGCAATAACACAGTAAAGAAACAAGAAGCCCTAGCCCTTGACGAGGGAAATCTAGGCAAGATGAAGAATAAGAAGAACATACATTCAAATCAAGAGTCTTCTTCCCTCTTGATCTCAGGATTCTTCTAAGGACAATAAAAACTCTATCTGTCAAGAAGCTCTGGGATACCTGCTGGTCAAGGCTGAAATATTGAAGGCCAACTCACCCTGCAGCAAGGCTCAAATCTTTCTGAGTTCAGTATCTCAGGGGGAGCTTTTTCTAACATCATATATCCACTAAGTCTCCTCAGTTGTATTTTGAGAAAGAGAAGATATAATCACTCTCTCATCCCCCACTGTAAAAAGGGTTCTTTAACTCCCTTCAAAAGTTATTCTTGGTTGCAAGTCTCCTGATCAAAAGACTTGGGTTGGTTTTTGAGCATCTAATCAAAAGCTCATTGGTGGCAGTCACCAGATCAAAAACCTGAGTGGATTCCTACCAGGGTGGTAGAAGAGTGGATGTACCCAGGTTGGGGAACCACTATAAAATTCTTGTGTTGTCTGGTTGCACTTTTTCTTTTGCTCTTGTTGTGGCTGTGATAGTTAGGTTTTGCTGTGCATGTGATAGTGCTAGATTAATTTATCTTAGGTCTATTTTTATTTACAACAAAAAGTTTTTAAGTTTTCAAGATACTCTATTCACCCCCCCTCTAGAGGATTCAAACTCATTTGATGGAAATATAACCTTCTTGAAAGAGATCTGATCTTGAGGGGCTTTCCCCTTCTCTTTGGCCAAAGCCTTCTTGGTCGCCTTGTTCTTTATTTGAGCCTTATTCCTCCTAGAAGATTTATTAGGAGCTTCAACATGGCCTAGCCCAACACACTTGCCTTAGCTGAGAATTCATCAACGAAAGGGAGAACAGTCTTGGGTTTCGAGAAACTTTCAATATGTTTCTTTTTGGCTTCAAGTTGTACTTCCAGTTCTTTTATGATTTTCTCCTTAAGGTCTAGGTGCTCGAGAGCTTTGTTATATTCTTCAATGATAGCATTGAAGTTTTTTCTGATTGAGTCGGTCTTAGCAACTTCCTCTCTCAAGGTGCTCTCTTCAGCCTTCAGAGACTTTATCGATTTAGCTTGAGTTTTCACGACCTGTCGACATTTGTCGTAAGCCTTGATCAATTCGTTGTACTATGCCATGAGTTCAAACTCATCGTCAGAAGAGCGGTCCTCATGATCATGCTCAGAAACATCAGATTCAGAAAGAGGAGTGTGAGGGTTTACCTTCCCAGTGAACTAGGGGTCTTATTCATCATCAGTTTGAGCCATAAGCCCGAAGTAGGCTTCTTCTCACTTGACTTAGATGAGTCAGAGTCTCTTAGAGTCTTGCCCTTCTTGGCTATTAGGATCTTTTCTGTCCTCTTCTTATTGTAAGAGGATTTCATTTTGTGGGGGGGCATTCAGCAATGACATGACCTGGATTATTACAGCAATAACAAACGATGTCAGTGGAAATATGTTTGTTCGTTTAGTAGTTTACCTGTCGTGGCTGCTTGAACCTTTTCTGTCTCGTTCACCATCATATCGTGATCTTCTGTAGGAGGCATCCTTGCCTTTCCATTGTTTCTTTTTGTTTAAGAATTTCTTGAACTGTTGTGAGAGTAAAGAGAACTCTCCTTCAGATAGCTCTGAGCCTAAGGTACTTGGCTCTGAGGTTTCTTCTTCACTAACTTCTTGTGCTGGGTGTAACGCCCCCTATCTGTCGCATAGCATATAGTAGTAGGTCCGGCCGGGGCCCGACGCTATATACCACAGACAGACCGGGTGGTTACTCATGGAAACAATCCAACTAATCATAACGTCCTACACAGAGCATTATAGCGGAAGCAATTTTGTAAGTTGCAATTAAAGAACCTAGCAACAAGCATGAATGTCCACTAAACACCAAAATATGAATGTAGTACATACACAAGTACTGGCCTTAAGGGCTTACACAATTGTTTACTTAATATTACATGATTTACAAACCACGGCACGCAGGCCGGTCATACATGAATAAAAGCAGTAAACACTCCAATTAGGCCTTCAAGGGTCGGCTTTGCAATTTGGGCTTTAGCCCGCTATTGACCGCTTGGTCCAGCAGCACCTGCAAGCAACAAAACCACCACATGGTGGTAAACAAAGAGCAACGGTCAGCAATGCTGACCAAATTATAACGATCCCGCCCCCAACTCGGGGAGGCGATGCTCCTTCCCTGCATTTTATTAGTATAAATAGGCATTATAGTAATGTCACAACATCACAGGCGTAGGCTCGCACGGCCACACACCCCATGCACTCAGGGCACATTCTCAGTGAACCGGCCAATATCACGTCAATTTAAGCCATAGACATTCCAGACTCACCACCGCCACTTTGACGGCCAAACATATGAGCTTTTGTCTTCTTGGCATAGGTCACGTCAATTTAAGCCATAGACCGCCGAAGACCCTCATCTATGCCAACGGCAAGTGCCACATACCCTTAGGTCTCTTTAACCGAACGACATAGAATGGGTACAGTTCCATCTAACCCGTGCTCACATCGCAATGACAGTTTAAGCCATATGTGCGGGTCAAACTTCTCCCGAGTCCCGTTTCCATAACACTTCACATCACCCGGTTATGTTCATATTGGATCCCAGGCCACCAAGTTGGCAAGATCACGCATCCACCCAGTTTTCCGGGTGCACCTTAGGGTTAATCCCCATGGCTCCCTGTAGCAATCTTCCACGTAGAAAACCCGAAAAACAACCAATCGCATGGAGTATTCTCCGGCATTTATGCAATGCAACATCTCCGATCCAGACCAACATGTCCGGATAGGCTTCACACATCATGCCTATGTCCGTTCTCGTTTACGGACTCTACACAACGGGGACTTTACATATCTACTCGAAGGAACGCCTCCAACTCACCGCAAACTTGCGAGAGCGGGCTTCCTATGCAATGAAGGAGAGCTTCACATGCTCAAGAAGAGAATCGTTACCCTAGCATTCCTCTTTGGCTCCATGGAAATGTAATTGGATGAAAATCACCGCACTCTCTTTGCCTCCGTAGATCCGAAGTCGGCTCGCGATTTGGAGCTTCGAAGCTCCTCCAATGGCCGAATCTAAGCTCCTTCTTCCTCCTTAGCTCTCCTCTCTCTCTTGACTTAGAAAGAGAACCAATAAAAAGAAATGAGGGTTTCAAAGGCCCAATCCCGGGTATATCCCAGTAGGAACAATCCCCAACCGTCGGATCCCAAAATAAGGAAATGAATGGCTACGATTCGTAGCTGAAAAGTAAAACCTGGGCCGAACACGGCCTGACACACGCCCGTGTCCAGGGCCATGTCCCTCATTCGCCGTCAAAATCGACGCGCCTGGAACAACACATGGGCATCCAACACACCCGTGTTCGACCTGACACGCCCGTATTCCAACTGACACGGTCGTGTGGTCGACCGTGTGCCTCTATCGACACAGCCCCGAAAACAACCCGAGACTCACACATGTATTGGACACGCCCGTGTCCTAGCCCGTGTCTACTCAAACACGCTTGGGATCCAGGCCATGTTCACTCTCTCGACACTTCGTCGAGCGAAGTTCGTCGAACTACTGACATGGCTTTGGACACGCCTGTGTCCTAGGCCGTGTTCCTTGTCTCGACACTTCGTCGAGCGAAGTTCGTCGACTACCTGACACGGCTTTGGACACGCCCGTGCCCTAGGCTGTGTGCCTTGTCTCGACACTTCGTCGAGCGAAATTCATGGACTCCCCGGGCCGATCGTCGACTCCAGCCTGACACGCCCTGGGACACTCCCGTGTCCCAGGGCATGTGCCTCATGCCAGATTCCAAATCCGGCCCAAAACGTCACCCGTCGCTCTTTTGAGTTTCGGGGCGTTACAACTCTCCCCCTCTTAAAGGAATTTTGTCCACGAAATTATATAAAGGAAAGACATGTACAAAATTAAATTGTACCTGAGCGGAACAACTCCGGATACTCGTCAAGCATGGTCTGCTCTAGTTCCCAAGAGATCTCCTCTCGACCGCAATTGTCCCATCGGAGCTTGACCATCCTGATCTCTTTATTGCGTAGCCTCTTGACCACCGAGTCCTCAATCCGCACGGGCTTGACTCTTGTCGTCAACCCACTATCCACCGACACTTGATCAACCACGATCACTTGCGAACGCTCTTGCACCGCCTTCCGTAGCACCGAAATATGGAATACATCATGTAAACCACTAAGCTCCACTGAGAGCTTCAACCGATAGGCTGCTTCACCAACCCGCTCCAAAACCTCAAACGGCCCCAGGTATCTCGGGCATAGCTTTTTCAATCGCCGCACCCGCGAGACACTGATGACTAGTTTTAGTCATCCTTTTTGGGGGGTAATTTAGTATTCAAAATGCCTAATTTTATTTATATTTTATGATTGTTATTTCATGGCTTAATGTCTCTTTACAATATATTAATTCCTAGTGATTATTACAGTTTTGATATAAAAATCTATATAGTTTTATTATATGTATTATGTTATTATTTATTATGTTATGTTATGTATAATAATTGTAGTTAATGATAAGTCTTAATGTTTTAATTTTAATGTTGTAATGTTTTTATTATTATTATGTTTTAAAATCTTGTTTTAATTTTGTTATTTTATGTACACTAATCCATGATTGTATTGTCTCTTTTTTTGTAGGTTCATGCCCAAGCTTCAAAGCCCATGCAGCCCGAGCTTCCACACATGATGCAGCCCACAACATGGTGCAGCCCCTACATGCAGCCCACAATATGGTGCAGCCCCTACATGCAGCCCTTGAAGAATGGTGCAGCCCTTCAACATCCATAAAGCCCACATGATGCAGCCCTCTTCATGTAGCAGCCAGACCCCTCTCCAAGTGCAGCCCTCCTTCAAAAATGCAGCCCACTTCAAAGATACATGCAGCCCCATGCAGCCCCTCCCTCAAGAGCAGCCCCTACATGCAATCCTAGCTCTACCCGAGCCCATGAAGCCCACACTAGCAGCCCACTTTTGCCTTTGCATGGCCGGCCACCCATATTATGTCCCTCTCTCTACTTTTTATTATTTTTTCTCTTCTCTCCCTCATTTAATGCCATGCATGCATCCCCTCTTTCATTCCCACTCCCTCCCCTTTATTATTTTCTCTTCCATTTATTCCTCATGCATCCCCCACTCATCCCCTCTCTCTTATTAATTTCTCTATCCATGCACCTTGCCACCAATGCATTGAACCCACCTCCTTTTCTTCCCCTTCATTTAATAACATGCATGAACACTCTCCCCTTTACATGGCCGGCCACCCCCCTTGGCCTCCTCCTCTTCATTTCATTCTAGATCCTTCTTCATCTCATATAAAAGCCACCCCATCCCTCAAGCCAAAGGGAGAAAATTTTGAGAAGTAAAGTTTCAAGTTGAATGTGAGTGTTGAGTTGGAGAGAGGAGAGTGCTTGTGAGTTGTTGTTAGTTTCAATATTATATTAGTTTTCTTTTCCATTAGTGCAAGTTTCTTCATAGCATAATCTTGTCTTTGTTATATTTTGTGTACTTCTTTTTGCATAATAATGAAAATGTTTCTCTCTTATTTTGTTTTGTCTTCCCCTTCAATTATGCGTAGCTAATTTCCTATAGCATTCAATCGTGAGGATCCATGAAGTGAGATGAGAGTTTATTTTCTTTCTTAGTTTTATTTTTGTTATTTCATGCTCGATCCTTCTTTGATTTATTTTTTTTGTCGACTCCGTATTTCCGGTATACGGTAGTAGGCTTGGGATCTCATATTTGAGTAGCCGAGAGGCTCATGAATGTGAAAGATCACTCAAAGAATGAAGGAGTTGAACGCAATCCTAGAGATAGGACGACGTAAATCCTCCGGATTGGAGTCAAATCCAATAGTGCGGATCACCTCGATAATGCAACTTTAGGCTTCTTTGGTTTGTAAAGAGATTTCGATCGAAGAGTCTATAAGTTAGGAGACCTAATGCTCTAGCGAGATTTTGTCTTATTTTCGGATCCGTCACGGTCGAGTATGATTTGCAAAATTAAAACTATCTTTATTTTTATCTCTCTCATCTAATTTCATGGTGAATCATTGATCGAATGCTAGCTTTTTATTATAAGTTTTTCGTCTCGCAAGTTGTCTTTTGTTTTATTCTAAAAAATTCTCAAATCCCATTAGTTTTCCGGTAGGATAATAGTTAGAGCGTGAGTAGAAGTAATTGACAGCCCCGTGTTTAAATACGACCTTGGTACTACGATTCGACAGGTACGCTTGCCTGTTCGGGTTTTGGCCCACCAAGGTTTTGGCGCCGTTGCCGGGGACCATTCTTCGTCAATATTTTGAAAACGCTTGCGCTATTACTTCTCCAAAAATCAAAAAAAAAAATTATAATTTATATATTTAAATATTTATAATCACCCACTTCACCTTATTTCTACCCCACCTAAAATCTCTCGAAAAGGGTAAGGGGCTTTAAGCGCCACCATTTTACCTAGTACTGGGCGAACCCTTCACCGGGTCGTCCTCGGGAAGTTCGAGAGCCAAGCCGTCTAAAAAAAAATCTTTTTTTTTTCAACAAAAATTTTTTTTTTCCTTTCTTTTCCTCTTTTTCTTTCTTTTCCAATCTTTCATTTTCATCTTCCCTCGTTTTCTTTGTTAGTGCATGACCCGAGCGAGTCCGTCGCTACTTGTTGATTTGGACCCGGAAATCGAACGCTCCTTTCGAAGACAACTACGATTCGGGGCTTCCACTTCTCAAACAGCGGTTGAGGATTCCTTCGAGGATTGTAATTATTCTGAAATGGGAGATCCCAACCCAGGAATGGCTCAGCAAAGGACCATGTCTGATTATGCTCGATCCAACCTGGAGGGGACTGAAATGAGTATTGTTCGACCTGCAATTGCGAACAATAACTTCTAGCTTAAGCCTAGCATCATACAAATGGTGCAGCAATATGTACAGTTCGACGAATTACAAGATGAAGATCTGAACTTGCATATTGCCAATTTTCTTGAAATCTGTGACACCTTTAAAATAAATGGTGTCTCAGACGATGCTATAAGGCTAAGACCCTTCCCCTTCTCCTTAAGAACTAAAGCCAAACAGTGGTTGAGTTCTCTTCCAAGAGGCTCAATCACTACTTGGAACATTTTAACTGAAAAATTTCTTGCTAGATATTTCCCTCCCGCTAAAACTGCTAAGTTAAGATATGATATAACTTCTTATTCTCAAATTGCTTCTGAGACCCTCTATGACACTTGGGAGAGTTTCAAAGAACTTTTGAGAAGATGCCCTCATCATGCTCTGCCTGTATGGTTACAGGTCCAGACATTTTATAATGTGCTAAATCAAGAAACTAAGCAAATGATAGATGCCGCTTCCGCTGGTTCCTTGGACCACAAAACTCCGGAAGCTGCTCTTGAGCTTATTGAGGACATGGCGATGAATACTTATCAGTGTAATTCGTCTAGGACTCGCCCATCTAAACCTGCAGGTATCTATGAAGTGGACTCGGTTTCGCAACTGGCGCTGCAAGTGGAAATGCTGAACAAGAATATTTCGGAGATGACTGCTTCCTCCGCCGCTAAGGTATATGAAAATGTGAATGCTGCTGCTGCCGAGTAGGTGGATTATCTGGGGAACATACCCAGGCCTGCTCAAAATAATTCTTCCAATAATTTCTCTGCTTTTTCTAATTTTCCGCACCTCCTAGTTTTAATTCTTCTTCGAACTCTTATCACCCCGGATGGCGTAACCATCCAAATTTCTCGTGGAGTAATAACGCTAACGCCATACGCCCACCGCACGATTTTACACCACCACCACCACCGCAACAAAATTTTCAAAAACCTTCCCCTTTGGAAGAGATCCTCGCTAAATATATAAGCTCGAACGATGCCACTATTAGAAATTTAACAGGATCAATGAAAAACTTAGAAAATCAAGTCGGCCAACTCGCCAAGGCCTTTTCCGAGAGACCACCTGGAACTCTTCCCTCGAACACTGAGCCTAACCCAAGGGAACACGCAAATGCGATTTCCCTTCGGAGCGGTAAAGTTGTTAACGAGCCCACCACAAGGGAAGAGCCAAGGGTGATTGTCCCTCCTGTTTGTACCCCCAAGGAGAATAATAACATAGATCTTGAAAAAGAAAAATCTATTTTTGAAAAAGAAAAGGATAGCTCCATTATTTCTAATTCTGCAAAAGAAAAAATGGTTTTCAAAATGATGCTTCGATTGTTCTAAAAGAATTTCAACCACCTCCTTATCCGGCTAGACTTAGGAAAGACAAACTAGATGATCAGTACCAACGCTTTCTTGAAATGTTCAAACAAATTCACATTAATTTGCCATTTCATGAAGCGATTAGTCAAATTCCCAAGTACGCAAAATATCTTAAGGACTTATTAACGAACAAGACGAAATTGGAGAACTTATCTCATGTAACATTGAATGAAGAATGCTCGTCAGTCATTAAAAATTCTAATTTGCCTAAAAAGATAAACGATCCGGGTAGTTTTTCCATTCCTTGCGTCTTTGGTGATTTATTTGTTAAACATGCGTTAGCAGATCTAGGAGCGAGCATCAACTTGATGCCTTTTTCACTATTTAAGAAGTTAGGATTTGGCACTCTGAGCCCTACAAGAATGAGTATCCAATTAGCTGATAGGTCTATCAAGTATCCACTAGGTATCATTGAGGATGTGCTAGTAAAGGTCGACAAATTCATCTTTCCGGTGGATTTTGTGATTCTTGATATTGAAGAGTACGCCGAGGTTCCTCTTATCCTTGGATGACCATTTCTAGCCACCTCTCGAGCTGTTATAGATGTTAGTAATGGAAAGTTGTTTTTGCGTGTGGGAGATGATGAGGTCACATTTTCTATTAATCAGTCAATGAAAAATTCTTTAAAAAATGATGACTCATGCTTCTTTATTGATGTTTTAAATGAAGACTCTTCCCTTTCCCTTTCCAACATTTCTTCCAATGAATTTTCCTCTTCGTTTTCTGAAATTTCTTCACATAATTTTGACAACCCGGTGATGTCGATCCAAGAAAATTTTGAAAATAATTTTGTATGTAGTAGAAAAAAGTATGAAAACCTTATTTTTGAAAAAGAGAAGCATTTAAAAAATTCTTATGACGAACCACCCCAGCTTGATTTAAAACCACTGCCTGACCACCTCAAATATGCCTTTCTTGCAAAAGATTCAAAATTGCTCGTTATAATCTCGGCCTTTCTTTCCCAATCCGAAAATGATCAATTGATCGAACTACTACAAAAGCATCGCCGAGATATAGCGTGGCAAATTTGTAATATTCCTGGCATAAGCCCCTCCTTCTGCACACACAAAATATTTTTTGAAAATAATCCTAAGGGTGTAGTTCAACCACAACGTCGTCTTAATCCAAATATGAAAGAGGTTGTGAAGGGAGAAGTGCTTAAGTTATTAGATGCGGGGATAATTTATCCTATTTCCGATAGTCAGTGGGTAATTCCAGTCCAGGTTGTTCCTAAGAAGGGTGGGATTACGGTAGTAACAAATGAAAATAACGACTTAATTCCAACTAGGACGATAACGGGATGGAGGATGTGCATCGATTACCGTAAGCTAAACGATGCCACTCGAAAAGATCACTTCCCCCTCCCCTTCATCAATCAAATTTTAGAACGTTTATCCGGGCACAGTTTTTATTGCTTCCTCGACGGTCTCTCGGGATATTTTCAAATCCCTATCGCACCCGAGGACCAAGAGAAGACGACATTCACTTGCCCCTTCGGAACTTTTGCTTATCGTAGAATGCCTTTCGGATTATGCAACGCACCCGCCACCTTTCAACGGTGTATGCTTGCTATTTTTGATAAATACGTAGAGAATATTATGGAAATATTCATGGACGATTTTTCTGTCTTTGGCAACTCATTTAATTTATGTTTAGAAAATTTAGAAAAAGTTTTACAACGCTGCGAAGAAACGAATCTAGTTTTAAATTGGGAGAAGTGCCACTTTATGGTGTGTGAAGGCTTAGTCCTTGGCCACAACATTTCTGCTAGGGGAATTGAAGTGGACAAGGAAAAAATTGAAGTAATTGAAAAGTTACCGCCGCCTACAAATATTAAAGCGATTAGAAGTTTTTTAGGGCATGCGGGTTTTTATCGACGATTCATTAAAGACTTTTCAAAAATTACTAAGCCTCTCACCCACCTTCTCGAAAAAGACACTCCTTTCATTTTTGATGAATCATGCCTCGCGACATTTGAATTAATTAAATCAAAACTTATAAATGCTCCTATTTTGATCGCCCCAGTTTGGGATTTACCTTTCGAAATCATGTGTGATGCGAGTAATCATGCGGTAGGTGCGGTTTTAGGTCAACGAATCGCTAAGAACTTTCATCCGATTTTCTACGCTAGTAAAACTCTCACTTCTGCGCAAAAAAATTACACCACGACGGAGAAAGAGCTCTTAGCGGTCATTTTTGTTTTTGATAAATTCCGACCGTATGTTACTCTTTCTAAGGTTATTGTTTTCACGGATCATTCCGCTTTGAAGTACCTCCTTTCTAAACCGGATGCCAAGCCACGTCTTATCCGTTGGATCCTCTTACTTCAAGAATTCGACTTGGAGATTCGGGATAAGAAAGGAGCGGAAAACTTAGCAGCCGATCATCTATCTCGTCTTGAAAATCCCAATCTAGATATTTTAAATGAAACTTTTATTAATGACTCTTTTCCGGATGAGCATCTTTTTAATATTTCTTCATCTTCTACCCCCTGGTTTGCCGACCTGGCCAATTATCTTGTGGCCCGGGTCCTTCCAAAAGAATACTCCACTCACCAAAAGAAGAAATTCTTTTCGGAGTTGAAGTATTATTTTTGGGAAGACCCATTTCTATTTCGCATTTGTGCGGACCAGGTGGTAAGGAGATGTGTTTCGCGGGAAGAGGGTCACCAAATTCTAAAACATGTTCATGAAGGTCCGACTGGCGGGCACTATCAAGCTAACCGCACCGCACACAAAGTACTTAGTGCTGGCTTCTATTGGCCAGACATATTTAAAGATGCACAAATCTTTGTGGGCGGGTGCGATCGATGCCAGCGGACTGGAAATCTCTCAAATAAAAATGAAATGGAACAAAACTACTTTCTCGAATGCGAAGTTTTTGATCTATGGGGCATAGACTTTGTCGGCCCATTTCCCTCCAGCTTAGGAAATAAATATATTCTAGTCGCAGTCGATTATGTTTCTAGGTGGGCAGAGGCCCAAGCTCTACCAAATAATGATGCTCGCGTTGTTGTCAATTTTCTAAAAAAATTATTTTCTCGCTTTGGTTTTCCTTGAACGATCGTTAGTGATAGGGGAAGTCATTTTTGCAACGCTCAACTCACAAAGGCTTTAGCCAAATATGGCGTTACGCATAAATTATCCACTGCTTATCACCCCCAAACTAACGGTCAGGTCGAGGTAGTCAATCGCGAACTTAAACGAATTTTGGAAAAAAACGTTTCTACTTCTCGTAAGGATTGGTCTTTAAAATTGGACGATGCTCTGTGGGCCTATCGGACAGCGTACAAGACCGCCATCGGTTGTACTCCTTTCCGATTAGTCTATGGAAAATCGTGTCATCTTCCAGTAGAAGTAGAACACCGTGCGTACTGGGCGTTAAAGTTTTTTAATTTCGATCCGCACTCGGTCGGCGAGCATAGAAAAAACCAACTAAATGAGCTTGACGAGTGGCGAGCGTACGCATATGAAAATAATAAAATTTATAAATAACACACGAAATTGTATTACGATAAGAACCTGCGCCACCCTAAAACTTTTAAACCAGGCGATCAGGTTCTTCTTTTTAATTCGCATTTACGTCTCTTCCCGGGAAAGCTTAAATCTAGATGGTCCGGACCGTTCGCGGTCAAGGATGTTTTTCCTTACGACACTGTGCTACTTTCACACCCCGATAAGGGGGACTTTAAAGTTAATGGTCATAGACTTAAACTCTATTTCTCTAATGATTCTGTGACTCCTGCAAAGGAGAATCTTCTTTTTGATTCTTAGTTTTTTATTTTCTGATGGACATTTTTATTTTTGGACTACTATCTTTTTTTTGAAACTCTTTTATTTGGACTGTTGTAATAAAAAAACATTATCGGGCATCTGCCCATGGACTCTATCTATTTTTCTTTTATTTTGCTCTTTCTACCGGAGGCCAATCAAGTCCATGATCGTGGTCACCGCTCCACCGCTGCTAATATCGGATGGATCAAGTCATACCTGCTGACGATCAAGTACTCTAAAAAGCAAGGGGGAGCGACATCCGCCTTCATCTCACGAACTCGGGGAAGTCCTGTTCTTATTTATTTATTTTTCCCGCATTTTTCTTTTTTCTCTTCTTCTCAGTCCCCTTCTCTTTTTCTTTATGTTTTCTTCATTGAGGGCAATGAAGAATTTAAGCATGGGGGGGGGGGTCTAGTTTCTTTTGGTCTTTCCTTTCTGTTTTTCTTCTTTCAAAAAAATAATATTATGTTAGTATAGTATTTTATGTTATGACATCAAAATCCAAAAAAATTATAAAATATAAAACCCAAAAAAATTAGAAAAACAAAAATTAATAAAAAAAAATTGTGCTTAAAACGATTTGAAAAACAAAATCTAAAATTATTTCTATCTTTATTTTCATGTTTCTTCTAGTGAAGTGTAGGCCCGTGCGGTTTTTGTAGTTCTATTTAGATTTCTTTGAATTGGTTTTCTAAATTTATCAGTTTAACATATCTTAGTTTTACTAGTTTCTTTTTCTTAAATATAGGCATCCAATTTTTACATTTTAAGTTAGCAATTTGTAGTTATGTCTTTTTATTCGGTTAGTTGCTTACGAATGGTTGCTAGGTAATGTTATCTCTTTTTCATTTGCGGGGTAGTCTTTCTTGGTGTCTAGAACTTGTACCAAGCTACTCTCGAAGCATTTGCGCCGTTTTTACGTTTTTTAGAAATGATTTAGGCCACCATTTGAATAGTTTGAGCTTTTCTTGCCCACCAAAAACAAAACCCTTGCAAAACAATTTTGGGCCTTTTCCTTTTTTTTCCTTGTTTTAGCTCCACCTTTCATTTCATTATATTCACCAAAGCCAAAAATCTTTCCTATTTTTGCACTATAAATTTGAGCTTAAAAATTATTTTTTGTGGGAAGGGTATTATTTTTGAAATGAATAGGAAATTCTCAAGCTTATTTTTGGAGCTTTCTTATCCAATGATATTCAAAAGGAAAAAAATTGAGAAAGAAAAAAAATATATCATTACAAAAAAAAAAATGAATGAAAAAAGTTTATGTTTGGCCAAGTTCATAAAAGAAAAATTTTCATGGCCTTGTTTTTGTAGTTTCATATTGGAGAAATGACATACTCGTTATTTCTCATTTTTTATGCTATGTTTATTTTTGAGCTCACTTTGGTTTAGTGCCTAAAACCTTCATGTTTATCTTTGATTCCACTTCCTAATCATTTACTTAAGCCAAGTTTTAATGCCTAGTAGAAGTCCTATTGATCTTAGAACGTAAATTCGCGTAGTGGAGAAAGTGTGAACGTACAAGCCTATGGCCACCATCATTGATGGATTTCTTTGGAGGTTATCTTGGAGTGTTTTAGGGTTAATGTTTATCTAGCAACCGAGTAGTTTGTTAATGCGCCGTTTATTTAGAACCTCTACTTTTGTTTTCCTTATTTTCATTTATTTTGCATGCGCTGTTTTAAGATTTAGAAATTAGTAGACTTTTCTTATGTTTTAATGAGACTTTTAGGGTTCCATTTTCAAATTTTCTATTGTGCACTTCTCACCCCACTAGTTGATAATATGAATATTAGGATAGTTTAATTTTTCATGTTTTGTTTTTCTTAACTATGGAACTTAAAAATATATATATCTTTTGTTTTCTTTTTGCTCCTCCCTAGTTTTTATTTCTATTTGCTTGAGGGGAAGCAAATGTCTAAGCATGAGGGAATTTGATGACTAGTTTTAGTCATCCTTTTTGGGGGGGTAATTTAGTATTCAAAATGCTTAATTTTATTTATATTTTATGATTGTTATTTCATGGCTTAATGTCTCTTTACAATATATTAATTCCTAGTGATTATTAGAGTTTTGATATAAAAATCTATATAGTCTTATTATATGTATTATGTTATTATTTATTATGTTATGTTATGTATAATAATTGTAGTTAATGATAAGTCTTAATGTTTTAATTTTAATGTTGTAATGTTTTTATTATTATTATGTTTTAAAATCTTGTTTTAATTTTGTTATTTTATGTAGACTAATCCATGATTGTATTGTCTCTTTTTTTTGTAGGTTCATGCCCAAGCTTCAAAGCCCATGCAGCCCGAGCTTCCACACATGATGCAGCCCACAACATGGTGCAGCCCCTACATGCAGCCCACAACATGGTGCAGCCCCTACATACAGCCCTTGAAGAATGGTGCAGCCCTTCAACATCCATAAAGCCCACATGATGCAGCCCTCTTCATGTAGCAGCCCGGCCCCTCTCCAAGTGCAGCCCTCCTTCAAAAATGCAGCCCACTTCAAAGATACATGCATCCCCATGCAGCCCCTCCCTCAAGAGCAGCCCCTACATGCAATCCTAGCTCTACCCGAGCCCATGAAGCCCACACTAGCAGCCCACGTTTGCCTTTGCATGGCCGGCCACCCATATTATGTCCCTCTCTCTACTTTTTATTATTTTTTCTCTTCTCTCCCTCATTTAATGCCATGCATGCAAAAAAAAAAGCAGAAAAAGAAAGCAGTAAATGAAAGCGATAAAATGAAAGCAGTAAAATAAAGCAGTAAATTACAAGTCCTACCCAAACGAGTAGGACTGAAGAAAGCTGTAAAGTGAGAGTCCCGGCGCAAACGCATGGGCGGGAGAAATGAAAGCAGTAAAACGCACACACGCAAGTCCTACTCAAATGAGTAGGAGAAAATAAATACGGGTCCTACTCAACCGAGTAGGACAAAATAAATGCAACGCACACACACTCTCTCTCGACATAAATGAAAACACACACACTCTACCGAAATAAAATCCAGCCATTAAACTCAAGTGAGTAGGCGGAAAAAAGGAAAATTACAAACTCACGCACTCTACAGAAAGTAAAATAAGCGAGCGCCATTTAACTCTTAACGAGTAGGCGGAAATAAATGCGCACAAGTACAGAAAAATGTAAAAAAAACTAAGTTGTCTAAAAATGAAAACAACTGCATTTCTACCGCTAGAATGCGGTAGAAATGCATAAAAAGCGAAAAAAAAAATTAAACGGGAAGAAAGTTTTGCAAATAAAAATGAAAACGCAAGTGCTCGAAAAATGAAAACGAATACATTTCTACCGCTAGAATGCGGTAGAAATGCATAAAAAGAGAACGAAAAAAATTAAAAGAGCAAAAAGTTTTTGAAATAAAATTAGAAACGAAAATGCTTGAAAAATTAAAACGATTATGTTTTCATTCTTATAATTTTATAGAAATGCCTAAAAAGTGGAAATAAGACTAAAAGAGAACGAAAAGTTTTACAATCCTAAAGAGCCTAAGTTAAAAGAAAATTAAAAATCACCTTTTAAAACATTGTTTTATAAACTTATAGGAATGAAAACAAAGTAAAAATAATAAAGTAAACCTAAACAAGTATTTGCATGAAAATAAAATTGCGATTATAACGGCTAGAAATTAGACAAAAGTTAAAAGCTAAAAAGATTTTAGAAGACATAAAAGAAAAACAAAATAAGAACAAACATAAAAAATCACTTCGAGTAGGGCGCATGAATGGATTCCAAGCTATGCAAAGAGAGAAAAAACTAACACATTTTATTAATGAAAAAGTGATTACAAGAAAGCTAAAAACAAACACTAAGAGAGGGGGGAGAAAATCCCTTACATAGCATAAGAAGGCAATTCGGCAGCACCTACCCTAAGCAAAGTGGTTCAAAAAAGGGAACAGAAATCCAGAGCAGAACCTCTGAATTTATAGAAAAAATTTACATGGGTCACGCCCTTGGTCACGGGCGTGACAGGGGGCGTGACAGTACTATTTGAGAAGGCGGACGACGATTTGACGGGAAAGTGGACTTCGGGCTGGACACGTGTCGGTCTCGCAGTGGTCACGCCCCAGGTCACGGGCATGACGCTGTGCGTGTCAAGCAGGTGGATCTGGGCGCGGTGCGCGCCGAAAGTCTTCGGGCAGGTCTTGTCGGGCTAGCTGGAAAGGTCACGCCCCAGGTCACGGGCGTGACTCTGGGCGTGTCGGCTGGTGTCGACACTCGACGAATGTCGAGCTGAAAGTGTCGAGTTGAAAATCGTCGAGCGGAAATTGAGTCACGCCCCAGGTCACGGGCGTGACGCTGGGCGTGACTGTTGGTGTCGACACTCGACGATCGTCGAGATGAATTCGTCGAGTGGAGTGAACACGGGCTTGGGTCACGCCCCGTGTCGGGTGACACGGGCGTGACCCCGGGCGTGTCAGGCTTTGCACTTCAAAATTTTGCTGATTGACGGAGTTTGTCGTGTCACGCCATGGTCACGGGCGTGACCAATATGTCACGGGCGTGACATTGACTTTTTTTGGCAGATTTTTGGTTTTTTCTGAAAAATAAAATAAAACAAGTCAGCAAAATTATTTACAAAAAAAGAGCTATTTATTAAGCAAAAATATATAAAAAAAGACGAAAAGAAATGAAAACGACTAAATTAATGTACAAAAAAATAGGTATATTTACAATTCATCAAATACCCCCATACTTAAGCTTTTGTTATTCCAGAGTAAAAGTTGGAGATGAACTTATTAGGAATAAAAAAAATCCTAAGTTTAGCTACCGCTTGACTTAATTAAAAGGAAGATCAAAATAAACATCCGTGGTTAAAGAATTAAATCCTAATTTATGAAATGTTATGAATAGAGGAACAGTTTCAAAAAGACTTCTAGATAAAATAAAATAGGAAGCAAAAATTTATTTTTGTTAGTTTAACAAAGATGGATTGGATTTATATAAAAAACTTTAGCTTAAAAGAAGTTAAAGGAAATAATGCAATTTAAAAGTTATGCTCTCAAAAAAATTTAAATTAATTCTATAATCATTGAAATATGCTAAGTGGTTTGGTGGTTTATGAAGAAGGCTTGAATATTGAGGTAAGGTAATTTTTTCTCGAACCTCCATTTTTTTCTTTTTTTTTGAATACTTAGGAAAATGAAATCTTATTTTCCTAACACATAATAATTTTTTTTCTTCATAAATAATAAATAAATAACCCAATGTATATGTGTAGGAGTAATGAATTTTATCCTCTTACTCCATAACATATAATCTTTTTAAATATTGGGTGCCTGTGTTTACAGAATGAAATCTTATTCCCATTGACATAAGATCTTTTAAGGGATAAGGGTAAACATGCCAAGTAAGACATGAAAAAAAGGAAGTGGGTTTATTTTTTTTAAAAAGAAAACTAGATTTTAATAAAAACGTTTTGAGAGCAACCTTTTTAAAATGAACGTTCCAATGTTTCTAAAAGCATGAAGTAGAAATAATTGAAATCCATGGATGTTATTTTCTAACATAAAAAACGAGCTTATATTTATAAAATTAGAAGTGGTGGTGAAAAACAAGTTCCCTATTATAAGGATAAGACATAAAAAATTCTTTAAGACTTAACCCCAGACACTTAAATCTATCAAACTTTAATTAATAAACGAATAGTAAGCAAATGATAACTAAAATTCGCATATAAATTAACTCTAAACTAGATTTTTGGAAAGCAAAAAGGGTTAAGAAATGGTATATTCGAATTATTTTGTTACATAATTAACAAAACATTTTTTTGATTTTTTTAGGGATTTTATCATTTTTTTGTGTTTTAATTATTATCTTTTTAAGATTTTTAGAGTTATTATCTTTTTTTGGTATTTTTGGTTTTTCTAATTTTTTTGATGTTTTAGTGGTTTTATGATAAGTAATTTACAAGAAAGAGGAGAGAAAAAAGTGTTATTTAAAGAAGATAGGGGGAAAGAGAGATTTTTACAAAAAATGAACAAAGTAAAAACTCGAATGCAGCCCCCGCGAACAGACTCTTATTTGAATGGTTGGTTCGATGAGTCGAACGTCGCGGGCAGGCAGAATGCAAGCTTTTACAAAAAAAAGAGAAGAAGAGGGGGGAAGAGAGATTTTTACAAAAAAATGTACAAAGTAAAAACTCGAATGAAGCCCCCGCGAACAGACTCTTATTTGAATGGTTGGTTCGATGAGTCGAACGTCGCGGGCAGGCAGAATGCAAGCTTTTACAAAAAAAGAGAAGAAGAGGGGGGAAGAGAGTTTTTTTTTTGTTTTTTTAGTTTTATGAAAATAAAAACAAGGGAAAATTTTTTTAGGTTTTATTTTTTGTAATGTTTTTGTATTTTTATGCGTTTTTGTAAAGTGCAGAAATAAAGAAATACGAAAACACCCCCATACTTAAACCCAACATTGTCCCCAATGTTGCAATCTAAGTATGCGGAACAGATAATATACAAAATATAATAAGTAAAAAAAGAAAAAGGGAGGGTAGGAGCTTCCTTTAGACGAGTCCGGGAGGCCCAGGTCGAAACCCTGTATTATTATTAGAAGAGGAAAAAATAGCAAAACAATAATAGAAAAAACAAAAAACGAAAAAGAGGGCTAAAGGGTTGTAGGCGGTAGGGGGGCAAGTGCGTGGGGGACTCAAAGGTAGCTAAGGCCTTAGCTACGTGAGTGTGATGGAAATGCGCACCCCTAACGAGCTCAAAAATGGAAGCACGCCGAAGCGAAACAAAACAGAACAAGTTAAAAGAAAATAAAAAGACAATATATACACTTGTAGTTTTTTTTTAAGGACGTTTTTTTTTCTTCTTTTTTTTGTTAAGTTTTTTCATTTTTTTTTCGAATTTGTTTTTTTTAGTTTTGTTTGTTTTATAGTTTTTTTGTTGTTTTTTTTTATTAAAAGAATGAAAATAAAAAAAAATTTTTTGTTAAGTTTTTTTGTTTGTTCATTTTTTTTTTGGGTATTAGTTGTTTTTTTATTTAGTTTTTTTGTAGTTTTATAGTTTTTTCAAATTTTTAATTTTTAAGGTTTTTCAAAAATTTTTTGTTTTGTAAGCTTTTCAAATTTTTTTTTTGTTTTATAAATTTGTAAATATATATTTTTTGGTATTTATTATTATTATTATTATTATTATTATATTTTTTTGTTAGTTGGCCAAACTATTTTTTTTATATATATAAATATATATAGGTAAAATTAATAGAACTCCAAGGTTCAAAATAACGAACGAAAACCTCCCCGGCAACAGCGCCAAAAACTTGATGGTTAAAACTCCATAATTATTTACGGTCACGCGGAGACCCGGGTTTTTATATGAGAAAAAGGCGGAAGTGATTTTATTTAAGAAAACGGGGCGCGCGTATTTATTTATTTGGATATAAAACGGTTTAGATCGAGTTTTAACGAAAGAAGGCAAGTGCACTTATCGTGAGTAGTACAGGATATTCCGGGTGGAATATCGAGGTCGTATTGTTCTCGGGGCCGGTTCGATTATTTCTACTCTTCCATGGAGGGGACTATTATTTTACCGATAATTATCTTGTCGGGATATTTTATATATAATAAAAAGCAGAAAATGGCAGAAAGAAAAATGAAAGCATGAAGGTGGTGCCGATGAAGAGCTTAGCTCGATGGCACCGAAAAAAAACAATTGAACTAAAATAAACTTTAAATAAAAAGAGCTCCTAAATTTCTAATTAATTAAGGCGGAGACTTGGCCGTGGAGGTTCCACTAAAATGAGCTCACCTAGCTATAGGGCTATCGCTCACCTGAACGCTAAGACGATTCGACCGGGCTCTCGTCCGACGAAGGATTCCTCTTAACGCCCGCATTACGCTAAGAACCCCGCTATTGGGTGGGGAACCCAATCCGTTAGAGTTGGCGCGCCTCCTCTCTCGAGGGTTAGTGCGGAACTCTCTTTGCCAAGGGGTGATCTGTCCATACGCACGGCCTCTTGGCGAGCGTATGGAAAATGGAAATAGGGCCCACACATCGATATGTGGTCCTACGCGTCCTTAACCTCGGGCAAACCTTAAGTACTTTTAATTAATTAGAAAAATTTGACCTTTAGTTATTTTAAGATATTTTATCTGTCCCAATACTCTTCGATGTCGAGGGCTAAGAACTGTTAGCCACTCATCGGAATGGGGACGGCTTGCGGGAAAAGCAGAAAAGAAAGCAAAAAAAGAAAGCAGTAAATGAAAGAGATAAAATGAAAGCAGTAAAATAAAGCAGTAAATTGCAAGTCCTACCCAAACGAGTAGGACTGAAGAAAGCTGTAAAGTGCGAGTCCCGGCGCAAACGCGTGGGCGGGAGAAATGAAAGCAGTAAAACGCACACACGCAAGTCCTACTCAAATGAATAGGAGAAAATAAATACGGGTCCTACTCAACCGAGTAGGACAAAATAAATGCAACGCACACACACTCTCTCTCGACATAAATGAAAACACACACACTCTAACGAAATAAAATCCAGCCATTAAACTCAAGTGAGTAGGCGGAAAAAAGGAAAATTACAAACTCACGCACTCTACAGAAAGTAAAATATGCGAGCGCCATTTAACTCTTAACGAGTAGGCGGAAATAAATGCGCACAAGTACAGAAAAATGTAAAAAAAACTAAGTTGTCTAAAAATGAAAACAACTGCATTTCTACCGCTAGAATGCGGTAGAAATGCATAAAAAGCGAAAATAAAAATTAAACGGGAAGAAAGTTTTGCAAATAAAAATGAAAACGCAAGTGCTCGAAAAATGAAAATGAATACATTTCTACTGCTAGAATGCGGTAGAAATGCATAAAAAGAGAACGAAAAAAATTAAAAGAGCAAAAAGTTTTTGAAATAAAATTAGAAACAAAAATGTTTGAAAAATTAAAACGATTCTGTTTTCATTCTTATAATTTTATAGAAATGCCTAAAAAGTGGAAATAAGACTAAAAGAGAACGAAAAGTTCTACAATCCTAAAGAGCCTAAGTTAAAATAAAATTAAAAATCACCTTTTAAAACATTGTTTTATAAACTTATAGGAATGAAAACAAAGTAAAAATAATAAAGTAAACCTAAACAAGTATTTGCATGAAAATAAAATTGCGATTATAACGGCTAGAAATTAGACAAAAGTTAAAAGCTAAAAAGATTTTAGAAGACATTAAAGAAAAACAAAATAAGAACAAACATAAAAAATCACTTCGAGTAGGGCGCATGAATGGATTCCAAGCTATGCAAAGAGATAAAAAACTAACACATTTTATTAATGAAAAAGTGATTACAAGAAAGCTAAAAACAAACACTAAGAGAGGGGGGAGAAAATCCCTTACATAGCATAAGAAGGCAATTCGGCAGCACCTACACTAAGCAAAGTGGTTCAAAAAAGGGAACAGAAATCCAGAGCAGAACCTCTGAATTTATAGAAAAAATTTACATGGGTCACGCCCTTGGTCACGGGCGTGACAGGGGGCGTGACAGTACTATTTGAGAAGGAGGCCGGCGATTTGACGGGAAAGTGGACTTCGGGCTGGACACGTGTCGGTCTCGCAGTGGTCACGCCCCAGGTCACGGGCGTGACGCTGGGCATGTCAAGCAGGTGGATCTGGGCGCGGTGCGCGCCGAAAGTCTTCGGGCAGGTCTTTTCGGGCTAGCTGGAAAGGTCACGCCCCAGGTCACGGGCGTGACTCTGGGCGTGTCGGCTGGTGTCGACACTCGACGAATGTCGAGCTGAAAGTGTCGAGTTGAAAATCGTCGAGCGGAAATTGAGTCACGCCCCAGGTCACGGGCGTGACGCTGGGCGTGACTGTTGGTGTCGACACTCGACGATCGTCGAGATGAATTCGTCGAGTGGAGTGAACACGGGCTTGGGTCACGCCCCGTGTCGGGTGACACGGGCGTGACCCCGGGCGTGTCAGGCTTTGCACTTCAAAATTTTGCTGATTGACGGAGTTTGTCGTGTCACGCCCAGGTCACGGGCGTGACCAATATGTCACGGGCGTGACATTGACTTTTTTGGCAGATTTTTGGTTTTTTCTGAAAAATAAAATAAAACAAGTCAGCAAAATTATTTACAAAAAAGGAGCTATTTATTAAGCAAAAATATATAAAAAAAGACGAAAAGAAATGAAAACGACTAAATTAATGTACAGAAAAATAGGTATATTTACAATTCATCACCATGCACCTTGCCACAAATGCATTGAACCCACCTCCTTTTCTTCCCCTTCATTTAATAACATGCATGAACACTCTCCCCTTTACATGGCCGACCACCCCCCTTGGCCTCCTCCTCTTCATTTCATTCTAGATCCTTCTCCATCTACTATAAAAGCCACCCCATCCCTCAAGCCAAAGGGAGAAAATTTTGAGAAGTAAAGTTTCAAGTTGAATGTGAGTGTTGAGTTGGAGAGAGGAGAGTGCTTGTGAGTTGTTGTTAGTTTCATTATTATATTAGTTTTCTTTTCCATTAGTGCAAGTTTCTTCATAGCATAATCTTGTCTTTGTTATATTTTGTGTACTTCTTTTTGCATAATAATGAAAATGTTTCTCTCTTATTTTGTTTTGTCTTCCCCTTCAATTATGCGTAGCTAATTTCCTATAGCATTCGATCGTGAGGATCCATGAAGTGAGATGAGAGTTTATTTTCTTTCTTAGTTTTCTTTTTGTTATTTCATGCTTGATCCTTCTTTGATTTATTTTTTTTGTCGACTCCGTATTTCCGGTATACGGTAGTAGGCTTGGGATCTCATATTTGAGTAGCCGAGAGGCTCATGAATGTGAAAGATCACTCAAAGAAGGAAGGAGTTGAACGCAATCCTAGAGATAGGACGACGTAAATCCTCCGGATTGGAGTCAAATCCAATAGTGCGGATCACCTCGATAATGCAACTTTAGGCTTCTTTGGTTTGTAAAGAGATTTCGATCGAAGAGTCTATAAGTTAGGAGACCTAATGCTCTAGCGAGATTTTGTCTTATTTTCGGATCCGTCACGGTCGAGTATGATTTGCAAAATTAAAACTATCTTTATTTTTATCTCTCTCATCTAATTTCATGGTGAATCATTGATCGAATGCTAGCTTTTTATTATAAGTTTTTCGTCTCGCAAGTTGTCTTTTGTTTTATTCTAAAAAATTCTCAAATCCCATTAGTTTTCCGGTAGGATACTAGTTAGAGCGTGAGTAGAAGTAATTGACAGCCCCGTGTTTAAATACGACCTTGGTACTACGATTCGACAGGTACGCTTGCCTGTTCGGGTTTTGGCCCACCAGACACCCTAGAACGGTTTGATCTTTAAGTACACATAGTCGCCCACATCGAACTCCACGTTCCTGTGCTTGGCATTATAGTACTTCGCCTGACGGTCTTGTGTGATTAGCAACCTCTCCCGAATGGTACGAACCAAAGATGTAGCATCTTCCACCTCTTGGCGCTTGTACAACTTTGACTTACCCGTTTCTAACCAAGACAACGACGTGCGATATTTTCTACCATATAGGGCCTCGAAGGGCGCCATTTGAATACTCGCCTGGTAGCTATTGTTGTACGCAAACTCCACCAAATAAAGATGGTCTTCCCATTGCTATTGTTGTTCAAAATATTTGCTGCACTAGCCCCCAATCATTGGACGTGAACCGCCCAACACGGTCACTCACGATGCTGCGGGGCACACCATGAAGCCGTACAATATTATCCACATACAGTTTTTCCAACTTCTCCACCGGATCATCCTTCCTATGTGGAATGAAATGCGACACCTTTGTTAGCCAATCTACGACCACCCAAATGGCGTCGTTCCCCTTTTGCGACCTTGGCAAACCATGCATAATGTCCATAGAGATGTCGTCGAATTTCCACTCCGGAATAGGCAAGGACTTCAGAAATCCTCCCAGCTTTTGGCATTCCGCCTTCACCAAGGCGCAAGTTTGGCACTTCGCCACGTAGAACGCCACATCTTTCTTCAAACCCGGCCACCAAAACAGTTTCTTGACATCGCGGTACATCTTCATGCTCCCCAGGTGAATTGAGTACTTAGTATGGTGTGCCTCGTACAACAATTCCACCCGCAAATTGCCCACACTTGGGACGCACATACGACCATCTTTCCAAAGCAATCCGTCCTCCACAACGAATTGGGAATTTGACCTATCCAGAGCCTCTACAATGAACTGCTTCATAAGAACATCCATATCCAAAGCCCGCTGAATCTGATCAGCCAGCTCATATTGGACTTCAGTCCAATTCAGTACTGCTTCAGCACTTGATTGCTTATCCACATAAACAATCTCCAATGCCTCCAACTCCCAAACCAACCACTCGTCATGGATCGACAGCCAATTGGCTTGAGCTGGGGCCCGTCGACTCAACGTGTCCGCAACCGCATTGCCCTTACCAGGCACGTTGTGGATCTTGAATGTATAGTCCCCCAGGAACTCCATCCATCTACGCTGCCGCATATTCAGATCTTTCTGATCGATCAGATAATTCAGGCTCTTATGATCGGTGTAGATATCAATCTTCACACCGTACAAATAGTGTCTCCACAGCTTCAAGGCAAAAATCACGGCCGCTAACTCCAAGTCATGGACCGGATAATTCCTCTCATGCACTTTCAGCTGTCTCGAGCCATAGGCTATCACGCTTCTGTGTTGCAGTAGCACACAACCCAAACCGCTGCATGAAGCATCGCTATAAATCTTATAACCTTCGGTCCCACATGACAAACTCAGTACAGGCGCCGTGGTCAACCGACATTTCAACTCCTCAAAAGCTCGCGCGCACTCCGGCGTCCAAACAAACTTCTACTCCTTCCTCGTCAAAGTGGTGAGAGGTAACGCTATCCGCGAGAAGTTCTCTACGAAGCACCTATAATAGCTGGCAAGCCCCAGAAAGCTCCGGACTTCCGCTACTGTAGCAAGCTCAGGCCAATCCCGTATCGCAACTATCTTCGCCGGATCCACTGCAATACCCTCTCCACTCACTATATGACCGAGGAACGCCACCGAGGATAACCAAAACTCACACTTCGAGAACTTGGCATACAATTGATTCCTCCTTAGCGTCTCCAAAACCAAATGAAGATGCTTGAAGTGATCTTCCTCACTCTGCGAGTACACCAAAATATCGTCGATGAAGACGATCACAAAATGGTCCAAGTACTCCCTGAAGGTCCTGTTCATCAAATCCATGAACACTGACGGCGCATTAGTCAGCCCAAACGGCATGACCGTAAACTCGTAATGCCCGTATCTTGTACTAAACGCTGTCTTCGGGATATCACTCTCCCTTATTTGCAGCCGATAGTACCCGGAGTTGAGATCCAACTTTGAGTACACCGTCGACCCGACCAACTGATCAAAAAGGTCATCGATCCGGGGAATCGGGTACTTATTCTTTTCCGTCAACTTGTTGAGCTCCCGATAATCAATACATAGCCTCAAGCTTCCGTTCTTCTTCTTAACAAAGAGGACTGGCGCGCTCCAAGGCGAAGAACTTGGGCGCACATACCCTTGCTCCAACAGTTCTTGCAGTTGCACCTTCAGCTCCGCCATTTCCTTAGGCGCTAGCCGATATGGAGAGCGTGACACATGCTTTGCACCTGGCACTAGCTCAATCTTGAAATCTATCTCCCGCTACGGCGGGGCTCCAGGAAGATTTGTGTGGAACACATCAGGGTACTCAGCTACCACTGATATACTATCCAACGCGGGCTTCGGCTTCAAAACCTCCACTAGTGTAAAGAACAGTTCTGCACCCGCACGAACTGCCTTCACCACCTGAAGAGCAGACATTAATGTCTTGCTCGACCCCTTTAAGCCCGTAAAAATCGACTCACGACTTGCTCCCAGCTTGACTTCCTTGCGACCGCAATCAATATAGGCTTGCTGCTCCGAGAGCCAGTCCATGCCAAATATAACGTCGAACTCTACCAACGGAAGTAACGATGCTTGCAGATCGAACTCCTGATTCGCAATACGAATCTTAACCTCGCAGATCCTATCCGCGCGCATCGAACAACCATTGGGCAACAACACATCCAACTTATCCTTCGCCATCGAAGAAGGGACTCCGATGCGTGATATAAATCCTTCGGACAAGAAGGAGTGTGAAGCACCCGTATCGAAGAGTGCTCTTGTCGGCTTTTCACAAATAAAAACAAATCCTAAACAAGCAGTGGTAAGGTAATATGTGCATAACAAGTATTTCAAGAAATCAACTTGCTATAATTAAACCGTACCTGTCACCACATCCGTCTGTTTGATGGCCTCATGTTGGCCAAGATTATACACCCTTGGTTGGGCCGGAGCATAGTGGGACGCGGTTGACTCCACTGCCTTGCCCTTCTCTTCATAAGTCATTCCCGCCCTCCTTTCGGACTTGGGATGTCCGCTCCAACAATCGCGGGCAAAGTGCCCCGACTTTATACAAGTGAAACATGCGCCTGGTGTCCGACTCGTAGTCGCCCTAGAAGCACTAGAAGGAGGTGGACCCGAAGTCCTATGCTTCTTGTGGAATCTTCGATAGCTGGACTTTAAAGTAGTCGGCACTTTGAACTCAAATTTCTTATCACCCAAGCTTTTCTTTGCTTGTACAATCTTCATGTCCTTATCCAAGGACCAGGTCGTGTTGACCAAGGTCAAGAAACCCTGTATCATCGGCCCCAAGAGTAGTAACCTCAACTCATCTCTCAACCCTTCATATAAGCGATTCGTCTTGCGCTCCTCATCCACAATGGTGGAGCTAGCATATCGACTCAAACGGGTAAACTCGTGGAGATATTCATCCACGCTAGTGTTCCCTTGTACCAACTTCAGGAACTCGTTCTCCAACGCTATCCTCTGCGCCGAAGGGAGGTATCTAGACAAGAACAATCTCGAGAACTCCTCCATCGAGACATCAACAAGTTGCCTACCTCTCAATAGGTGCAGATCCAATCCTTCCCACCACAATCTCGCTTCACCGTCCAAAAGGAACGTAGCAATGGTGGTCATTTGCCACTCCTCTGTCTTCGTTCCTGTCATGACTCTCTTCACCCTGGAGAGCCAGTCTTCAGCTTGAGATGGGGTTCTCAACCCCGAGAATACCGGAGGATTAAAGCTCATGACATGCTTGAGCTGTCTCTCGGTTGCCCTCCTTGGCACCAACGGCTCAACCACTACCTGTTCCACTCTCCTCGGCTCAGCCGCTTGCAGCGGTACCTGCTCCATTGTAGGAGCGGGCTGCTGCGTTTGCCTTGCAGGCTACGCATTAATCATGGCCAACATTACTTCGGCCACCAATCTTATGGTCTCAGCTGATAGAGGTGTTGCAAGAGCTTCATTAGGTGCACTACTAGCCTCAGAAACTCGACGTTCCGACGGCCCAGCACCACTTCTGGTCACCTATAGTGGTACAAAACACCAATAAGCGACCAAATAAAATTGCAAACAACAATTATAGGAACACGCATGTTCCCCAAACACGTGTATTTTCATTCCTAAGTGGACATTCATGGGTTCTTTTACTGTTATAACGATGATGCACACACATGTGCAAACCACCCCTTAAAAAGAATTCGCCCACGAATTCATTTTAAGCCCGACCAAAACCAGTAGTCGGATACCAAATTGTAACACCCCCTATCCGTCTCATAGCATATAGCAGTAGGTCCGGCCGGGGCTCGACGTCATATACCACAGACAGACCTGGTGGTTACTTATGGAAACCATCCAACTAATCATAATGTCCTATAAAGAGCATTCTAACGTAAGCAATTTTATAAGTTGCAATTAAAGAACCCAGCAACAAGCATGAATGTCCACTAAACACCAAAATAGGAATGTAGTACATACACAAGTACTGGCCTTAAGGCCTTACACAATTGTTTACTTAATATTACATGATTTACAAACCACGGCACGCAGGCCGGTCATACATGAATAAAAGCAGTAAACACTCCAATTAGGCCTTCAAGGGCCGGCTTTGCAATTTGGGCTTTAGCCCGCTATTGACCGCTTGGTCTAGCAGCACCTGGAAGCAACAAAACCACCGTACAGTGGCAAACAAAGAGCAACGGTCAGCAATGCTGACCAAATTATAATGATCCCTCCCCCAACTCGGGGCGGCGATGCTCATTCCCTGCATTTTATTAGTATAAATAGGCATTATAGTAATGTCACAACATCACAGGAATAGGCTCGCATGGCCACACACCCCGTGCACTCAGGGCACATTCTCAGTGAACCGACCAATGTCACGTCAATTTAAGCCATAGGCATTCCGGACTCACCACCGCCACTTTGACAGCCAAACATATAACCTTTTGTCTTCTTGGCATAGGTCACGTCAATTTAAGCCATAGACCGCCGAAGACCCTCATCTATGCCAACGACAAGTGCCACGTACCCTTAGGTCTCTTTAACCGAACAACATAGAACGGGTACAGTTCCATCTAACCCATGCTCACATCGCAACGAAAGTTTAAGCCATATGCGCGGGTCAAACTTCTCCCGAGTCCCGTTTCCATCACACTTCACATAACCCGGTTATGTTCATGTTGTATCCCAGGCCACCAAGTTGGCAAGTTCATGCATCCGCCCAGTTTTCCGGGTGCACCTTAGGGTTAATCCCAAAGGCTCCCTGTTGCAATCTACCACGTAGAAAACCCGAAAAACAACCAATCGCACGGAGTCTTCTCCGGCATTTATGCAATGCAACATCACCGATCCAGACCAACATGTCCGGATAGGCTTCACACATCATGACTATGTCCGTTCTCGTTTACGAACTCTACGCAATGAGGACTTTACATATCTACCCAAAGGAACGCCTCCAACTCACCGCAAACACGTGAGAGCGGGCTTCCTATGCAAAGAAGGAGAGCTTCACATGCTCAAGAAGAGAATCGTTACCCTAGCGTTCCTCTTTGGCACCATGGAAATGTAAGTGGATGAAAATCACCGCACTCTCTCTGCCTCCGTAGATCCGAAGTCAGCTCGTGACTTGGAGCTTTGAAGCTCCTCCAATGGCCGGATCTAAGCTCCTTCTTCCTCCTTAGCTCTCCTCTCTCTCTTGACTTATAAAGAGAACCACTCAAAAGAAATGAGGGTTTCAAAGGCCCAATTCCGGGTATATCCCAGTAGGAACAATCCCCAAACGTCGAATCCCAAAATAAGGAAACGAATGGCTACGATTCGTAGCTGAAAAGTAAAACCTGGGCCGAACACGGCCTGGCACACGCCCGTGTCCCTCATTCGCCATCAAAATCGACAAGCCTGGAACAACACACGAGCATCCAACATGCCCGTGTTCGACCTGACACGCCCATGTTCCAACTGACACGGCCGTGTGGTCGGCCGTGTGCCTCCATCGACACAGCCGCAAAAACAACCCGAGACTCACACGGGCATTGGACACTCCCGTATCGTAGCCCGTGTCTACTCGAACACGCCTGGCATCCAGGCCGTGTTCACTGTCTCGACACTTCGTTGAGCGAAGTTCGTCGAACTGCTGACACGGCTTTGGACACGCCGGTATCCCAGGCCGTGTGCCCTGTCTCGACACTTTGTCGAGCGAAGTTCGTCGACTACCTGACACGGCTTTGGACACGCCCGTGTCCTAGGGCATGTGCCTTGTCTCGACACTTCGTCGAGCGAAATTCGTCGACTCCCCGTGTAACACCTCCCCTGTAATGGACGTATAATATGGGTCCGGCCGGGGCCCCACAACATACGAACGCCACAGCTTTAGTATTAAAAGTTGATATAGCTACCCAAACTCAAAACACTTGCACAATACAGCGGAAAACCAAGCACAACTAGAAGTTATCCACTAACCCAAAAGTGTAAACAAACGGCCTTAAGGCCTTACATCAAATGTCCAAAAGTAAACAGTACATCAAACATGAACGTGCTCAGCACTCCTAGCCTACCTCGGCATGCAAGCCGGACAAAAATAGTCTCAAACATACATCAATCACAAGTAGTGCTACCAAAAGAGAAAACACTTCATGGGCTTAGGCCTTTTTGGCCGACGTGCTAGCTCCTGCGTGCGATCCTTGCCCTGTAAAAATTATTAGTAACGTGGGTCAGCAAAGGCTGACCTCAAACTGTGTAACAACACATCTCCTCCCGGCCGCCCCTAACGGACCCCGGGGAACCCTCCAACCTGCAAGTCAGCACTTCATATGCAATATAAATTTCTATAAATAGAAAAGCATTAAAACAGGCTTGGATGTCTCAATCATCAAACATGTTCTCTACTGGTTGAGCATATAAAGAAAGGGCCTACTATGCAACATGAATGCAACACCCGGGCTTCACCCAAGGTACCCTACAACGTATGCATCTAGCACAACATCACATCAGTTGGGTACTCACATTTCCCCAATCGGCATAAAGCCGCAAACATTGAGGGAGACACAACTCCCTCACACGGCGCACAGGCCGCCACATGGAATTCTTGCCAAGGCCCCACCCGCTCGTGGGCTTAGCCCCGGGCTTGCCTGCAAGCTCTGACGTCTCATGTCAGGATTCCAACAACCACAGGCTGACCGATTCTAAGAAGCCTTGCTGGACCCCACCCGCTCATGGCCTCTTTGCCCGGGCTTGCCCCAAGCTTGGCATTCTCGTCAGTCTCACAGAAGGGGACTAGTCTCGCCGGGACACTCTCCACACATGACGCACATGTCACGGGATAGCCAGCCGACCACGGAAACATAGCCACGCCTTGGCACAACACAACCAAGACTAAACACATCGCAATCCCTCTTTGTACCGCAGCATTCCCGCGCACCAAGGAAAACATCTCCAACTCGTGCGGAGCTAACCTTGTCCACCAAGGAAACCATCTCCATTCTCATACGGAGCTAACCTTGTCAAGGAAACCATCTACCACGACGAGGAGCTAACCTTGTCCGGGTTCGACTACATGTACTCTTTTCAAGCAAACGGGACAATCACCACCACAACACAAACGACATCTTGCCGCAACGGAAATCTCTACGAATCCCTAAGTTCGTATGCAACATCACCGAGTCGGACTAACGGTCGCGACAACGGCTTCACCCACCATGCCTAATCCACTAGCGAAGCAGATCTCTAATGCAAAGATATGCCGGGGACGGACTCAATCGACCCGGAAGTTTCTCTTGAAACTTGGCAAGCCAAAACCCCTCTCATTTGAGAGTTTGGTGCCCAAAAAATTAGAGAAAAGAAAACTAGATGATGCTAAAACGTGCATCCTAAAGACCGAGAGGAGAGATGTCGTTACCTTCCGACTCCTCTTTCTTGCCATGGCAAAATAGCCGGATGGAAATCTTCGCAGCGGTCTAAGCTTCACGGATCCGGACTCGGCTCGCGATTTGGAGCACCGAAACCCTTCCTACAGCCCAAGAGTTCTTCTTCTTCCTCCTTGCTCTAGTTTCTCTCAAGAACTAAGAAAGAGAGAACTTGAAAAAGAATGAGGATCTGTAACCCTAAAATCGGACTTAACTGCCCAGGAGGTGGCCTGAACCGTTAGATCCCAAAACCAGAAAAAGACTGGCCGCGATTCGCCTGGAAAAAAAAAGACCTGGGCCGAACACGGCCTAGCACACGCCCGTGTCCAGGGCCGTGTGCCTCATTCGCCATCTCAAATCGACGCGCCTGGAATCAGACACGGGCATTCGACACACCCGTGTTCAATCCGACACGCCCGTGTCCCCAGTGACACGGCCGTGTGGCCTGCCGTGTATCTCCAACGACACGGCCCCAACACCAACCCGAGAGGTGACACGGCCTGGGACACGCCCGTGTCCCAAGCCGTGTGCCAAGTCTCGACACCCGTCGACAGGATTTGTGTCGACACCGCGGAAAAACGTCGAGCGAAGATCGTCGACCAAGCGGGACACGCCCTGTGACACGCCCGTGTCACAGGCCGTGTGCCCCAATCTCGACACACTGTCGAGCAAAAGTTTCGACACTTCGGTCGAGTGTCGACACGGCCTCGACACGCCCTGCGACACGCCCGTGTCGCAGGCCGTGTGCCCCACTCTCGACACTCTATCGAGCACAAAGTGTCGACACTTGGGCCGAGTGTCGACACGGCCTCGACACGCCCTGCGACACGCCCGTGTCGCAGGCCGTGTACCTCACTCTCGACACTTTGTCGAGCGAAAGTGTTGACACTTGGGCCGAGTGTCGACACGGCCTCGACACGCCCTGCGACACGCCCGTGTCGCAGGCCGTGTACCTCCTGCCAGAAACCCAAAAATTTCTAGAACTGCCGACTGAACCTCTTGCAAAAATCTGGGGTGTTACAACTCTCCCCCTCTTAATAGAATTTCGTCCCGAAATTTCAAAACAAAAGAGGTACAAAACTTAAATTGTACCTGACAAAAATAGTTCTGGATAGTCTTCTAACATGGCCTATTCTCGCTCCCAAGAGAACTCCTCACGACCACAGTTGTCCCAACGAACTTTCACAAGTTTAACCTCTTTATTCCGCAGCTGCCGAATCTCCGAATCTTCTATAGCGATTGGAAGGACTCGCATCCTCAAGTCTTCGTCAATCGGCATCGATGCCGGCTCCATCACCACGCTAGCCTCCACCAAGGCTTTCCTCAACACGGAGACGTGGAAGACGTCATGTAATCCACTCAAATCTGCGGACAACGCCAACCGATAGGCTGCTTCTCCTACCCGCTCAACAATTTCAAAAGGCCCCAAAAACCTTGGACTCAACTTCTTGAGTCGGCGAATCCGCGAGATGCCTTTGAACGGCTTGACCTTCAGATAAACCCAATCACCAACTGCAAATTCTAACTTCCGGTGACGAACATTGAAATACTTTGCTTGTCTGTCTTGAGCCACCTTCATACGCACTTGGATGGTCCGTACCATCTCACAAGCGTCAACTACCGCATCCTTTCCCAAAATTTTGGTTTCTCCCGCCTCTGCCCAAGACATTGGCGTTCGACACCGCCTCCCATACAAAGCTTCGTAAGGCGCCATCTTTATACTAGCTTGAAAACTGTTGTTGTACGCAAATTCTACCATGAAGAGGTGATCCTCCCACCTCTTGCCAAAATCAAGAACGCACATCCTCAACATATCCTCCATAGTACGGTTCGTCCTCTCCGTTTGCCCATCGGTTTGAGGATGGAACGCCGTACTGAACTTTAGCTTCGTGCCCAAGCTCTTCTGAACAAGTCTCCAGACCTTGGACGTAAACCGTCCATCGCGATCACTGACTATGCTCTTCGGAATTCCGTGCAGTCGCACAATGTTGCGAACATACAACTCCACCAGCTTCTCCACGCTGTCCTCTTTACGGTTCGGGATGAAGTGAGCCACCTTGGTTAGGCGATCCACGATCACCCAAATAGCATCATTACCATGCTGCGATCTAGGCAAACCATGCACAAAGTCCATGGAAATGTCCTCAAATTTCCACTCAGGAATTGGAAGGGGCTTCAGGAACCCGCCCGGTTTCTGACATTCGGCCTTCACCAAGGCACATGTTTGGCAACGACTCACATACAAAGCTACATCACGCTTCAACCCCGGCCACCAAAAGGATTTCTTCATATCCAAGTACATCTTTGTACTGCCCGGGTGAATGGAGTACTTTGAGAAGTGAGCCTCAAACATCAACTCCTCACGGAGATTGCCAAACTGCGGTACACAAACCCTTCCATCCTTTCTCAAGATTCCCCCGATCATCTCCCAGGTGCTGCTCTCGCCCGTTTGAGCCTCCAACACAAAAGGTTGAAACTCCACATCTAATCGAGTCGCTTCCCGAATACGATCGGACAAGTCGTTTTGCACTTCAATCCAGTTCAACCGAGCCACGCTAGACTCGCCTCTCGCAACACATTCCAATCCAAGGGACTCCCATTCCCGTACCAACCGCTCATCATGAGCTTCGATCCAATTTCCTTGCCCCGAGTACTTTCTACTCAACGCATCCGCCACCACATTGGCTTTACCCGGCGTGTACTGAATCGCCACTTCGTAGTCTCCAAGAAACTCAACCCATCTGCGTTGCCGCATGTTCAAGTCCTTTTGATCCAAGAGATACTTCAGGCTTTTATGGTCCGTGAAGATCTCCACCCTTGCGCCATAAACATAATGCCGCCAAATTTTCAGTGCGAAGATTACCGCCGCCAGCTCCAAATCATGGACGGGGTAATTCCTCTCATGAGGTTTCAGCTGTCTAGACCCAAAAGCTATCACCTTCCCATGTTGCACCAAAACGCAACCCAAACCGCATCCCGATGCGTCACTGAAAATTTGAAATCCATCGGATCCCTTGCGGTAAACTCAGGATCGGAGCCATCATAAGCCTCTCCTTCAGGGCCTCAAATGCTTGACCGCACTCTTGGGTCCACACAAATTTATGGTCTTTGCGAGTGAGAGAGGTGAGGGGTAGAGCTATCTTCGAGAAATTCTCCACGAATCTCCTATAATACCCGGCTAGTCCAAGAAAACTTCGGACTTCCGCCACGGTCCTCAACACCGGCCAATCTCTGATGGCCTCCACCTTCGCTGGATCCACTGCCACCCCATCACCACTAATCACGTGGCCCAAAAATGCCACCTTCTCCAACCAAAACTCGCATTTGGAGAATTTTGCATACAACTCATTCTCCCTCAACACTTGCAAAACTATTCTCAAGTGGGTCTCATGCTCCACTTCCGATTTGGAATACACCAAAATGTCATCAATGAAAACAACCACAAAAGAATCCAAGTATTCCCGGAATACCCGATTCATCAGATCCATGAACACCGATGGTGCGTTCGTCAGCCCGAACGGCATCACCGTAAACTCAAAGTGTCCATACCTTGTCCCAAAAGCAGTTTTGGGTATGTCCTCATCCCGAATTCGTAGCTGATAGTAGCCTGACTTCAAGTCCAACTTCGAATATACCATTGACCCCACCAATTGGTCAAACAAATCGTCTATCCGAGGAATCAGATACTTATTCTTGACGGTCAACTTATTCAGCTCTCGGTTGTCTATGCACAGGCGCATGCTACCGTCTTTCTTCTTAACAAACAACACCGGTGCGCTCCACGGTGAAGAACTGGGTCTAATATACCCTTGCTCCAATAGTTCCTGTAACTGTACCTTAAGTTCCGCTAACTCCTTAGGTGCCATCCTAAAAGGGGGACGTGACACCGGTCTAGCCTCCGGCATTAACTCGATCGAGAAGTCGATCTCCCACCGAGGAGGCGCTCCAGGAAGTTCATCCGGAAACACATCCTTGAACTCTGCCACCACAGGCACTTCCTCAATCGACAGTTGGGAGAGACGAACCTCCAATAATGCTACAAGCGCTACACCACCCTGGTTAACCGCCCGCACCAGCTGCATGGCCGATATCAGGGAACAGGCCACTCCACCAAGGCCCTCAAACTTGACTTCTATTTGCCCTTTACTCCTTAAGGTCACCACCTTAGAAAGGAAATCAATACTGGCGCGCTGCTCTGCAAGCCAGTCCATACCCAAAATGACATCGAACTCTACTAATGGTAATACTGCCGCTTCTAGAGCGAAGACAGCTCTGTCTAGCTCCCAACAAATGCGCCCTTTAGCCCCGGTGGTCATAGATGACCCATTGGGCATGCGCACTTTCAGCTCTGCTCCCGACGAGAAAGACTCAACTCCTATTCTCCGGATGAAGCTCTCCGCAAGAAAGGAGTGCGATGCTCCCGTATCAAACAACACCCTAGCGGGGTATCCGGAAACTAACACGAAGCCTACAACATAGACATTACACAAAAGTCTAAAAGGATGAAGCACAAAATTTAAACTTAAATTCTCTTCATACCTGTCACCACATCAGTTTGGCGGATCGCTTCTTGATGTCCAAGGTTGTAAGCCCTTGGTTGCACCGGTTGGAACTGAGAAGCGCTCGACTCCGCCATCTTTCCTTTCTCTGCAGCACTGGGGCCCGAGCGCACAGACTGCTCCTGCTTTGACTCTTGCCCCGCTCCCCCTTGCTGACAAGCACGGGCTATGTGCCCAACCTTCCCGCAGTTGTAGCACGTCGGCGGTCCCCTAGAGTGGGGACCCCCAGGCGTCCAGCTGCTCCTCTCTCCAGATCTGGGAGTGTGAGGTTTCTTCCTCCACCTACTCCCATCAGACTTTCCATGAGATTGGGAAGGCTTCCCTTCCCCTTGCTTGGGAGTAAAACCCTTACGGCGTTGGGTTCGCTCCAAATCATTCTCCAAACTCCTGGCGGCTTCAACTAGCTCATTAAATCCCGCCCTCTTCATGGAGATGAGGGGTTGTCTCAGATTTTCCCTCAACCCTTGGTAGAAGAGGTTATCCCTCTCTACATCATCCGCCATTGTCGTTCCCGCATAACGACCCAAACGGGTGAACTCTTGCACGTACTCATCCACTGTCTTGTCTCGCTGCATTAGATGCAGAAACTGCCTCTGCAGGGCCAACCGAGTTGAAACTGGGATATACCTCTTAAGAAAAGCGTCCCCGAACTCTTCCACTGACGGGGTGCGTCCCGGAAACTGGCGGCCGCTATGGCTCACCCACCACAACTTGGCGTCTCCTTCCAACATGAACGCCGCATACTCAGCTTTCTTTTCCTCTGGCGTCTCTGCCGCCCTTAACAGTTCTTGAATGCGAACCCACCAGTCCTCCGCATCCGTTGGCGTTCCAACACCCTTGAAAGACGGGGGATGGAAACTCAGGAAATACTTCATGTGTCGGTCTCCATGTCCGACAACTACCCTCTCCGCCAAAGGCTCCACTCGCCTGGCTTCTGCTCCTGGCACGGCCGTTGCCGTATCTAGTGTGGCAGGGGCTGCCACCTGAGCCGCTGCTGCAGCTTGAGCTGCCACCATCGCTTCTGCAAGCATGCGGCAGAAGTCGGCCGGGTCTACACCCGTGCCCAAAAGACCTGGAGCAGTAGCACTGCTCGCCGAGAGATCATCCCTTGCTCTTGAAGTGCCCGCCTCGTTGCTTGCACTCTTCAGGAAGACAAGAAATAAGGGATTAGTCTCCAATCTCAAGACTAAAACATAAGGACACTCATGGTCCCGCGTTACTCTTATGTGGATAACTTCTCTACGCACTGACCTTGAATCTAACCTGGCTCTGATACCAAATTGTAACACCTCCCCTGTAATGGACGTATAATATGGGTCCGGCCGGGGCCCCACAACATACGAACGCCACAGCTTTAGTATTAAAAGTTGATATAGCTACCCAAACTCAAAACACTTGCACAACACAGCGGAAAACCAAGCACAACTAGAAGTTATCCACTAACCCAAAAGAGTAAACAAACGGCCTTAAGGCCTTACATCAAATGTCCAAAAGTAAACAGTACATCAAACATGAACGTGCTCAGCACTCCTAGCCTACCTCGGCATGCAAGCCGGACAAAAATAGTCTCAAACATACATCAATCACAAGTAGTGCTACCAAAAGAGAAAACACTTCATGGGCTTAGGCCTTTTTGGCCGGCGTGCTAGCTCCTGCGTGCGATCCTTGCCCTGTAAAAATTATTAGTAACGTGGGTCAGCAAAGGCTGACCTCAAACTGTGTAACAACACATCTCCTCCCGGCCGCCCCTAACGGACCCCGGGGAACCCTCCAACCTGCAAGTCAGCACTTCATATGCAATATAAATTTCTATAAATAGAAAAGCATTAAAACAGGCTTGGATGTCTCAATCATCAAACATGTTCTCTACTGGTTGAGCATATAAAGAAAGGGCCTACTATGCAACATGAATGCAACACCCGGGCTTCACCCAAGGTACCCTACAACGTATGCATCTAGCACAACATCACATCAGTTGGGTACTCACATTTCCCCAATCGGCATAAAGCCGCAAACATTGAGGGAGACACAACTCCCTCACACGGCGCACAGGCCGCCACATGGAATTCTTGCCAAGGCCCCACCTGCTCGTGGGCTTAGCCCCGGGCTTGCCTGCAAGCTCTGACGTCTCATGTAAGGATTCCAACAACCACAGGCTGACCGATTCTAAGAAGCCTTGCTGGACCCCACCCGCTCATGGCCTCTTTGCCCGGGCTTGCCCCAAGCTTGGCATTCTCGTCAGTCTCACAGAAGGGGACTAGTCTCGCCGGGACACTCTCCACACATGACGCACATGTCACGGGATAGCCAGCCGACCACGAAAACATAGCCACGCCTTGGCACAACACAACCAAGACTAAACACATCGCAATCCCTCTTTGTACCGCAGCGTTCCCGCGCACCAAGGAAAACATCTCCAACTCGTGCGGAGCTAACCTTGTCCACCAAGGAAACCATCTCCATTCTCATACGGAGCTAACCTTGTCAAGGAAACCATCTACCACCACGAGGAGCTAACCTTGTCCGGGTTCGACTACATGTACTTTTTTCAAGCAAACGGGACAATCACCACCACAACACAAACGGTATCTTGCCGCAATGGAAATCTCTACGAATCCCTAAGTTCGTATGCAACATCACCGAGTCGGACTAACGGTCATGACTACGGCTTCACCCACCATGCCTAATCCACTAGCGAAGCGGATCTCTAATGCAAAGATATGCCGGGGACGGACTCAATCGACCCGGAAGTTTCTCTTGAAACTTGGCAAGCCAAAACCCCTCTCATTTGAGAGTTTGGTGCCCAAAAAATTAGAGAAAAGAAAACTAGATGATGCTAAAACGTGCATCCTAAAGACCGAGAGGAGAGATGTCGTTACCTTCCGACTCCTCTTTCTTGCCATGGCAAAATAGCCGGATGGAAATCTTCGCAGCGGTCTAAGCTTCACGGATCCGGACTCGGCTCGCGATTTGGAGCACCGAAACCCTTCCTACAGCCCAAGAGTTCTTCTTCTTCCTCCTTGCTCTAGTTTCTCTCAAGAACTAAGAAAGAGAGAACTTGAAAAAGAATGAGGATCTGTAACCCTAAAATCGGACTTAACTGCCCAGGAGGTGGCCTGAACCGTTAGATCCCAAAACCAGAAAAAGACTGGCCGCGATTCGCCTGGAAAAAAAAAGACCTGGGCCGAACACGGCCTGGCACACGCCCGTGTCCAGGGCCGTGTGCCTCATTCGCCGTCTCAAATCGACGCGCCTGGAATCAAACACGGGCATTCGACACGCCCGTGTTCAATCCGACACGCCCGTGTCCCCAGTGACACGGCCGTGTGGCCTGCCGTGTATCTCCAACGACATGGCCCCAACACCAACCCGAGAGGTGACACGGCCTGGGACACGCCCGTGTCCCAAGCCGTGTGCCAAGTCTCGACACCCGTCGACAGGCTTTGTGTCGACACCGCGGAAAAATGTCGAGCGAAGATCGTCGACCAAGCGGGACACGCCCTGTGACACGCCCGTGTCACAGGCCGTGTGCCCCAGTCTCGACACACTGTCGAGCAAAAGTGTCGACACTTCGGTCGAGTGTCGACACGGCCTCGACCCGCCCTGCGACACGCCCGTGTCGCAGGCCGTGTGCCCCACTCTCGACACTCTGTCGAGCACAAAGTGTCGACACTTGGGCCGAGTGTCGACACGGCCTCGACACGCCCTACGACACGCCCGTGTCGCAGGCCGTGTACCTCACTCTCGACACTTTGTCGAGCGAAAGTGTCGACACTTGGGCCGAGTGTCGACACGGCCTCGACACGCCCTGCGACACGCCCGTGTCGCAGGCCGTGTGCCTCCTGCCAGAAACCCAAAAATTTCCAGAACTGCCGACTGAACCTCTTGCAAAAATCTGGGGTGTTACACCCCGAGCCGATTGTCGACTCCAGCCTGACACGCCCTGGGACACGCCCGTGTCCCAGGCCGTGTGCCTCCAGCTATATTCCAAATCTGGCCCAAAACATCACCCGTCGCTCTTTTGAGTTTCGGGGCGTTACACTGGGGCAGGAGAGACAGCCTTGGACTTCCTTGAGGTGTCTATCTTGATAGCAATAGACTTCTCCTTAGATGAGGACCTGCTCTTCACTTCTTCAGCTTTTCTCATATAGAGTTGCAGCTCAAATGACATAAGCTTCTAGAAGAGATTTTGCGGGTCTGTCTCAGCTAGCTTTCCTAATTCCCGAGTCTGTCCCATTCCTTTGTTAGGGATCTCAAGAACTTATCCTTTAGTTCTCCATTTGTGAAGAGTCGGCCGTAGACTCTAAGGCCGTTGACTATCTTGAAGAAGTTTTCAAATATATCTGCAATGGTTTCCTTGTGTGCTTGTTGGAAGGCTTCATATTTCTGATTCATAAGGGATCTTCTATCATCCCTAACTTCTTCTATTCCTTCCATCAAGGTGACGAGGGACTACCACATCTCCTTAACAGACTATCAGTGGACCAGGTTCTACAACATGGAGTCATCAACTGCACTTTCTATAATATTCTTGGCCTTCTTGTCTAATGACACAAGTGTAATCTCATCTTTGTCAAGATCCTTCAATTTCTTAGGAACTTTTTTTGTTGGATCTATAGTGGAGGAGGTCATTGGAACGAAAGGACCTTCTTCAACGATCATGAAGATCCTTGGATTCACAGCTTTAATGAAGAATCTAATTCTCTCTTTCTACATGGGAAAGTTATTCTTTGTGCACAAGGGAAGCTTGGCAAAATCTTTAGCCTTGTCCATGCTTGGATAATCTCAAAAGACAACTTAAGTCAGATCTGATCAAGGTGTTAACCTTTTAGTGATCAACCTGGCTCTGATACTAATTGAAAGTTATTTAGTTGTGAAAGATGGTATGAAAGATACCACCCAAGGTGTTAGATCTGTTTAACTCTAGAGGAGGGGTGAATAGAGTATTTTAAAATCTTATTAGATTTTTATTGCAGAATTAAAATAGTGATAGTTATATGTGTAAAAAGATAGGTGCAAAACTATAACTAATCTATACACACTACAATAAAACTGACCTTTAGTGACGAAAATTTAGTGATTAAATATATTTCGTGGCTAAAGACATATCTATAGTGATGAATTGATCATTTAGTCACTAAATACATATTTTAAGTGACAAAGTCAAAGTTTAGTCACTACAAACATATTTTTAGTGACAAAGTCAAAGTTTAGCCACTACAAACACATCTATAGTGACTAAAGAAATCTTTAGTCACTAAAAATACAACGTTAGTGACAAACATTTAGTGACTCAATATATTTTATCACTAAAGACATAATTTTTGTGACGAAGTAAAGTTTAGTCACTAAACACATATCTTTAGTGACAGAAGTCAACATTAGTCATTGTAGACAGAACTTTAGTGACAAAAAATTAGTGAAAAAAATATTTCTTCACTAAAAACATATCTATAGTGTCGAGGTAAAAGTTTATTCACTAAAGACACATCTTTAGTGATGAAGCAAAAATTGAGTCACTAAAGACATACATTTTGAAAGTGCAAGTTAGATCTGATATACTCTAGAGGGGTGGGGGGGTGAATAGAGTATGGTGCTTGCTAAAAACGTTTTACAACAGTTGTTGTAATCCTAAGTGAACAGGGAAGCAAATGATATAAAGTAATCTACACAAGAATAATCACAATATACAAAGGAATCTAATCACAAGACACAGCTAGAAATAAAAGGAAACACAAGCAACCGGAAGACACAAGGAGCTATAGTGGTTCCCCAATCAACCTGGGTGCATCCACTCTTCTACCACCCTAGGTAGGAATCCACTACAGGATGCGTTGATCAGGTGTCCTGGGCACCAATGAGCTTTTGATAAGGTGCTCAAAAACCAAACCAGATTTTTTGATCAGGTTTCTTGCCACCAATGAGCTTTTGATAAGGTGCTCAAAAACCAAACACAAACTTTTGAAGGGAGTTTGAAAAACCCTTTACAGCAGAGTGAGAGAGAGATGTAGAGAGATGATCTTCTCTGTCAACAGTCAGAGAGAAGATAGTGGATGTTGTCAAAGCTCCCCCTGAGATCTGTAGTTGTTCAGGAAGTGAAGCTTTGCAGTAGGGTGATAGGCCTTCAGAAAATTGATCTCCAGCAAATGATGATTTCAGCAACAGCTGAAATGTGAGGTGTCTGGAGTCTTGAATGATGATGTCCTTGAACACTTGAATCAAAAGAGATCTGAAGATTTCAGTTTTGTTGATCTCCTTTGGGGATGGTGTTCTTGTATGAATCTTTGAGACTGAGAATGTCTGCAACTCTCTTTTTCTTTCTCTTGTTTAATTATTGTTGTGAGAGTTGTTGTTGTAGAGAATTTTTCTTTAACTTCTTGTTCTTCTTTTTCAGGGATTCAAAAATCTGATCTTTTTTTTCCTTTTGTTCTGAATAGAAATGATCCACTGTCCAAGATAGTCGTTAGCCTGTCATTAATTACTTCCTTAATTGCTTTTGTCTTCTGGAGGAAAGTCCAATAAAACATTCCTTGATAATTATTTGAAACTTGCTCCAAATTAAATGAAAAACGACTACAAGATCTCTGAATTAAATGCTGAGAACAATTCCTTAACTGTCTGAATTTGAATCTTGAAAATCGTTGAACTCTTCAGAGAAAATGCCGAACTGAGCTCCACTAACGTCGAACTGAGCTCAGAGATTTTGGACTTAGACAGAAACAGAGATCGTCGATCTGAGCTCAACTATCGTCGAACTGAGCTCAGAGATAGCGGAATAAACTGGAGTCAAGATCATCGATCTGAGCTCGAAGATCGTCGAATGGAGTTCGACGACTTGATGAAGTTGAGCTCAGAGATCGTCGAATGGAGTTCGACGACTCGTCAAAGTGAGCTCAAAGATCGTCGATTGGAGTTTGACGATTCGTTGTACTGAGCTCGACGAAATGACTTAGTCTTCTGAAAATGAAAATCTTGGTTTTAAGGGCAGCTTCCAAACCTAACTTAGTAACCTTAGACTCAATTCTACTTGAACTTTATATCGATACAATGATGTCAAAACAGGTTTCCTAAGAGAGATAGTGATCCTGGCCCAAATTAGTAATAGGGTGTTCCAACAATCTCCCCCTATTTGGCTTAGGATTACTATTTACAGACATTTGAGGAAATAAAAGCAACAATATATAAAGCAAAAATGCAATAAACAAGACATTGCAGAATCACAGACATAATCTGAGATAGATCATAAAACAACATATATTGTCACCTTACAGAATTACTCCTTTTCATTGCTCTTTATAAGTACTATTTCCCTGTTTGGATTAAGAGCTTCCTTTTTAGATCATCTGTCATCAGCTGCACCTAAAGATGTTTGTTTCTTAGGCCTGGGCACTACAGCTTCAGGATGCAGCTTCATGTAGCTTTCAGAATCAAAAAACTTGCTGGAAGCATATCTTTCAAGTTCCTTTTTCCTTTATTCTGATAAAGTAGTAATACTGGAAGTGTTTTTGCCTTGTTATCTGACTTTCTTGATTTGATCCAGAGCAGCTAATTCCTTCATCCTAGCTGTCCAAGAAGTTGGATTGTTCCCTGGATCCTCAAAAGGAACTGGAGGCTCATATCTGTTTAAGGGATTGTCTGGAGGAGCTCTGGATGAGACTAACTCTTTAAGCTTGTAGGGAAAGGGACCTGAAGTAGTATCAGCGGAAGCTTGTCCTTCCCTTGAATAAGGGTGTTGCCTGGAATAGCCTTTAGAGTATACTTGAAATTCTCTTTGGTTTCCTCTATAGTTTCCTCTCCTAGACTGATAGCCTCTAGATTGGCCTCCTATATATTGGGATCTTCCCTGAGATTAATAAGGGGTTTGGCTTCTGGCAGAGGGTTGAACAGCAGAGCTACCAGCTGCACCCGCATCAGGTGAAGGAGGAGGAGGAGGAGGATGATGGAACTGAGAGAAACCTTTCTCATACTTCCTCTTCTTCTTCATAGCCTTCAGTTGGTTTTTGGAATATTGCATCCAGTGTTCAGTAATAGGACAGTTATGAAGAATGTAGTAAGGTATGTCATTTATGTCTTTGACTTTAGCTGGAGGAACCCTTTTCATAGCCTTGCTTCTGGCTTTTCTTTTTCTTGTTATAGTAGCAGAGGAGTCATTAGAATCAGTTCTGAACTGATCACTTTCTGAGCTTTTTTCATCATATAGTGCATCAATCCTTTTAAGATAGTCTATCTGTTGTTGGGATTGAGCATAGGTAACAGTAGTGACAGCAGTTGTGGCAGCAACAGTAGAAGGAGGAATAGAAGCAACACTAGCAGATGAGATTACATCAGCAGATACAAAACTTTTAGAAGTAACATTCTCAGAAATGGAATGTACAGCAGCAGTAGATACAGTAGTAACTGGGGCAGCAGCAGATACAGATAAAATACTTTCAGATACAACAGGTTCAGTATCAGCTATAACATCAGCAATAACAGTAGGCTCAAGGTCAAATACCTCTGTCATATGTATATACTCAGATATTAAATCATCAGAATTAGCAGCAATATCAACAATGTCAGTAGAAGCAGCAGCAACAGAAACAGCAGCAGCAGAAAGGGACTGTACAAAAGAATGAATTAAGCTAGTGTCACAGCTTGAAATAGGAACAATGGCCTTAGACAGATCTTCAGATGGCTGGACTGCAGTATGCTCTGGAAGACAGCTGAAATAAACTGAATCAAAATCTGATAATAATGACCTGAGGTCCATTGAGAAAACTACAACAGGAGGTGTTGAGGCTTGAGCTTGGGATGAAGTAACAGAAGCAGCAGCAGGCAATCTAACCACTTCATGAGTCATCTCCCCCTGCCTAGATTCAGTCAAGACTGGATCAAGGCACCCAGATTAAGGGATTGCCTGAGGAGGAATGAGGGAGGAGAGCCTGGCAGACTGGTCCGCAACTGACTTTAAAAGTGGAGCCAAGGAGGTCTCCAACAAGAGGGATAGCCTGGGAGCTATCAGCTCATAAAGTCTGTCTGCTAAGGCTGGAAGATCTACATGCTCAATAGGGACTTGAGCAGAGGTAGAGAATGAAGGTGGAACAGCTGGAGATGTGGGTGGAGAGCTGGTGGATGGGGGAAATGAGGGTTGAGATATGGGGATTGTGGAAATGTAAGATAATGAAATTGAAATAGAGGGTGTGAAGGAGGGTTATTCAATGATGTCTTGAAGTAACTATTGATAGGATGTGGATGAAGAGGGTAGATCAGGAGGGGATGAAGGAGAATCATCCATAAAGGAATCATCTAGAAGTGTGAAGGATGGAAGTTGAGATGATGATTATATTTCTAGGTGAGGGTATTGATGTAAAGGATGGAAAAGTTCTTCTGTGAGAGGTGGAGGTGGAGAAATTGAAGTTGGAGATGGGGTTGAAATAATGATTGTGGAGGAAATTTGAATGGTGGAGGTGACTGGTGGAGATGAAATAAGAGGTGGTGGAGGAGCAGAAGCAGCATACAAGTCTTCTGCAGGGGCAGAGACTTAAGGGGAAGAGACTGCAACAGTCCTTGTGCCTGAAGTTGTACTTGCAGAGGGTCTGCTGGGCTTCACTATCTGCCTGTCCCACTTTCCAAACAGGGCAGAGGAGAGCCTCTTAGAGGCATTGATGTGCATCCCATTTGAGACTAGCAGGGCAGGGCATCTGTTTTGAAGAAATAGCCCTAGTATCCTTCCAAAGTTGACAAAATTCTTGTTGATCTTTTTCTTAATCAGGTCAAAGAAAACTTCTCCCCAGTTTAACTATTTCTTATCTACAATAGCACCCATCAAACATAGTTGATACCTGGAGATGGTATCATGGGCTGAGTGCTTGGCCAACAGCACCTTCCCTACAACATCAGCCAAAAATCTATACTCCACAGATAGATTTTTCTTCAGCAGCTTGCTAGTGTTTGCATCTGAATGTCCCATTCTATTAAGCATGGTAGAAAATTCTTCTCCAGACATTTCAACAGAATCCTCTCCAGAATTTAATCCAAAAATTTCTGTCAGGGCAGCAGGTGTAAGAGGTACCTGAGTTCCTGATACTGTGCCAATCACTGTATTCTGGTCCTGGTTGTGGGCAGTATAGACCCACTCCTTGATTTCATCAGCAACCAATTTGATTCTGGTGGACATGATAGTAACTAGCTTTTGCTCCTTAAAAAGTTCTAGAATGTCTCTGAAAATCTGATCACTATTGTTAAACGAATCCATATCAATATCAAATCCTGCATCAAATTTCATGGCGGCCAGGACTGCAACTGAGATGACCATTATTTCCTGCAAAAAACGAACAACCAAACGACCAAGTATAGAGAAGTTTGGAGGGAAATAGGAAATTTTGCAGAGAGATTGAAAGCGCAAAAGGAGAATGACGGTCGAAAAAATAGTTTTATATTAGGGTTCGACGTAGAAAAGCAAAGATCGTTGAACTCAGTTCGACGATCGGGGCTTCTAAAGGAAACTGAAAGGTCATCAACATCATCGATCTCCGTTCGACGATATTGGAGAGCGTCGAGCTCCGTTCGACGATAGTTCAGAAAACAAAATCGTTGAGCGACGTTCTACGATCGCTGACCTGGAGAGATAGTTGAGCACTATCTGAGAAGCGCTGAACTCTGGTCGACGATTTCGGAAAGCGTCGATCTCCGTTCGACGATCGTTCAGAAAACAAAATCGTCGAGCGCCGTTCAGAGACCAGAAACACTCTATACACTAGAAAAATCAAGATGTTTGCCTAGTCTTGGTCAATTTTAGAGTTTTAAAATCTTGGAACTTATTTTAGACTTCCTCTATCTAACATTCCTAACTGATTCAGGAAGAAGGTGTGTTTTTTTTCATCCAAGGGTTTGGTGAAAATATCTCCCCTTTGCAAATCAGTTGAGATATATTGAAGTTCAATTTTATTTTTCTCAACATTATCCCAAAAGAAGTGATTCCTAATTTCTATGTGTTTTGTCCTACTATGGCCGACTAGATTTTGAGCTATAGAAATAGCACTGGTATTATCACAAAAGATTTTAGACTTCTCTAAGTTGTATCCATAGTCTAGGAGTTGGTTTTGAATCCACAAGATTTGTGAACAACAACTACCTGCAGCCATATATTTAGCTTCAGCAGTTGAAGTTGACACAGATGTTTGTTTCTTGCAAAAACAAGAGACAAGTCTGTCACCAAGAAACTGACAAGTTCCACTGGTGCTTTTCCTGTCAATTCTGCATCCCGCATAATCAGCATCAGAAAATCCAGTTAAGTCAAATGCTGAGTCTTTTGGATACCAGAGACCTAGATTTGGACAACTTTTAACATACCTGAGAATCCTTTTTACTAATGTTAGGTGTGACTCTCTAGGGTTCACTTGGAATCTAGCACAGATGCATGTAGCAAATTATGTCAGGTCTACTAGCTGTACGGTACAATAAAGAGCCAATCATTGCTCTATATGTTGTCTGATCAACAGGTTTCCCATGTTCATCAGCATCTAATACAGCATTAGTAGACATAGATATTTTCATACAAGATGCTTCAGACATACCAAATTTCTTAACCAATTCTTTTGCATACTTGGTTTGAGAAATAAATATGCCTTCAGCATGTTGTTTGACTTATAATCCTAGAAAGAAGGATAGCTCACCCATGCTACTCATTTCAAATTTAGAATGCATTAGGTTGGAGAACCTTCTGCACAAATTTGAATCAGTAGAACCAAAAATAATATCATCTACATAGATTTGCACTAGTAGGGTATGAGACTTATGGGTTCTAATAAAAAGAGTTTGGTCTACTCTACCCCTTATAAACTCATTTTTCAGGAGAAAGCATGCTAGGGTCTCATACCATGCTCTAGGAGCTTGCTGGAGACCATATAATGCTTTATTCAATTTAAAAACATAATCAGGATGAGATGAAGAGATAAAACCTAGAGGTTGTCTGACATAGACTTCTTCTTTGATGTCTCCATTGAGAAAGGCACTCTTTACGTCCATCTGGTACACTTTGAAGCCTTTGTGTGCTGCATATGCTAAGAAGATTCTAATATCCTCCAACCTTGCAACTGGTGCAAAAGTCTGGTCATAATCTATGCCTTCTTCTTGAGAGTACCCTTGAGCAACTAGCCTTGCCTTGTTCCTTACAATTACTCCTTGATCATCCAGTTTGTTTCTGAACACCCACTTTGTTCCAACAATGGAGTGATCCTTAGGCCTTGGTACTAGTTCCCAAACTTTGTTCCTTTCAAATTAATGCAACTCTTCTTGCATTGCAATAATCCAGTGTGGATCTTGCTCTGCATCTTGAATGGATTGAGGTTCAATTTGAGATAGGAAGCAAGTGTGCAATAGGTTTTGGTTGACCTGATTTCTGGTTTGCACAACAGCTGAGATGTCTCCAATTACTTGGGAAATTGGATGGTCTCTTGATGTTACTAAATTAACAGGAGGTGTTGATTGTTCACCAACCTGTGTTGTTGTTTCCTCTTGTGGTACAACAATTGGCTCTTCAAGAGGTTTCTCTTCAGGATGTTGAATATCTTCTTCATCTTCACTGCTTTCCTCTTTTTGAATGATTTGTAATCTGTCCAAGTCTTCAGCAATAGAATGTACCTGCAAAGGTTCTATGGTAGAAGTGTTTTTCTCCTTGAAAGACATGTTAGATTCATCAAAAGATATATGCACAGATTCTTCAATTTTAAGAGTTGATTTATTATATACCCTATATGCCTTACTGATCATGGAGTATCCCAGAAACACTCCTTCATCAGCTTTAGCTTGAAATTTTGCTAAATATTTCTTGTCATTATTATGAATATAACAAATACAACCAAAAATTCTAAAATAATCTATTTTAGGTTTCTTCCCTTTGAGTAATTCATAGGGAGTCTTGCAGTTCAGTTTATGTATTAAACTTCTATTCAACACATAGTTGGAGGTGTTCACTGCCTCTGCCCAAAAGGATAGAGGAAGGTGAACATCTGACAACAATGTAGTGGCAGATTCAATAAGGGTTCTATTTTTCCTTTCAGCTACCCCATTTTATTGAGGAGTTCTAGGAGCTGAGAAAGTGTGCCTGATCCCTTCCACTCTGACAGAACTATTGCATAAGAAGAGAATCAAACTCTGTCCCATGATCACTTCTGATCAGGGCAATGTGAGTATTGAACTCAATCTGTATGCATTTGAGAAACTCTGTCAAACACTTAAAGTTATCAGACTTCTTCCTCAGAAAGAACACCCATGTGAATCTAGAGAAGTCATCTACAACCACTAAAGTGTAAGATTTCCCTCCTAAGCTTTGTACTGTAATGGGTCCAAAAAGATCCATGTGTTACAGATACAGAATCCTAGGTGAATCACTCTTATTAAGTGACTTGAAGCTATTTTTAGTTTGCTTGCCTAATTGACAAGCCCAGCGGAGTCCTTCCTTCTTGTAGGTGCCAGAAGGTAGTCCTCTAACAAGGTTGTCCTTGGATAGCCTAGCAACGGTTCTAAGGTTTATATGCCCTAATCTCTTATGCCATAATACATTAGGTCTACTAATAGAGTTAAACAGACAAATATCTACTTATGTTGAAAGAAAGTCTACTAAATAGATGTTACCATTCCTTTTACCTGTCAACATAGTTGTGTTGTCCTCTGATTTGATCTTGCATAAGGATTTGCTGAAAGTCACCTGATAGCCTTCATCACATAGCTGACTAATGCTGATTAGGTTGTGCTTCAGTCCTTCCACATAGACTACCTTCTTGAATGTGACTGTGCCAATCTGAACTGCACCATATCCTTTAGTCTGTCCAAAGTTTGAATCACCAAATATGACTTTGGGTCCAAGCTTGGCTTTGAAGGATGTGAGGTTGTCCCTATTTCCTGTCATGTGCTTTGAGCACCCACTATCCAAATACCATTGTTGGTTTGATGTTGGATAGGTCTTCACCCGCACATAAAACAATTTACTTATTTTTGACCCAGTTTACCTCGGGCCTAGGTTGATAACCTTTAAATTCAGAAATAAATGACATCCCTGGTTGACTCTTATAACCTTCAGGATGATATCTCCTTGGAGGTATTATCCATTCAGTATAAGGGTTAAGTCTGGATGAAGGACCCATAGGATTGGAATTTGATTTACCCTTGAAGAAGTTTTCAAATCTCTGATCTCTACTCGACGATCGTTGAGCTGCGTTCGACGATCTTGGGTCAGATCGTCGAGCTCTGTTCAACGATCGACTGTGGTAGAGTTCAGGGTTTAGAGATCGTCGACCTGAGTTCGATGATTTTGCCTGAGATCATCGATCTGCATTCGACGATCGTCTAGCTCCGTTCGACGATTTCTGTTGAACACTTGATTTCTTGGGTAAGTCAGAATATTTCCTAGCTACCTCTACAACTCCGTTCCCTTTATCAGAGATAAACTTAATTGGGGTTGTTAGTACTATAGGTTACCTGGATGAAGCACCCAATACCAGTGTACTGTTGAATCTAGAGTTCACTGTGCTTGTGATGTCCATTAGCTTGATGCTTCTCCCATTAAGGGATTCTTCAAGCTTTTTGGCCTCTGATAGCTCACTTTTCAGTGAAGCTATCTGCTCCCTACAACACTCCAACTCCTCAGAGAGTTTGAGGTTTTCTAATTTTAAGGTACTGTGTTTAGACAATTGATTTCAAAGAGAAATGATTTTCTTCTCAGATTTTAATAGGTCTAAACATAGTGCTTTAAATTCATACTTAAAGTTCTCAGAATTGAAATCAAATGAGTCTATTACCTGGTCTTCTTCAGGTTGAGTCTCTTATTCAGATTCAGACTCTTCTTCATCAGAATTGTGTTGTGAGGCATTGATAGCCATCATGCAGAATTCCTTTTCTTCAGCATCATCCTCATCATCACTTGAGCTGGATGAATCTTCTGATTCCTCTTCAGTCTCACTCCAAGATTCAGCAACAAATCCCTTCCTTGTGTGTTTATTCTTGCTAGATGAGGGTTTGCCATTGCTGTTCTTCTTGAAGTCCTTGTCTTTTCTTCTTTATCTCTTGTCCTTTCTGTCCTTGTTTTTGTTCTCTGGACAATCAGGCACAATGTGGCCTGGTTTCCTGCAACCAAAGCAAACAATTTCTTTATTGTTTGATTTATCATACCTTGGCTTCTCATGCTCTTTGTATGATCTCTTCCTGAAGTCTTTTCTGGCCATTTTGTAAAATCTTTTGGCCAGTAGACTAAGCAGCTCATTATTGCCTGTGACCTTGTCTTCAAGCTGATCTTCAGTGGCTTTGAAAGCTATTGATTTTTCCTTTCTTGTGGCTGGTGAGACAACCTTCTGCTCTTCTTCTCTATTTCTGATAAGCAGCTCATAAGAGTTGAGCTTGCCCAAGAGAGCTTCTGTTGTGATTTCATTGAGACTTCTTGTAACAACCCCATCCGTTCATATGATATATTCTAGAAGGTCCGGCCGGGGCCCCACAGGATATACCACAAAACAGTCGGTGAAGGTACAGGATGATACCAGAGTAGCGCATCGCACCTATCACAAGCATGCTAGCGGAAGCCTAAACTACTTGAACTCCTCATGAATGTCCCAACATAAAACTCCACATTTTATATATATAGGAATGTCTTACAACATGTCAAAAGCGTTGGCCTTATGGCCTTACAGGGCTTTCAATCAGTGGCCTAAAACAGATTGGCATGAAGGCCGGCCACACTAAAAGAAAACACTCAAAAGAACATATGTAGCCTTCGAGGGCTAGCAGCTAACAGCAGCAGCAACACCAGCAGGAGCATCAACCTCTATGCGTCCCACTCGGCTCTCCAGCACCTGTGTAAGGGACAATCCACCCACCGGTGGCAAACAAAAGCAACGGTCAGCGTTCAGCTGACCAAATTATAACGACCCTACCCCTTCTCTCGGGGCAGCGGTATTTTTCCCTGCAGGCATATCATAGCACAAGTATGGCAAGCTATATCATCAAAAGGTGCTTTCACGCACACAAGCCATCACAACCGTTCGCCACCGGCCCAACGGTCCGTGCACTCAGGGCACATTCTTGGTGTTCTGGCAACCTCTTGCCCACCACCGTATCAGGGTTATCACCCAACGGTAACTCTCTTGAGCATTTACTCCATGGCGTGCAGCCGGAGTTAGTCCTCGGACACCGGGATGGCCCGTAGCCCCCCTTTGTGTCATGGCGCGCAGGCCGAAGACTCTTGCTATGCGCTCCAACAGACCGCACTTTTTGGTCTCACGTCGGACGGACATAGCGCAGGTCGGATCCTCCACCCCCCCATTGCTCAAATCGCCTTGCCCTTTTCGCGTGCAGTGTACTCATGGCTATATCAAAGGCGCGGGTCGGTCTCACCAATCCTGTTCCTGCCATTCAAGCCTGGGTATTTCACTATACCCATTTCCTCACAGCAACAGCGGGTCTTTCCTGGGCGTACCAGTACTTCCTGTGATTCTCTCCACAGGTGGACACCGCATAAGTACAAATGTCAGGGGTCTTTCCTGGGCACACCAGTACTTCCTGTGACTCCCTCCACAGGTGGACACCCTATGACATCAAGCATCACAAAAAGGGCCTTTCCTGGTCCCACCAGTACTTCATGTGCCTCATTCACAGGTTGGACCCAAAACCATCACAAGGCTATTTTCCTGGGCTACCACACCAGTACTTCCTGCTACTCCTTTTCGCAGGCATAACCCGTAGACTCCGTACACTACACGTTATTATCACGGAGTCTTCTCCGGTTCGTATGCAACATCACCAATCCAGACCAACCTGTCCAGATGAGCTTCACACAGCATGCCTATTCCGTACTCCATTTCCGGATCTATATGCAACACAAAGGGGATTTCAAGCATCCACCCAAAGATTCCCAAAATCAGCCACCTCTTGGTGGGGGAAATCACAAGATATGCCAAAAAGGAAGCCTTCACATGGCTAGGAAGAAAAGTCGTTACCCTTGACGATCGCTTCGGTGCCATGGCCTCCAAGCTAGCTTGCAAGACTCGCAAGAGCGTTTCCTTCGCAACGCTGGCTTCGTATCTCTCGTCGGTAAACCGCAGCACCACCAGCAGCAGCCCCCTTTCCTCTTCCTCCTCCTTTCTCTCTCTCTTTCTCTCTCTTGAAGGAAGATGAAAGCCAAATTAAAGTGAGCAACACTTCTCTGATTTCGGCCCTTAAGGAAAAAGAGGAAGAGGCTTCAGCCCTTGGATTCAGACTGAAGGAATGGACGACCACGATTCTGCCAAAAACACAAATTTTGACCAGACACGGCCTCGAACACGGCCGTGTGCCTGGCCGTGTGCCTCAAGCGGTGGTTAACCGACTTATCCAAACCAGTAACACGCCCACGGGACACGCCCGTGTCATGGGCCGTGTCACCAACACGCCTTCAGACACGCCCGTGTCTATGACTGTGTACCTAGGGAAAAAAATCCCAAATCATCCCGAGACTTCACACGGCCTGTGACACGCCCGTGTCCCAGGCCGTGTGCCCAGACACGGCACAAAGACACGCCCTGTCGAAATCCTTCGGCGGGCTGAGTTCGTCGCCTGATTTGACACGCCCTGTGACACGCCCGTGTCACAGGCCGTGTTCAACACTCGACGCACACTTCTCGACACTCGACGATCGTCGAGAAAAACTCGTCGAGAATGCGACATGGCCTTAGACACGCCCGTGTCCTGGGCCGTGTGCCTCCTCTCGACGGATCGTCGAGAACAGAAATCGTCGAGACGAAGCCCAATCGTCGACACAACCTCGACACGCCCTGCGACACGCCCTGCGACACGCCCGTGTCGCAGGCCGTGTCACCTGACACGCCCTGGGACACGCCCGTGTCCCAGGCCGTGTCACCCAAATTTTCCTGTTTCAGAATTTTGGGCTGTTACAATCCTCCCCTCCTACAAGAAATTTCGTCCTCGAAATTTAAAGACAGGAAAGTAACAGAAACTAGCAAGAAAATGTAACAACATATATCTATATATACATAAATGTTTATGTTACAATATTCTCGCTCCAAATTACAGAAACAACTCAGGGAACTCTACTCGCATGGTTTTCTCGCGCTCCCATGTCAGCTCTTCACGGCCGCAGTTGTCCCATCGGACTTTTACCATACCGACCGTCTTGTTCCGCAACTGTTTCTCGGCTCAATCTTCGATTTGAAGGGGTCTAACTCTCGTCGTTAGCCCATACTCCACCGGTACTCGATCACTCGCGATCACTTGAGCTGTATCTTTCACGGCATTCCGAAGCACCGAGATGTGAAAGACATCATGTAACCCACCCAAGTACGCCGATAGAGCTAGCCGATAAGCCGCTTCGCCAACTCGCTCAACCACTTCAAAAGGACCCAAATATCTTGGACTCAACTTTTTCAATCGTCGAATCCTGGAGACACCTTTGAATGGCTTGATCTTCAAGTAGACCCAATCGCCAACCGCAAATTCGACATTCCGGTGCTTGGCGTTGTAGTATTTCGCTTGTCGATCTTGAGCAATAAGTAATCTCTCTCGAATAGTCCGAATGGTTGAGTTTGCTTCATCCACCTCATTTGGTTTAACAACCCGGGCTTCACCCGCTTCTACCCAAGCCAAGGGAGTACGACACTTCCTTCCATATAGGGCTTCATATGGTGCCATCCCAATGCTTGCTTGGTAGCTGTTATTATATGCAAACTCGACCATATAGGGATGATCTTCCCATCTCTTTCCGAAGTCAAGGGCGCATATTCGGAGCATGTCCTCCATTGTTCTGTTGGTACGTTCAGTTTGGCCATCCGTTTGGGGATGAAAGGCCGTACTGAAAGTCAATTTCGTGCCCAACAGTCGGTGAACTAGCCTCCAATCATTTGACGTGAATCGCCCATCTCGATCACTTACGATGCTTCGAGGTACACCGTGAAGCCGCACAATCTGATCAACATATAACTTTGCCAAACTTTCAACCGAATCATCCCGCCTGTTCGGAAGAAAATGTGCTACTTTTGTTAGCCGGTCAACAATGACCCAAATGGAATCATTTCCTCGCTGCGATCTTGGCAATCCATGCACAAAATCCATGGAAATATCATCAAATTTCCACTCTGGGATCGGCAGTGACTTCAAATAACCGCCCGGCTTTTGACATTCCTCCTTCACCATCGCACATGTTTGACATTTGGCTACATATAGGGCAACATCTTTCTTAAGCCCTGGCCACCAGAAAAGCTTCTTCATATCGTTGAACATCTTTGTGCTCCCGGGGTGAATGGAATACTTCGTATAATGAGCTTCATACATCAGTTCTTCCCTCAGTTTCCCCACTTTTGGGACGCACAGTCGGTCCTCTTTTCGCAAAAGACCGTCATTCCAGGTGAATTTGCCTTCTGGTCCTTCATTCACATAGCGCAAGAGATCTTCATCCAACTCCGTTGCCCGTCGAACTCGGTCCGCAAGGTCACATTGCACCTCGGTCCAGTTCAAATATGCAGTGGCAGTGGAACTCTTGTCAACACAATAGATCTCCAATGCTTCCAACTCCTGGATAAGACGTTCATCATGTCTTTGTAACCAATTCGCTCTAGCCGGAATCCGCTGACTCAAGGCATCCGCGACAACATTCCCCTTCCCGGGCGTATAATGGATCTCGAAAGTGTAGTCCCCAAGGAACTCTAACCACCTTCGTTGTCGCATGTTCAACTCTTTCTGCTCTAAAAGATACTTTAGGCTCTTATGATCAGTATAGATCTCTACCTTCACGCCATAAAGGTAGTGTCGCCACAACTTGAGTGCAAAAATCACCGCCGCTAATTCCAAATCATGGACGGGATAGTTTCGCTCGTGCACCTTCAGCTGGCGTGAGACATAAGCAATCACCTTTCCATTTTGCAGAAGAACGCAGCCTAAGCCGCTTCCTGAGGCATCACTATAAATCACAAATCCGTCGGTTCCACATGGCGAAGACAACACCGGCGCCGTGGTCAACCGAACCTTCAGCTCTTCAAAAGTTCGTGCGCACTCTGGCGTCCAAACGAACTTCTGATCTTTTCGCGTCAGTGTGGTTAGCGGCAAAGCGATCCGCGAGAAGTTTTCCACAAATCGTCTATAGTAGCCCGCAAGTCCAAGGAAACTCCTGACCTCGGTCACGGAAGACAATATTGGCCATTCTTGTATGGCTCTTATCTTCGCTGGATCCACTGCAATGCCCGCTCCACTCACCACATGGCCCAAAAATGCCACTGACGATAGCCAAAACTCGCACTTCGAGAACTTGGCATATAGCTGATTTTGCCTCAACGTGTTCAGCACTAACCGCAAATGAATCTCATGCTCAGCTTTAGACTTCGAGTACACCAGGATGTCATCAATAAACACTATCACAAACAGATCCAGGTACTCCCGAAAAATACGGTGCATCAGATCCATAAACACCGAGGGCGCATTGCACAGTCCAAAGGGCATGACTGTGAACTCATAATGCCCATAACGCGTTCCAAATGCGGTTTTGGGAATGTCACCTTCCCGAATTCTTAACTGGTAATAACCAGACTTCAGGTCCAACTTCGAATAGACGGTCGAGCCAACTAGCTGATCAAATAATTCATCAATCCGAGGTATCGGATACTTATTCTTCTCGGTCAGCTTATTCAATTCACGGTAATCAATACACAACCGTAACCCACCATCTTTCTTCTTTACAAAAAGCACAGGCGCGCTCCAAGGTGACATACTTGGGCGGATATAACTTTGCTCTAGCATTTCTTGTAGTTGAACCTTCAACTCAGCCATCTCTTTAGGCACAACGCGATATGGCGAGCGGGCCACAGGTTTCGCACCTGGCACCAACTCAATTGTGAAGTCAATCTCCCGCTGGGGTGGTAGCCCAGGGAGATTTGCAGGAAACACATCAGTAAATTCTGCCACAATCGGAACCTCGCACAAAGTGGCTTTAGGCTCAACAGCCTGAATTAGTGCAAAGTAACACTCCGCACCCTTCCGAACAGCTTTGACTACCTGGAGTGCAGACATCAACGTCCCGCCTACTCCTCGCATACCCGCGAACTTGGTCTCCTGTTCGGTATTCTGGCCCAACGTGATTTCTTTGGACTGGCAATCAATCATAGCATGCTGCTCCGCAAGCCAATCCATCCCAAAAATCACATCGAATTCCGATATTGGCAAAACAAATGCGGTTAAACAAAAATCCCGACTTCCCAACTGAACCGCCACATCGCAAGCTTGATCCGCAAGCATCCAACAACCATTCGGCAACACCACTCTGACGCTATCTGTCTTTGCACGACTGGGTATCCCAAGCCGCGTAAGAAACTCACTCGACAGAAAAGAATGTGATACACCTGTATCAAACAGTGCTCGCGCCAGCGTGTCCCGAATCATCACAAAGCCTATGACAAACATGTCACACACACAAACCACAAACATAGGCGTACTAAGCTAAGCATACAAACCATAGCATATGCAAAACTAAACTCATACCTGTGACCACGTCACTCTGCTTGATGGCCTGCTGCAGGCCAAGATTGTAGACCCGGGGTTGCGCCTGCGAGGCAGAGGAATCCACCACCGCCTTTCCTTTCTCCGCATAAGATGCTCCCGCCTTCTTTTCACTCTTTGGCGGCATCCGACAATCTCGCGCAATATGCCCCATCCTACCACAATTGAAGCAGGTACGAGTTTCTGGCTTGGAGGTTGCCCCTGATGTTGCTCCTGTTGCAACTGATGAAGGAGCTTGTCCACTAGACTTGGGCTTCTTACCCCATCTCTTCTTATAAAACGATTTTCCCGATCGGGGCGCCTTCCACTCTGGTTGCATCATCACCAACGCCCTCTTCCCGTGCACCCTCTTCATGTCTTTTTCCAACGCGGTCGTAGTGTCAACCAACGCTTGGAAACCTTGGTTCACAGAACTGGACACAAGGAATCTCAGCTCGTCCCTCAGCCCTTCATAGAACCGATTAGTCTTCCTCTGCTCATCAGCAAAAATCGAACCCGCATACCGCCCCAAGCGAGTAAACTCATGCAGGTACGCGTCAACACTGCCATCACCTTGAGTCAACCATTGGAATTCATTTTCCATGGCTATCCGTTGAGCCACAGGAAGGTGCTTCGCAAGGAAGAGCCGGGAGAATTCTTCCATCGACACTTGGGTTAACGGACGACCCGCCAAATGATGCAACTCCATCTCATCCCACCATAAACGAGCTTCTCCTTCAAGCAAGAAGGTGGCTAAGGTAACTTTCTGATGCTCCGCCGTTCCTATCGCCGTCATCACTCGCTTGACGCGCGATAACCAATCCTCAGCCTGCGTCGGGGTTCCCGCTCCCGAGAACGTAGGCGGATGGAAACTCATAAACCGTGTTAGCTGCTTCTCAGCCGCTCGAGGAGCCACACCCACGACAGGTTCAGGCCTTGCCACCACCTGTTCTGGCCTCACAGCCCCTTGTTCCTGCCTGAGTGGCTGACCCTGGATCATGGTAAACAAGGCCTCCGCAACTAAACGGACATGCTCTGCAGACGGTGGAGGTGTAGGCACCGCAGCTGGTGCCGTACTTTCATCAGAACGCTGGGGTTCAGACGGCCCAGCTCCACTTTGTGTCACCTAAAGGTGGACAAGACACATACATTAGCGGTCGTACCCAAGCAAACAACACAAAATAGGAACACGCAGGTTCCTCAAACAAACAAAAATGCATTCCTAGCATGGACATTCAGGAGTTCAATCGTAGACTTTGGTGTGCACAAACACGTGCTCGCCACCCCACAAAAGAAGTCGGCCACGACTTCGAGAGGGAAAGACCAAGACAACCGATACCAAAAATGTAACAACCCCATCCGTTCATATGATATATTCTAGAAGGTCCGGCCGGGGCCCCACAGGATATACCACAAAACAGTCGGTGAAGGTACAGGATGATACCAGAGTAGCGCATCGCACCTATCACAAGCATGCTAGTGGAAGCCTAAACTACTTGAACTCCTCATGAATGTCCCAACATAAAACTCCACATTTTATATATATAGGAATGTCTTACAACATGTCAAAAGCGTTGGCCTTATGGCCTTACAAGGCTTTCAATCAGTGGCCTAAAACAGATTGGCGCGCAGGCCGGCCACACTAAAAGAAAACACTCAAAAGAACATATGTAGCCTTCGAAGGCTAGCAGCTAACAGCAGCAGCAACACCAGCAGGAGCATCAACCTCTATGCGTCCCACTCGGCTCACCAGCACCTGTGCAAGGGACAATCCACCCACCGGTGGCAAAAAAAAGCAACGGTCAGCGTTCAGCTGACCAAATTATAACGACCCTACCCCTTCTCTCGGGGCAGCGGTATTTTTCCCTGCAGGCATATCATAGCACAAGTATGGCAAGCAATATCATCAAAAGGTGCTTTCACGCACACAAGCCATCACAACCGTTCGCCACCCGGCCCAACGGTCCGTGCACTCAGGGCACATTCTTGGTGTTCTGGCAACCTCTTGCCCACCACCGTATCAGGGTTATCACCCAACGGTAACTCTCTTGAGCATTTACTCCATGACGTGCAGCAGGAGTTAGTCCTCGGACACCGGGATGGCCCGTAGCCCCCCTTTGTGTCATGGCGCGCAGGCCGAAGACTCTTGCTATGCGCTCCAACAGACCGCACTTTTTGGTCTCACGTCGGACGGACATAGCGCAGGTCGGATCCTCCACCCCCCCGTTGCTCAAATCGCCTTGCCCTTTCCGCGTGCAGCGTACTCATGTCTATATCAAAGGCGCGGGTCGGTCTCACCAGTCCTGTTCCTGGCATTCAAGCCTGGGTATTTCACTATAACCATTTCCTCACAACAACAGCGGGTCTTTCCTGGGCGCACCAGTACTTCCTGTGATTCTCTCCACAGGTGGACACCGCATAAGTACAAATGTCAGGGGTCTTTCCTGGGCACACCAGTACTTCCTGTGACTCCCTCCACAGGTGGACACCCTATGACATCAAGCATCACAAAAAGTGCCTTTCCTGGTCCCACCAGTACTTCCTGTGCCTCATTCACAGGTTGGACCCAAAACCATCACAAGGCTATTTTCCTGGGCTACCACCCCAGTACTTCCTGCTACTCCTTTTCGCAGGCATAACCCGTAGACTCCGTACACTACACGTTATTATCACGGAGTCTTCTCCGGTTCGTATGCAACATCACCAATCCAGACCAACCTGTCCAGATGGGCTTCACACAGCATGCCTATTCCGTACTCCATTTCCGGATCTATATGCAACACAAAGGGGATTTCAAGCATCCACCCAAAGATTCCCAAAATCAGCCACCTCTTGGTGGGGGAAATCACAAGATATGCCAAAAAGCAAGCCTTCACATGGCTAGGAAGAAAAGTCGTTACCCTTGACGATCGCTTCGGTGCCATGGCCTCCAAGCTAGCTTGCAAGACTCGCAAGAGCGTTTCCTTCGCAACGCTGGCTTCGGATCTCTCGTCGGTAAACCGCAGCACCACCAGCAGCAGCCCCCTTTCCTCTTCCTCCTCCTTTCTCTCTCTCTTTCTCTCTCTTGAAGGAAGATGAAGGCCAAATTAAAGTGAGCAACACTTCTCTGATTTCGGCCCTTAAGGAAAAAGAGGAAGAGGCTTCAGCCCTTGGATTCAGACTGATGGAATCGACGGCCACGATTCTGCCAAAAACACAAATTTTGACCAGACACGGCCTCGAACACGGCCGTGTGCCTGGCCGTGTGCCTCAAGCGGTGGTCAACCGACTTATCCAAACCAGTGACACGCCCACGGGACACGCCCGTGTCATGGGCCGGGTCACCAACACGCCTTCAGACACGCCCGTGTCTGTGGCCGTGTACCTGGGGAAAAAAATCCCAAATCATCCCGAGACTTCACACGGCCTGTGACACGCCCGTGTCCCAGGCCGTGTGCCCAGACACGGCACAAAGACACGCCCTGTCGAAATCCTTCGGCGGGCTGAGTTCGTCGCCTGATTTGACACGCCCTGTGACACGCCCGTGTCACAGGCCGTGTTCAACACTCGACGCACACTTCTCGACACTCGACGATCGTCGAGAAAAACTCGTCGAGAATGCGACACGGCCTTGGACACGCCCGTGTCCTGGGCCGTGTGCATCCTCTCGACGTATCGTCGAGAACAAAAATCGTCGAGACGAAGCCCAATCGTCGACACAACCTCGACACGCCCTGCGACACGCCCGTGTCGCAGGCCGTGTCACCTGACACGCCCTGGGACACGCCCGTATCCCAGGCCGTGTCACCCAAATTTTCCTGTTTCAGAATTTTGGGCTGTTACACTTCTGGCATCCTTGATTGGCCAGATCCTTGAGTTCCAAGTGCTTTGGAAGCACATTAGGATTTTGTCATTTAGCTCAGTCAATGAGATCTCTTTATCCAAAGTTTTCAGTTCATTGACTATCAGACTGAGTCTATTATACATTTCAGCTACTGACTCAGCTTCTCCTTTCTTGAAGTTCTCATATTGGGTTATGAGGTGAGATCTTCTATCTTTTCTTTCATCAGCAGATCCTAAGACTATCTCAGATAGCTTATCCCAGATTTCCTTTGCTGAATTGCATTCAGCTACCTTTTGGAAAATTTCATCAGACATAGTCTGGGCTAAGATATTCATAGCCTTTGCATCTGCTACTTTCCACTTCTTGATGTCAGCATCTGTTCCTGAGGGAGGTGGAACAGCATTGGTACTTGTGCTCTCTGGAGGTCTTGGACACACTGTCAAAGCAGAATTGAAGATGTCCTCATCAATAGAATTCATGTAGAGTCTAATCTTTACCTTCCAAAGTGCAAACTTGGATAGATTGCACACTGGAGGTCTGGTGCTAGCATAATCTTAGTTTTGGGCCATGATTTGTGAAGAAATAATCCTAATAGCAAAATCAAAATAAGAAGATCTAACTATAGGGATCTTTGGGTTCAGGTGTTAGCCTGTGCAACCACTAAGGTGGTATTTTTAACCAACCTCCCTCTGATACCAATTGAAAGTGCAAGTTAGATCTGATATACTCTAGAGGGGGGGTGAATAGAGTATGGTGCTTGCTAAAAACTTTTTACAACAGTTGTTGTAATCCTAAGTGAACAGGGAAGCAAATGATATAAAGTAATCTATACAAGAATAATCACAATATACAAAGGAATCAAATCACAAGCCACAACCAAAAACAAAAGGAAACACAAGCAACCAGAAGACACAAGGAGCTATAGTGGTTCCCCAATCAACCTGGGTACATCCACTCTTCTACCACCATAGGTAGGAATCCACTGCAGGATGAGTTGATCAGGTATCCTGGGCACCAATGAGCTTTTGATAAGGTGCTTAAAAACCAAACTAGATTTTTTGATCAGGTGTCTTGCCACCAATGAACTTTTGATAAGGTGCTCAAAAACCAAACACAAACTTTTGAAGGGAGTTTGAAAAACCCTTTACAGAAGAGTGAGAGAGAGATGGAGAGAGATGATCTTCTCTGTCAACAGTCAGAGAGAAGATAGTGGATGTTGTCAAAGCTCCCCCTGAGATCTGTAGTTGTTCAGGAAGTGAAGCTTTGCAGTAGGGTGATAGGCCTTCATAAAATTGATCTCCAGCAAATGATGATTTCAGCAACAGCTGAAATGTGAGGTGTCTGGAGTCTTGAATGATGATGGCCTTGAACACTTGAATCAAAAGAGATCTGAAGATTTCAGTTTTGTTGATCTCCTTTGGGGATGGTGTTCTTGTATGAATCTTTGAGACTGAGAATGTCTGCAACTCCCTTTTTCTTTCTCTTATGTAATTGTTGTTGTCAGAGCTATTTTTGCAGAGAATTTTTCTTTAACTTCTTGTTCTTCTTTTTCAGGGATTCAAAAATCTGATCTTTTTTCCTTTTGTTCTGAATAGAAATGATCCACTGTCCAAGATAGCCATTAGCCTGCCATTAATTACTTCCTTAATTGCTTTTGTCTTCTGGAGGAAAGTCCAATAAAACATTCCTTGAAACTTGCTCCAGATTAAATGAAAAATGGCTACAAGATCTCTGAATTAAATGCTGAGAACAATTCCTTAACTGTCTGAATTTGAATCTTGAAAATCATTGAACTCTTCAGGGAAAACGTCGAACTGAGCTCCACTAACGTCGAACTGAGCTCAGAGATTTTGGACTTAGACAGAAACAGAGATCGTCAATCTGAGCTCAAATATCGTCGAACTGAGCTCAGAGATAGCGGAACAAACTGGAGTCAAGATCATCGATCTGAGCTCGAAGATCGTCGAATGGAGTTCGACGACTTGATGAAGTTGAGCTCAGAGATCGTCGAATGGAGTTCGACGACTCGTCGAAGTGAGCTCAATGATCGTCGATTGGAGTTCGACGATTCATCGTACTGAGCTCGACGAAATGACTTAGTCTTCTGAAACTAAAAATCTTGGTCTTGAGGGCAGCTTCCAAACCTAACTTACTAACCCTTAGACTCAATTCTACTTGACCTTTAAATCTATAAAATAAGGTCAAAACAAGTTTCCTAAGAGACATAGTGATCCTGACCCAAATTAGTAATAGGGTGTTCCAACACATTTAGTAACTAAGTACAAGTTCTATTGCTAAAGATTAAAGACATAATTTAGTGACAAAAGATAAGTTTGATCACTAAAATAAACTTTTAACAGTATTAACAACCCAAAATAATTTAGTCAGTACATTATTTATTTAGATAACAAAGAAATAGTTAATAGTCATCAAAATTTGGAGTTCCTTTCATAAAAAATTTCTTTTATTCCCTCCTAAATGAAAATGATTTTATAATAAAATATAATTAAACATATAATGTAAACTAATTAATTTTGGCTTGATTAGCTCCACCCCTATCCCAATTCTCTCCAAAATTAATGAAATAATCTCCTAATTAATCTCTCTCCTAAATAATTTGTGGCGATAAAAAAATTGATCACAAAATATGTTTTAATTAGCGACCAAATAAAATTTTATTACAAATTGCCAAATGTTAGTGAAAAAAAATATTTTCATTACTAAATTTTTTAATTTGTATTGTGACTAAAATAATTAGTCACTAATATGATCATCCCTCCCTAATAAAAATAACTTTCCTGCAAAATAAAAGGAGTAATGCTTGTATGTCTATTTTCAATGAGCTTTATAAATAAAACTATTTGTATACTTAAACAGAAAATTTTCACATATTTCGAAAAGATTTAACAGTTACAAAAACAATGCATCTAAGGACCAACTAAAACTCATTTTAAAGAAATTATAATTTTCAAATGACTGGGAGCACAACTCACCTACAAATTTAAGATGATTTATTTAACAAGTTTCATCAAAAATACATGTTCAGAAATCATTGTGAAGATATCAAAAATCATCAAATATTACTTAGTTACTTTTCTTTAATTATCATAATAGAGCATATTGATCAATTTTCCTCATCTTTCTAGCCAGCAACAATAAAACACATAGTTTCATCATGTTAACACACCACAAGTTTAAACTGTAAGCACATATGCATATACCGCCTTCAGGTAGAGAGGACAAAATTTACCCCAAATATCGAAAAATAGAGATCATTCGTTCAAATAAAAAAAATTCTATCAAAACCTAAAATCAGTATGCACGCAAATACTCAACTACGAAGGGAGTCTAAAATAGAACCCTGAAACGAGCTAAAATCACCACAAAATTGCCCAAAAAATGGACTGAAGTCACGCAAAATAGGGCTCGTCGGCCGCTCATGGAGGCTGAAAATGTGGACATGAAAGGGGAGGAATACCTTCCCTGTTGGAGTTGTGGAACACTTTCAGTCCTCTTATTTAATTTCTCACACCGGGTTCGCCCATGTGAGCCTAGAGGAATCAAAGTGAGACTCTCTCTAACAAATCCAGTGTCGACGACAGCGGGGGTCCGGGGGCGGCAGCCCCCGGCGGAGGTCCCGCTGTCCGGACAGCGGGCAGGGGTCCAGGGGACAGCATCCCCGGTGGGGGCTCGGGGGCAACGCACCCGAAACAAAATTAGTATTGGGTTTCCGGGGTGTGCGGTGATCAGCGTTTCCCGAGTTTAGGATTATTGTTCTTAGGGTTTTTGGCTGGGAGGTTTTTTGGAGGCGCTTATGAGGTGAGTCATGGAGGAGCGTTTCCAGTTGTGGTTCCTCCGGTTCTTGTCCAAAGAAGAAGGAGAGAACGTAGGATCAGTGAGATCCTTGTAACCTTTGTAATCTGTAACCTTTTTTGGTGAATACAAGAAGGAAGAGGAGGAAGGGAGAGTGGACATAGCCCGGTTTTGGGTGAACCTCTATAAATCTTCGTGTTTGTGCTTTGATTTGTCTTGTTTGTCCGTTCGAATGTCTTTTCTCGGCGCTCAAAATCTCCACATTCCCGTGGATGCTGCTATCGACGAGAAAGGAGGTGTTGTTTTCCAGCACAGATAGGGTTCAAAAAGAGCGGCTATATTGGGTAGAGAAGGGGTGACATGCGACTAAGTTCCAAAAACCTCGAATGGCATGAGAAGGTAATGTGAGTACCGATTGGGTTGTGAATATCCTTTGAATAGAAATTAAAAATTAGAGTTTTATGTTATTTTATTTTTAATTTAGTGTGTGTTGTGTCTATGACAAAAATTAATGTACCCATTCATAACTAAGTGTCAGTTTCCCTCCTACAAAAATTAAAAAAAAATTATGAGTAGTTCCCGTTTTCGCCACTCCACAATTAATTAATAATAGGCAGTTTTCCACTAAAATTAGTAACCGGCAGTTTCCCCCACCTCCACCAAATACTGCATGTTCCCTTTTCTTCTGCTCTGAACCATTTCGCGCTGGAGCCCTTGAAGAGTGCCGAACGCTGACGAATCCCCCAAAGCCGGCGTGAATTTTTGTTTGCAACGATCTCTTCGCTGAAGCCTGCCACCGTGCTCTCCCTTTTTCAGCGAGGACAGGTAACGATAAACCCTTTCTCATTTGCATTTCTATTCGGAAGTCTCGCCCACCTCCGCCTCTACCTAATGACGGCGAACACATGTGAAAGAAGTTAGAGCGGACCCAATAAGTTAGGTGCCAGGGTGTGATTTTTTGTGAATCGCGTCTTGTGTGATGCCCTATTTTCCCTTTCCCTTGCTTTGCCTGGCCACAATCCGCAGAAATCCAGATAAATTTTTGATTTTCTTCCTTTGGCAGATTGGCTCTCCGGCTCTGCACCCTTTGGTGGTCGCCATTTCCTTTACGACTTCGAGCAGTCTTCTCCCAATTGATTGGAGTGTTGGAGTCCGTTCATCAGTTCGTCTCCTCTCAACCTCTGTAAGTTTTGCTTTTCTACCATTAGGAATTCCGGTCTCTTCCTTGACTCCCTTCAGCATTGGGTTTAGGCAATAATTTCTAGCTGCAAAGCCACTATGGCAATAGACAATAGTCTGAGTGCTTGGTTAATTAACAAAAAGAATGATGATTAAATTGAAAAATGACATAGAAATTGAAAATATACATTTTCTTTGTAAAAATTGTAAAACCATTGTCTTTATTTACAGTTTCATAATTATTGTTTGGTTTCTGAATCTATTTTATATATGCTTCAAATGTATAACAACATAACTAAATACCTTAATCAATAAATTTTTCCCAACTTATGTTCAAGATTTTTCATTTTATACTATGATTAGGCTAATAATTTGTTGATAATTTTATGCGATTCAGATAAATTAATTCGATTAACTGATTTAGATTACCTAATTTAATTTTATGCAATTCAGATAAATTAATGAGATAATGTTATGCAATCGTTAATTAATCTTCTACCCTTTCGTTGAGGTTGAAATATAATTTTTTTTGCACAATTTGTCCACATCCTCTTTACTCTCTACCTTGTTGTAGGTTTGTTATTTGATGTCTATTATGGAAGAGTTGTTTACACTGGAAGAGATCTCGTTAGAAAAATATGCATAAGAGATTGGAGAATATTAAATGTTGTCATTTATGAAATTTTTTAGGTGAATGTTATAGGAGAGATTAGAGAATTGGTTTCTTTGACATTGTTCTATGCCAACTTTTCACTCTGGTTAACTTTTGAATTGAAACTTTTAATGAACTATAAATGTAAGAAAGAAATTATTTTTGTTTGAGAAATATCAAATACATTCTCTCTGATTTAAGTTTATTGTCGAAACAATGGAACCCAATTTCTTTTTTAAACCATGTTATATGACAGGAGAAGAAGCAATAAGGCAAATTCTTAATCCTACCATTTTCTTCAATAAATTTGTGAAACTTTTTTTGTTACTTTAATTTGTGTTGTAAATCCTCAATATTACCTTTATGTTAAATGTCTTATTTATTTATTTATTGATATGTAGTGCAATGGATAAAACATGGATGGATATCAGTGATCGGCGACAACCCGCTTACATCAGTGGAGTGAATTCTTTTATTGATTTTGCTTTTACTCATTCTAGTAGAGGAAATACTATTCGTTGTCCTTGTTATAAGTGTGCAAATAATCATTTCCACGCTCGAGAGATTGTCTTTGTGCATCTTATTCTGATTGGAATTGTAAAGACCTATAAATGGTGGTCAAGTCACGGAGAGGATTATTACATTAACCCAAATAGTGAGCGAAATGATGACATGGTCAGAGAAGTTTAGGAAGAGATTTCAGAGCAGGATGATATACCTGATCTTCTGTATGATTTTATTTTTAATGACAATGGTCATAATGAAGAAGAACGTGATCATGAGATCCCCAACGAAGCTGCTAAAACTTTTTATGATTTGCTAAATGACGCTGAACAAGAATTATATCCTGGTTGCAAAGAATTTTCAAAATTTCAATTTATGATCACTTTATTAGCGCTTAAATCTGATTATGGATGGACGGATCGATCTTTTACTGCATTACTTAAAGTTTTGAAAAGAGCAATTCCTTTTAGTGAAAAACTACCAAGTAGTTTTTATGAAGCTAACAACTATATACAAGAGCTTGGAATGGAGTGTAAGAAGATAGACGCTTGCTTAAATGATTGCATTCTCTATCATGGTAAATTTGCAAATTTAGAGAGTTGTCCAACTTATGGCACGTCCAGATGGAAATTGAGCAGGATAAATAATACTGCAGAATGCAATATATTGTCAGGGAAGAGTAAAAACATACCAAACAAGGTTCTAAGATATTTTCCTTTGATACCTAGGCTTCAAAGGTTATATATGTGCTCTAAGACGTCCGATGATATGAGATGCCATAAAGAAAGGCGTCACAATGATGGTAATTTACGACATCTAGCTGATGCCTTTGCTTGGAAGTCATTTGATGAAAAACACTCAGAATTTTCATCTGACGCACGAAATATTAGGCTTGGCTTAGCAAGTGATGGGTTTAATCCTTTTGGTATTATGAGCACAAATTATAGTGTGTGGCTAGTTGTTTTAATTCCATATAATATGCCACCATGGTTATGCATGAAAACCCCTAATTTTTTCATATCCTTGATTATTCCTAGTCCGGGACAACCTGGGAATGATATAGATGTATATTTGCAACCTTTGATTGACGAGTTAAAAATATTATGGGAATTTGGGGTTCACACTTATGATGCCTATACTAAGTGCAACTTTAACATGCGTGCTGCTGTGTTATGGACAATAAATGATTTTCCAGCTTATGCTAACCTTTCAGGTTAGAGCACAAAAGGTAAGCTTGCTTGTCCGTGCTGTAATAAAGACACATGGTATTGCCGATTGAAGAATGGGTCTAAGATGTTTTACATAGGAAGTAGGCATTTTTAGTACCAAATCATAGATGGCGAAAAGACAAGAAGTCTTTTGATGGAACAATAGAAATTCGAACAGCACCAAAGGTCCTATCAGGTGATGAAATTTTAGAGCAACTAAAAGATTGTGATGATGTGATTTTTAGAAAGCTTCAAAAGAAAAGAAGGCGGGAAGACAATTCTCTTCCGTATAATTGGAAGAAGTTAAGTATTTTTTTCAAATGCCATATTGGAGTACACTTGAGATTCGACATTGTCTAGACTACATGCATATTTTAAAAAATATTACTGATAATATACTAGGCACTATGTTGAATATTGATGGAAAGACAAAAGATGATTTGAATTCTAGACTTGACCTTAAAGAAATGGGGTTGAGATCAGAATTACATCTGGTGGAAAACAATGGTTATTATGTCATGCCACAAGCATGCTATACATTGACATTCTCTGAACGAAGGGCAGTATGCAATTTCTTAGAGAATTTAAAAGTTCCAGATGGGTATTCTTCAAATATAAAGAGATGTGTAAATGCTAAAGAGGGTAAAGTGTCAAGAGTGAAAGCCCATGATTGTCATGTTTTCATGTTGGATCAACTTGCTCCTGCTTTTCGTGGCATTGTTTGCAAAGAGGATTATGAGATGCTAGTTTAATTAAGTTTATTTTTTAAAGAGTTGAGCTCTAAGATACTAAATACAGAGATATTGGATAAGCTTGAGAAAAATATTATTATCACACTTTGCAAGCTTGAGAGAATATTTCCTCCTTCAGTTTTCACCATCATGATGCACCTACCAATTCATCTTGTACAAGAAGCAAAAATTGCTGGGCCTGTACATTATCGATGGATGTATCCAATTGAGAGGTATTTTTTTAATTTTTTAAAGATTTCTTTACTTTATCATATTATGTTTATTGAAATAATTGAATTTAATAGATATTTACGTACACTCAAATCCTTTGTGAGAAACAAAGCACTCCCAAAAGGCTCGATGGCGAAAGGATACCTAGTATATGAATGTTTGACATTTTGTTCACGATATCTAAATAAAGTTGACACAAAGTTTAATAGCCCAGATAGAAATGATGAAGGAAATGACGTGCAATATTCAAGTTTGTCTATATTTCAAAAAATAGGGAGATCATTAGGTAAAGGTACAGAAAAAGTTCTCGCATATGAAGATTGGCATCAAGCTCAACTGTACTTACTAAGAAATTGCCCAGAAGTAGAACCATTTATAAAGTAAGCTTCACATTTTTTACTTCATGCAAATGTATTTTTTTGACCTAATGTAAATAATTCATAAACCTTTTATTATTATGCAACATCATCGGGAGCTCCTACAAGTAGATACTAGAAATATTGGAAAAATACACGAGGCAATTTTTGTTAGATGGTTTGAGTCGACCGTAGGTATCATTTTTTTCAGTCTTATTGTCTATTTGTTATTATGTTTAGTATATATGATTGTATTTCATTTTCAACAGATATCAAAGTTATATTATAAGGGAGACTAAAGAGCTAGTAAAGAATTTTTACAATTAGCCCGTGGTCCAAAAAGAGGGGCGATACATTATCCTGGTTATATTGTTAATGGCTTTAGGTTTCATACTTATGAACGTGAAATCAGATGCAAAACTCAAAATAGCGGAGTTCTTGTTAAGGGAGATGATCAATCAGGTGGTAGAGAATATTATGGAGTTTTTAAAGATATTATTCAGTTGGAGTACGGTGTTGGACAAAAAGTTGTATTATTTAAATGTAATTGGTGGGATACATATAATGAAGGCCGAGGCTACAAAAAGGAAAACAATGGAGTTATTTCTGTTAATATAAAACGCAATTTGAGAAGCAATGAACCTTATGTTTTGTCCAGCCAAGTTGAATAAGTGTATTATGTGCCTGATAACAAAAGTAAAGATTGGCGAGTAGTCATAAAGACAGTACCATGCCACTTTTATAATGTCCCATCTAAAGACTTTGAAGAACCTACTGAGGATGAAATTAAGTTGTATGATATTGATAATGTCCCATACAAGGTACTTGATATTGCTATAGATAATGATAATCCTGAATTTTCATTACAAAGAACGGATGTTGAGGCTATAACTATTGAGAAAAGAGCCCAATTCAGTCAAAGAAGAGTTATGCATGATGAAGATTAAAATATTGAAGACTTTGAAGATGCAGGTGATACAAAAAATGAAAACTTTTAATGCATATATTTTCATCTATTTTATATTTTGAGCAACTGTGAGCTTTATTTTTAATTCTAATTTCAATTTTATCTTCTATTTTGTATAGTATTGAAAATCATATTTTTTCTTATTCTATTTGACTTATCCAAAAAACTAACTTTTTTTAGGTATTTTAGATCAAAGATATGACGAGTCCAAATACTGGTGTTAAGATCAAAGATTCTCACACAAAAAAGTTTATAGATAATTCACAATTGCATTCTACACGTGCCAGAAAACAATCAATTGATTGGAAAACCAAGTCAACCACTTTAAATCCATGGTCCACTGCAACACGCATTTGTTCCATTACTAAACCGGATTTTGCAACTTACCACAAGCATCCAACAAAACAATCACAGGTCGTACGTGTGTCATCTAATCAACAAATGCCAACACAAACACCAAGATTACTACATTTGGATCAAGCTTTGACAAAAGATGATCAATATACACATGTTCAGAGTGGGGTTGAACGCAATTCTTCTTATCAGCCAATGCCAACACAAATGCCAAGATCATTACATTTGGATCCAGGTTTGACAAATGATGATCAACAAACATATGTCGTGAGTGGAGTTGAGCACGTTTCTCTTGAGCCTGAGATTGATCATGTACCTGCAAGTCCAACAAATCCTGAGCTTGATAATAATGGTATCTCTCGTTTATATTTTTTATATAGTTTGAAATATATATATATATATATATATATATATATATATATATATATATATATATATATATATATATATATATATATATATATATATATATATATGAAACTTACTGACACTAAAATGTTTAATGACATGTTCAAATGTAACAAAAAAAGGACACATGGTCCAACCATGGCGCTTGAGTGGTAAAAGAGGAGACAAAATAATGTGGAGATGGTGGATGTGCAACTTCCGGCAGAACTTCAAAGATTAGTTGGATACAGAGCTCATTACTAAAAGTGGGTGATATGTAAGGTACCATGCTCCTCTAAACGTTGAGAAATGGTCTTTAATTCCAACAAATATCACTGACAAAATAATTAATATCATCTATGTAAGTATACAAATTATTTTCTTTAAAAATAGATAATCTTTCTATTATAACTCCACTACTATTGTCATTTTGTATTATTTTTAGGCTGAATTCAATCTCGTACCTGATTCCCATGTACGTGGTGATCTTATATCTTCTCTTCGCCGACATTATAATATTTGGCGCTTTCATTTGCATGCAAATTATTACCTAAAATGGAATAATGATGGCCAAAGATGTGCAAATTGCCCGAAAGACATTGATCATGAGCAATGGAATTGGCTAATTAGTTACTCGGGTAGTGCACGATTCAAGGTAAGAAATACATTCGTTTATTTAAATTTATGAAAGTAGATCTACTATATCATGTTTTGTTTATGTGTAATTATTAATATCGTACATTATACTCAAACATTATTTTCCTTATGTGTTTGTTGATATAGAGGATAAGTGAGATTGACAAGCAAAATAGAAGTAAGCAAAAAATTAAAAATCATGTTGGTACAAAGTCTATAGAGAGAACAATATATAAAATGGTAAGTATTTTTTCTTGACATTTATAACATTGATTACATGAAATTGTGTTTTTTAATAATTTGAATTTAATGTTTTATTATTTTCTAAATGTAGAGGGAAGCTCCAAAAAAGAGGCTGAATTACCCATTTACATAAGATTGTGGGAAAAAACTCGCAAAGGTAAACATAATGAGTGGCAAGATGACACGTCAGAGGAATTATATAAAAAAACTATTGGAACTTCATGAATCCCAAATTAGGGAGAATGGTGAAGATAAACTAACCCCTGAAGAAGCCTACACCAAAATACTTGGACATCGTTCTCGTTATATTATTGGAGTGGGGCCGGGACCTAGACCTTCAGAGCGTGGACGTACTAATTTACAACATCTCGAAGAAAAAATTGGAGCTAAAGTAGAAGCGGAGATGATGACATGTTTGCAAGAGATGGAGGATCGAATTAAACAAGAGTTTGACGCTAGGGTATCAGCTCTCTTAGAATAAAGACAACTTGAGGATCAAGCAGACATCACTAATTGACATGTTGACTCTAATTTAGTTTTTACCTTGTCTCTTGAGGATAAACAAGTATGTTTTAATTCTAATATATAGTATTTGATAATGTCTTAGTAAACTTCTTAGTAATTATCTAACGCTTTGCTTGATGTATTAACTTGTAGGTAAGGGTGGAGCTTTGGAGCAATTATCTCTTTCTTTTTATCCTAGTATTAAGAATTTCTAAGATTGTTTGTTTTTGTTTCTCAGACTTTTATTTTTGATTTGAAACTTACAGCTTATTGCTACTTTTACTATATTGCTACAACTCTATTCGAGCATTAAAAACTCTATGAATATTTATTTAGTTTATTAAAATTGTGGTTTTAATGATGTGAATTTTTTATCTCTTGAAACTTGTGCTTATCTTAAAATTTCTGCAAGTTTTGTTTGGTATTTGCTTAAAATCTATTGCAGTCATAGAAGTACTGATAGGACAACAGAAGAATCAACAGTTTATTCTCAGCTCCTTAATGAGAGTAGAAAAGGCGAGAGGTTGCCAAATATGTTCATCGATCTCCATTGCTTCCAATTCAAGAAGTTAATCTTTTAATGGACTGTAGTGAGCTTGTATGCCAATATTTCCTTAGTTCTTTACACCGCACCCTAGCTAACTGCACTGATCGAGTGCAGTTTGCACCGGAGAAAACTGCACTGATCGAGTGCAGTTTGCACCGCGGCAAACTGCACTGATCGAGTGCTATTTGCACCGTAGCAAACTGCAGTGCTATAGTTTGCACCGCAGCAAACTGCAGCCCTGCAGTTTGCACAGCAACAAACTGCAGCCCTGCAGTTTGCACCATAGCAAACCGGCTGTAGTTTGCACCACAGTAATATTTTTGTTTCCAACAAAACTTCTTAAACTCATTTTATTTCTTGCATATCTCGGACAAATTCAACGTTATTTCTAAAATGATTCTCTTGATTCAAAATACAAGGTTCCAATCATAAGATTTTCTGTTTGTCAGGATATGAGTAGCCTGTTATGAGAGGCATATGGCTAACTGATTTTCTTGATTCAAAATGTACTTTATTTCATTTTTCTTACTATTCTCAGAAAATTGAAGATTATTTTGAAGTCAAAAGGGAAGACCTATTGGTGTTCAACAAAATTCCTTATTAGTTTCGTGCACTGCAATTTCTTCAAGTTCTCTCCAAGGACAATATAGAAACACTGAGCTTATGCAAGAGAATGATGGAAAGAGGAGAATGTCCTCTTGTGGTTGGCTTTGATCCCCACAAAGGGAATGTTTTATTTGTGCTTTGTAGTGTCTCAGATTAGTTGGTTCTATAATTTTTTATTTTAGTTTTGCTAGTAGCTTATAATCGTAGAACAAATTTGCTAGCAGCTACCACTTAACTGGACACTCAAATAATAAATCCCTAAATATTTCTTCACTTGAATTATTATTATTTCTTTGATTCGCTTGATTGGTATAAATTTAAATTAGTTATGCTCGTCATTCTTAAAGGACTTCTCGATACTGATCATAAGTTCATAACACGATAACTTTGACATGAAGCTTAGAAATAATTAAAATATGCACTTAAACTAAAATACAAAAAGATAATCAAACAATAAGCCTATAAAATAAATGGATAAGGAGCAACACAGTAAGAAAATACAACATTCTCTGTCCATATCAATTATTCAAAATTGATTCGAAAATCTAGGACTTGTGAAATTAAGGCTCTGTTTAACATTCCGGTCCAGCGGGAGGCCGGGGAGGAGAGAGAAAATGTTCGTTCTAAACGGTCGACTAGCGCTCCTCCCAACAGCGGCAAAACACCGGGCCGGCACCCTTTCATGTCGGACGTTCTCAGCCGGAGCGCGCCAAAAAGTATTTCGCCGGGCCGTTCACGCCGAAACGGGGTGGAGAAGGTTTGTCAAACAGAGCCTAAGTAGACAAATTTAATGTCCGAGAGATCTGAAACACTCTTTGAGAAATAAAAATAGTTGCGAACTCTTATCCAAGACAAAAAGAACAAACACGACATCATAAAAAACTGAAGATAACAAAACCCGCAATCCCTCACTGAGTGGCACCAAGCCACTTGGAGAAGTTCTCGAACTCGGTGTACTCACTGTCAGAGATCATTGTATTGTACCATGCCCTTCCAGCAACCTTGATCTTGGTAGCTTCCTCCTGTGTAAGCAAGGGAGGAAAAAATGAAGCATATTTATATGTATGCATGTCAAGGCTTTCCATAATCATGTCTTATACTACAAAAAGCAGCTAATATATTGACTGGGTATTTCTCTTCTTATCCTCTAATGGGGGATTTAAAGGATGGAGTTCTCGTAAAAACAATAAAATTTAAAATAGTAAATCATGTACAGAACAAAAATTAAATGAAAACTTTACCATATAGGCAAGCATATACACTTCAGTTTAGGATTGAATCCTCATTAATCACTACGGGTACAATGGCACATGGATTAATTACGTAAAGCAGATGCATAAGAATATAAATGAAATCTACACCACTAAAGCAAGAACACTTCAGTGACATCAATTAACTTTGTTAAAATAAAAGTACAGTCAACCTTCAAAAATTATCAATGATAATAGGGAAGGAAAAGTGTTTTTTTTTGTCCCGACATGTAGACATACAGGCTACAACGTAGGATATCATTGAAGCACCGTTTTGGTTTTGTTTGTTTGTTTGAAATTCACCACTGAGTAATTATTGTATCTTGTTTTAATAAAGTTGTTATGTGTCTTTTAACAAAGGGACCCCTTTGTTAAAAGATACATAGATATCCACGTCAGTGTGGTATGCTCGTCATTCTTCATTTCAAACACTAGATTGTTCACATGCTAATATTTTCTTAGTTCTGTGCACCGCACAATAGATGGTTGCACTGATTGAGTGCAGTTTGCACCGCAGCAAGCTGCAATGCTGCTGTTTGCACCGCAGCAAGCTGCAATGCTGAGTTTTCACCGTAGCAAGCTGCTGTGCTATAGTTTTCAATGCATCAAACTACGCTGCAGTTTGCTCCGCAGCAAGCCGGCTGCAGTTTGCACTACAACAAACTATTTGCACCGTAGGAAGCGGCAGCACTACAGTTTTTACCACAGCAAGCTACAAAGTTGCAGTTTTCACCGCAGCACGCTGCAGTTTGCACCGCAGCAAACCAGCTGCAGTTTGCACCGCAGCAAACCGTGCTGCAGTTTTCACCGCAGCAAACCACGCCACAGTTTTCTTATTGCACCGCAGCAAATTGCACTGCATTTTTCTTATTGCATCGTAGCAAACTGCACTGCAGTTTGCACTGCAATGAATTGTATTGCAGCAAACTGCTTTGCAGCAATTGTATTGCAACAAACTGCACTACAGTGGATTGTTTATCAGTTGTGTCTTATCTAACTTAGATTTGTGGGCTCTCATTATGGATGTGGGCACTGGTTTTACTTCTCAAACTTTGTATTCCTCCTAAATTTCTTAAAAATGCCTATACCAAAAGCTTGCATTTGTACAAACTTTTTAGTTTTTTTTTTGTATTTTGATGTGCTAGTTAGTTTAGAGTGCAAGTCATATTATGGATTTATGAAATATTATACATTTATAAATCTATGTCCTCTACTAAAGTTCTTTAAGCATATTCTTCCTTATTAGTTATATCCTAGCCAAAAGTCAATTTTCTTGTAGTAGATGTTGTAATATTTGATAAAGAGATCTCAATGAAACATAACATGTGAAACTACAAAACAGTAAGTATGTGCTACGAGCCTACAATGATTGAAAACTTAAGAATATTGGGTTTATGGACAAGTTTTAACAATAAAACTCTCTCTCATAGTGCATGTCATAATAGGAACCAATGCTGGAAGAACGATCCTAAAGCTGGCCTTAAAGTGCCTTGAAATAATTTTGTAGTGATGCTTTGCTTCTTGCTGACTGACAAGGTGTAAATGCTTGACGAGATTATCAACTATGTGAAATTCCTTCAGCTACAAGTCAAGGTATGATTCAATAATATCAATTATTTTGACCTTAATATATTGTTTACTTATATGTTCCTGAATAATGATGTCCTTTCTTGGATTATTGAAATTTTAGGTCCTAAGCATGTGTTATGTCATCTCAAAACATGCTTCCTAGTAACTTCTCCTGATCAAACTTAGAGCCCAATCATGTGTAGTGATGCATGGAGCTCCAATATTTTCAATTGCCAAGGAGGATCATGTGCCCTTAAAAAAATTGTATTAAGTTTAATAAGAGATGGTAGTTATATTATTTTGTATCGAGGAGTTTGGGCATCTCCCACCCTCTTTTATCTTAATTAATAAAATAATGTATGTTGGTCAAAAAATTCTCTGCGATGAGTATTTTATTTATTCTTTTGTTTGAATGTATAATATTGAATTGTAAATAATAGTAAATAAATAAAGCCTATAATATCTTGTGAGACAAATTGAATCAAATTTAGTGAAAAAATATACCATTTTAGTGACCAAAGTATTATGGTCACTGAGACAACTTTAACTAGGATTACTTTGGTCACTGAAACTTTTTATAGTGACCAAATTAATTTGGTCACTAAAATTTCCCGTGAATTAGTTTAGTTAAAAAAAAATTTTGTGACCAAATTCACAAGGTCGCCACTGAAGGCCCGTCACTAAATATCTTGAGTGAACAAAAAAATTTGTCACTAAACATGCAAATTTAGTGATCGACCTATCTTAATCACTAAAACAATTCAGTGACCACAGTAACTTGGCCACTAAATGGTTTCAGTGACAAAATAGAATTGGTCGCTATATGGTTGTAGTGACTTAATTAGTCTGGTCACAAAAAACACATTTAGTGACCAACGTTTTTTTTGGTCACCAAAGCCATTTAGTGACGGGGCTTTAGTGACAACCTTATGACGAAATTAATTTGATCACTAAATGGCTTTATTGATCAAAATATAACATTTAGTGATGAAAATTGTCGTCACTAAAAGGCAATTTTCTTGTAGTGACAGTAAGCAGCACACAGTAAACAATAAGATAGCATCACAGACGATACAAGAATTTTATAGCGGTTCCCCTAAAACTTGGGTACATCCACTCTTCTACCACCATGGTAGGAATCCACTCTGGTTTTTGATCAGGTGCCCTGTCACAAGTCAGGTTTTCGCTTAGGTGCCTGTCACCACAAGATCTGCTTCAGGTAGATCAGGAAACCCTTCAGGCTTTTGATCAGGTGCCAGAAAACCAAATCAAGTCTTTTGATCAGGAGACTTGCAACCAAGTCTTTAACTTTTGAAGGGTTCTAGAACCTTGTGTACAGTGGGGTGAAACAAATAAAGCTAGATGTTGTATTCTCTATTCTCAAAATAACTGAGAAGACTTGTGGATCCTTGATGGTGTCAAAGCTCCCCCTGAGATGAAGTTTTGTTCAGGAAGATTGAGAGCTTTGCAGGGTGAGTAGGTCTTCAAAAAATATCTCCAAAAAGCTATAGACAGATTGAAGTTGATTGTCTCTTGAAAGCTTGCTGGAAGATGAACACTTGATGAAGAAAGAACAAAATTCCTTTTCTTGAATGATTTCTTGTGTTCTATCTCTACTTGTAGATTGGAAGAAAAAGAAAATCTCTTTTTATTTATCTCTGTCAAATTCGCCTTTAAATTTGAAATCCTTTTCATTAAATACTGACTGCCTGGAGAATGTAATGCGACATGTGAGAATATCTACATTAAAGAATTTCCCCAACTGTCCCATTAAAACCAACACGTAATATTCCTGATGAAGACCATAATCAATGCTGCCACTAACACCTATATTCAGAGAATAAAAAAATTAATTATTTAGGAATTACTGTTATATAATAAGGACAAAATGAGGGAAACTTCCAAGTCTGGAACTGCACAAAGATCGTCGACCAGAGAATATATTTCGTCGACCCAAGATCAAAGTTCGTCGAACAGAGAAATCAGGATTCGGCTCGAGCCCCGCGGGGGTGAGGAGGTGTCCCAATAACATTCCCCTGCTGGCCTTGAAAATGCACTTAAGGGGGTTCAGCTGCATCTTTTATTTGTGCAGGGTGGTGAACGTTTCCTCCAAGTCCTGTAGGTGAGAGTCCATGTATCGACTCTTGATCATGAGATCATATAAGTACACCTCCATGTTCTTCCCCTTTTATTCCCGGAATACCATGTCCATCGTCTTCTGGTATGTCGCCCCTGCATTCTTCTGCCCAAAGGGCATCATCTTGTATTAGTAGAACCCATGTCCTGTTATGAACGAGACAACTTTAATGTTCGGGGGGTGCATCCTAATCTGGTGATAACATGAAAACACATCTAAGAGGCTCATTATAGGAAAACCGATGGGTGAGTCAATCAGCGCGTCGATCTGAGGCAAGGGATAACAGTCCTTAGGACATGATTTATTAAGTAAGGAAAAATCAACAAACATACGACATCGGCCGTCTCCTTTTTTAACCATAACTACATTGCAGACCCAGCCGGGGTATTGTATTTCTGATACAAAGCCGGTCTTGAGGAGTTTGGCCACCTCCTCCCTGATGGGCTCGACCATCTTGTCCACCGTGGACCTCTTCTTCCACTAGATGGGGCGAGCTCTCGGCTCCAGGCTGAGGCGATGGCAGGCCACATCCGCATTAATCCCCGGTATCTCCGCTGCACTCCATGTGAAGATGTCCACATTCTTCTGGATGCATTACACCATCCTACCTTGAGCCTCCGGGGTCAGCCCCCACTGATGTGAACCTTCTCCACCCTGCCTCTAAGGGTGAGAACCTCCATCTCCACCACCTCTTCTACAGCCTCCATCCTAGACTGCTCCGCCCATTTTTCGACGTCCCTTTTCCTCCGAGACAAGAACGTCCTTAGTTGTCGCCTCTTCCTCTACGACCATTTCCTCGGCCGACTCCTCCCGATCTCCTCCAGCCACCTCCACCTCAGTGCAGCTCTCCACCTCCATCTTTTCTCCACCTGCCTCCTGTTCTACCTCCTCCATTCTCCTCTCCATCTCCTCGGCACCTTCCTGCAGGAGATAGATTTCACGACAATTACGTAGCACTCCCTTGCTATTTTGGTGTCACCCAAAATATGGAACTGGATCCCCTCAGCATTGAACGTCAGGCATTGGTGGAAGGACGAGGGGACCCAGCGGAAGGCGCTAATGAGGGGTCGCCCGAAGATGGCATTATATCTACTGGGGGCATCTATGATGACAAACCTGCAGTTCCGGGACTGCCCCCCCAGGTGATGTGGAGCCCCACTCCTGCTATCTCCTTCCTCTCCCCTGAAAACACAAACAGGGGGCCATCTGAAGCCAGAACCCTCTTCACCTCCACCTTCATCGCTTCGAACACCTTCTTGAAGATAACGTTGACGAAGATCCTAATGACAATGAGGATCCTGGAGATGGTGAAATTCTTGATGGCTGTCTGGATGACTAGCGCATCGCAGATGGGAACCTCAGGATCCGGCATATCCTTCCTCGAGTTGGTAATCTTCTATTATTGTGGTGCGGTCTGGTATGTGGAACCAACATTCCGACGATACATAGTGTGGAGGCTTGCCTTCCAGGAAGACTCAATTCCGACCCCCCATGGATCACTCTTATCCCTCCCCGGGTCCCGATGTCTGCGTGGTCTTTACATCTATAATCCTCTACCTGAGGTAGCACCTCCTCAATCCTCACCTCCTGAAGTCCCTGTTGCTGATATTGCTCCCTATTTCCTCGCATTTCGAGGAACTCCGGGCATATGGCCGTGATGTGCCATTCCTATTGGTGGAAGTCGCAGTAAAGAAGCTCCACCCTGAATTATCTCCTCTTGGTCCGTGCCACTCTCCCCCTCTCCCCCATGGCTATAGCTATAGCCTGATTTTGATCGGGGAGGGGAGGTCTTTGGGCCTACCTCCAAACTGGGGGGTGGAACTGATCCTGGCCTGCCTGGTGGTTGTCCCTTCCCTCTTAACCTCTCTATGGCCCCTGGTCTTGCCACTCGGGCCTCCAGTATAGTCGACGGTCCGGCTCCTGATCCCCCTACCTGGTCTATTGCTGTTGCTACAGTTGATGTTGTTCCCTCTGCCGGGTTTCAACTCTCCTTTCCTCCTAACTTCTACTGCCTCTCGGCTCCTTCTCCTCCTCCGTGGCCCACCTGGATAGTTTCCGGGCAAACTCCAGATTCGACGCCTCCCCGTCAACTTCCCTTGTCTCCCTCTCCATCAGCTCTTCATATGAGAGGGGTAACACTCTCTTCAGCTCCATTTTAAAGAAACCCTATTGCAGCACCAGGGTGAAGGCCATCATAAGGCTATTGCCTGACATCTCCCGGACTTTGGTGAGCTCCTCTTGAAACAAGTCTGTTGGATCCGTAGTTTGGATTTGTGCTAGATTAACTAATTAGTATAAGTTCTAACCCACATTGTATAACAAGGGTCAAGTGTTTGAGTCCTAGAGTTTAGGCTAGTCATTAGGTTCAACCTTCATGGAACATCCAGCAGAAGACTTCAGGAGATTCAAGACTTAAAAGAACTCAAGTTCAAATTTATCATTTAGAATTTCTTCAAACTCAGCTCGATGATCGTCGATCGCAGAACGACAAACTCAGAGTTAATTCTCTAAGTTGAGCTCGATGATATTCGAGCTCAGATCGACGAAATCTGGAGTTCAGCTTCAACTTATTCTTTCTAGTTTAGTTTCTCTGAACTCAGCTCGACGAAGATAGATTCTCTGCTCGACGAACTGTGAACGCAGAATTGGCAAGATATTTCCAGAATACAGTTTGCTGAGCTCACGTCGACGCACAGGATTTCTCAGGTCGACGAACTTGGATCTCAGGTCGACGAAATCTGTTCAGAGCTCGACGATTTCTGTCCATTGCCAGAATTAGAGTTTTCCCTCATTTATATCCTTATTGCATATTATTAACAGTGATTTCCTAAGTAATTACTGCATATATTCTCTTAAATATAGCCGTTATTAGAAGCATTAATTATGGTCTTCATCAGGGTTAATTACCTGCTTAATATTTTGTGACAGTTGGGGAAACTCAATAAAGATAATATTCTCTAGTCGTTTTACATTCTCCAGACATATTAGAAATCAATGCTTGGAATTAAAAAATTCAAAGGAGAATTTTGATAGAGAATATAAAAGAGTTTTTCTCTTTTCAGACAACAAGCATATACAAGGAAGACAGAGAACAACCAAGAACTGACAAAGAATACAAAAAATTATTCAGAACTCTTCTCTGTACAGGAAACAACTTATTTTCCCCTTGCTCTTACTAAAGACTAAAGAAGAACAACAAATAGATATCAAGAGTCTTCTTCAACTTATTCTCTAGGAACATCCAAGGACAATAACTTTCAATCAGTAAAAAAGTTCATGGACAACATTTCAAGACAAGGCTGAAGACCTACACCCTGAGCAAGGCTCCAAGTGATATCAGAAGGAGTCTTGACAACAGCAATCCACTAGTCTTCTCTATTATATAGAGAAAAGAGAAGACAACATCACCTATCTCACCTCTTATACAAAGGGTTTATTAACTCCCTTCAAAAGTTTATTCTTGGTTTTTGGGCACCTGATCAAAAGCTCAAACGGTTGTGAGATCTCCCTGGAAATAGATCTTGTAGTGGCAGTCACCTGATCAAAAACCTGTTAGTGGATTCCTACCAGGATGGTAGAAGAGTGGATGTACCTAGTTTGGGGAACCACTATAAATTTCTTGTGTTGTATGGTTGCCTATTTTCCTCCTATTCTTGCTTTGCTGTAATAGATTAGTTTGCTATGATAGATTGTTGTGCTGTGATAGTTTAGCTTAGTTTATATTTTCTATTACTACTATTGGTATCACCTACTTTACTCTGATAATATTTAAAACAATCAAAAAGTTTTAATTACTCTATTCCCCCCTCTAGAGTAAATCAGATCTATCCCCTTCTTTCAATTGGTATCAGAGCCGTGTTCCTTTAGTTGTACAAGCTAATACTTGAACCAAAAGACCCTTATTATATCTGATTTTATTTTTCCTAGTTTTTCTATTTATTTCATAGCATGGCACAGAACAAGGATTTTGCAAGCACCAGACCTCCAGTTTGCAACTTGAATAAGTTTGCTATCTGGAAGGCAATATTTAGGCTTTACATGAATTCTATTGATGAAGACATATACAATGCTTTTTTGATAGGTCCCCCTCAACCTACAGCTGCTAGTAGATCTACCAGTGCACATGCTGTTCCACCACCTGAGTGGACTGATGCTTAAAAGAAGGGAAAGATAGCTGATGCTAAGTCCATGAATATACTAGTTCAAAGTATGAAAGATGACATATTCCAGAAGGTGGCTGAGTGCACATCTTACAAAGCTATCTAGGACTCTCTCAACCAGATTGTTGCTAGTTCAGCAGATGAGAGAAAAGACAGGAGATCTAACCTCATTTATCAATATGAAAACTTCAAGAAAGAAGAATCTGAGTCTGTGAGTGATATGTATAGCAGATTAGGCTCAATTATCAATGAGCTGAAGACTTTGGACAAAGACATCACCCTCACAGAGGTTAATGACAAGATCCTCTTGTGCTTCCCTAGCTCATGGGATTTCAGAATATGGCCAATCAAGGAGTCCAGAATCTTAAATGACATTTCCACTGAATCTCTTCTTGGAAAGCTCAAATCATATGAGCAACTGATAAAGATAAGAGAACCTACAGAGTAGAAGACTCCTCTAACAACAAGAAAGGAGCAAAGCATAGCTTTCAAAGCTTCAAAAGAATCAGAAGCTCCAACAGCAAGTGAAGAACTCTTGAGTCTCTTAGCCAAGAGATTATACAAGAAGGCAAAGAAGGACTTCAGAAGAAAGTCATCTAAGCAAGATGACAAGCCAACGTATGACAAGACACCCACTAATGAAATTGTCTGTTTTGGTTGCAGTAAGCCAAGCACTTTATTTCAGAGAGTATAGAAAATCAAAGAAGGAGACAAGAAGAGAAAAAGAAACCAGGAAATAGCACTACAGTAAGCTCTCCTCCAGCAAGCATAAAATGAAGGAGAAGGGTTTCATTGCTGAGACCTGGAGTGACATAGATGAAGAATCCTCATCTTCTAGCTCCAGTGAAGATGAAGAGGAGGCAAAGGCAAGGGAAGTTTGCCTTATGGATATCAATGCCTCCTATAGCCCACCTGAAGCTGAGCAGTCAGATAATGAAGAATCATCAAAATCTGAGGCAGATTAGGTACTACTGAAGTACAACCTGATATTCATAAGTCAGTTATTTGATGAATGGTTTCAGGTATCATTTAATAAAACTTCTTATATTATTACTTCAGTAGATAATCTAGTAGTGTTAACAGGAACTAGAGTAGCAAACATTTATATAGTTAATTTTAAATCTGCTAAAAGTGAAATTTGCCTGTTTAATCAAACTAGCAATAATAATGACCTTTTCCATAGGAGATTAGGACATGTAAATTTGAAAAATATTATTAAATTATCTAAGGATAACTTTGTTAGAATATTGCCTTCTTGCCCCTATAAGAAGGAAAGCCTTTGCAGTACTTGTCAGTTAGGAAAGCAAACTAAAAATAGTTTTAAATCTGTAAATAAAAGTGACTCACATAGAATATTGTACTTGCTATATATGGACCTTTTTGGCCCTATTGTTGTACAAAGCCTAGGAGCGAAATCTTGTACTTTAGTGATTGTAGATGACTTCTCAAGATTCACTTGGGTATTCTTTCTGAGATCTAAGTCAGATAACTTCAAGGTTCTTATATATTTTTTCAAGAACATACAGATTGCGTACTATACTCCAGTTGTATTGATCAAAAGTGATAATGGTACTGAGTTTTAGTCTCCTCTTATGCAATAGTTCTGTGAGAAGGAAGGTATCAGACACTGCTTATCAGCTCCTAGAACTCCTCAACAAAATGGGGTTGCTGAAAGAAAAAATAGAACCCTAATTGAATCTGCTAGCACATTTCTTGTAGATGCTTACTTGCCCCTATCCTTTTGGGCAGAGGCTTTGAGCACAACAAATTATGTACTGAATAGAAGTCTGATACACAAGCTCAAGAGTAAGACTCCTTATGAGCTACTTAAAGGAAAGAAACCTAAAGTAGATTATTTTAAAAATTTTGGTTGTATTTGTTACATTCACAACAATAATAAGAAACAGATTAGAAAGTTTGAAGTCAACGCTGAAATAGGAATTTTTCCTGGATATTCCCAAGTAAGCAAGGCTTATAGGGTTTATAATAAATCAACAATGAAAATAAAAGAATCTATTCATATTTCATTTGATGAAACTAACTTGTTTTATAAGGAGAAAGAAATTTCTACCAATAACACTTTACAGGTATCTCACTTATGTGAGAGATTGGATGATCTAAACCTCACCCAAGAGGCTCCATCACATCCTTCTCCACAAGTTGAAGAAGTTAGTGAAGAAGAAAGTTTGGAAGTGGTTGAACTTCCTCCAACAGCTATTATAATTCCACAAGAGGAATTAACTCCACAAGTTGTTGCTCAACCAACTCCTCCTACTGAATTTATCACACTTAGAGATCACCCTGTATCACAAATGATTGGAGACATTTCTGTTGGTGTACAGACAAGGAATCAACTCCACCAGGACATGATGCATGCCTGCTTTATATCTCAAACTCATACCCAATCCATTAAAGATGTTGAGCAAGATCCACACTGGATTATTGCAATGCAAGAGGAGCTCAACCAATTTTAGAGATGTAGAGTTTGGGATTTAGTTCCAAGACCCAAAGACTACTTAGTCATTGTAACTTAATGGGTATTTAGAAACAAGCTAAATGCTCAAGGATTTATCATAAGGAACATGGCCAGTGTAGTTGCTCAAGGATACATATAAGAGGAAGGCATAGACTATGACCAAACATTTGTACCTGTTGCAAGTCTAGAAGAAATCAGGATATTTCTAGCATATACTGCCTACAAAAAGTTCACAGTATATCAAATGAATGTCAAGAGTGCATTCCATAATGAAACTTAAAGAAGAGGTCTATATAGAACAACCACCATGTTTTATTTCTCCTAGTCATCCCTCTTATGTTTTCAAATTGCATAAGTCTCTCTATGGTCTAAAGCAAGCTATAAGAGTTTGGTATGAAATCCTAGCTAGCTTTCTCTTAGAGCATAAATTTTTTTAAGGCATAGTAGATAGGACTTTATCTATAAAGCATCATCATGAAGAAATATTGTTAGTACAAATATATGTAGATGACATTATATTTGGTTCTATAGATTCCAAACTATGTAAAAGGTTCTCCAACCTTATGCATTCCATGTTTGAAATAAGTAGCATGGGTAAGCTCTCCTACTTCCTCGGTATCCAAGTAACGCAGTCACCTGATGGCATCTTCATATCCCAATCCAAATATATGAAGGAGCTGATTAAAAGGTTTGGGATGGCTGATGCTTCAACAAAGAAAACACCTATGCCTACCAATATTGTAATTGATTCTGATGAACATGGGAAACCTGTAGATCAGGAATTATATAGGACCATTGTTGGGTCCCTGTTATATCTTACAGCAAGTAGACCATATATTATGTTTGCTACATATCTTTGTGCTATGTTTCAGGTGTATCCTAAAGAATCTCACCTTATTTTCCTAAAAAGAATTTTGAGATATATAAAGTTTCCCTAATTTAGGACTCTGATATCCAACTGAATCAAAATTTGAGTTAACTGGATACTCTAATGCTGACTTTGCTGGATGTAGAGTAGACAGAAAGAGCACATCAGGGACATGTCAGTTCCTTGGTGATAGGCTAGTGTCATGATTAGGCAAGAAGCAAATATCTGTGTCCACCTTAACAGCAGAAGCTGAATATATTGCAGCTGGTAGTTCTTCACAGATGTTGTGGATTCAAAACCAACTCATAGATTATGGTCTCAACTTAAATAATTTAACTCTATTTTGTGATAATACAAGTGCAATTTCTATTGCACAGAATCCAGTGCATCATAGTAGAACTAAGCGTATAGATGTAAGACATCATTTCATTAGAGAGTGTGATGACAAAAAGAAAATTAATCTCACCTTTGTCTCCACTGATTTGCAAAAGGCAAATATCTTCACCAAAACCTTGGATGAGAAGAAACATTTATTCTTAATGAATCAGTTAGGTATGATCAATGGTGATCATTAATTTAATTTTCTATCTGTGTTTGAAGAATTTTCCACGGTTCGTCGAACGAAGATCGACAAACTTAGAAAAGTTCTTGAGAAATTCGTCAACCTGAGATCGACGAACTCTCTGTGTGTGAAGTTATTTTTGTCGAACAGAGATCGATGATATTGCATCAAAAAATTTTCACCGACCTGAGATTGACGAAAACGTTTCCCTTCTTCTGACTGAGATCGACGAAATCTTTCATCAATAAAAGTTTTCGTCGACCTGAGATCGAAGAATTTTTAGTTTTCGTCGGATGGAGTCTGCCGCTTCATATTTTGAAAACCATATATCTAGGTTTTCTTCGAGCTCCGTCCAGCGCTTTCTGTTCCCCTTGCACTTGATCTCTCTGTTTTCTTTTGCAGGCGAACAATGGCGATTCTGGGAAACACCCTTGCAGCGATGAAGTTCGACACCGGTTTTGATGTTGATTTTGACTCCTTCTCTCACACTGATCAAATATTCATCAACATCTTACAGTTGTGTGAGGAATAGACTCTAAAGAAGTTCATGACAACACGAATCAAAATATTAACAAATGAAATCAGGGAATGGGTTTTCACTACAACGTCTCATGACACAGATACCATGATAGGCACCATCAGCGACACACATGTCATTCTAACTCATGTAGTTTGGTTGTTTCTTGTTCGAAAGAGGATGAATTTGGGCATGTGTATTGCATTTTTGCTCCTGCGGGTTAAGCAGGACTTGATGAAAACTGCACGCACTTGGTGTGTTTTACATTTTGGAATTTACAGTGTTTAACACTTGGTTTCCACCTGTTCTTTTCATTCAGTACATGGCTACGAGGTCAGTAAGCCCCTTCTTTATCGATTATGAAATTCATGCTCTCTTTTGTATAGCTTGGATGATTGCTGAGGTATTCTTTCTTGAATGCCTCAGGTGCAGGTTGTAGACGGTTGAGCGGCTAGGTTTGTTGGTGGCATTTCTTGGGAGCTAACCGAGCTTACTGAGCAAGGTAGTTCTTTTCTTTGGTGTACAGACATACATGTGCCCCAACGGTTATTCGCCAAACTAAGCAAATGTGAGTTTTGGTTGCCTCAAGTTGCTTTTCTGGGTCATGTCATTAATCAACATGGAATTTCAGTGGATCCCAAAAATATTGCTGCAGTCATGGAATGGAGAAGACCGGAGACACCCAAGGAGATTCGAAGCTTCTTGGGATTGGCCGGCTATTATTGCAGATTTGTCGAAGGTTTTGCTACGTTGGCCGCACCTTTGACTCGCTTAACCCAGAATAATGTAGCGTTTGATTGGACTGACAAGTGTGAGGCGTCTTTCCTGGAACTCAAGAACAGGTTATGTACCACTCCTATATTGATCTTACCGACAGAAGGGATAGATTATGACGTCTTTGTGGATGCGTCGCATGTTGGACTTGGATGTGTTTTAATGCAGGACAAAAAGGTGATTATTTATGGGTCTCGGCAGTTGAAAAGTCATGAAAAGAACTACCCAACGCATGATTTGGAGTTCGCAGCGGTGATATTTGCATTGAAGTTGTGGAGACACTTACTGTATGGAGCACAGTGTAAAATCTTTACGGATCATAAAAGTTTAAAGTATGTCTTCACGCAAAAGGAACTGAATCTACGCCAACGGCGATGGCTTGAATATGTAGCTGATTATGATGTGGATATTCAGTATCATTCGGGGAAAGCGAATGTTGTGGCCGATGCTTTGAGTCGGAAGACGGGGAACTTATTTCATCTTTCAGTCGACCGTCTTGTGGAATGTAGATGAATGGCGTGCACCTGCTCCTTCTTTTGCATCCCCAACCGCTTGAAACATTTCTCAAATCGGTGGCCTGACCGGCCACAGAAACTACACGTCTCCTTGTTCTTCTTCCTTACGTCTGAGTCTTGGGAGCTTTTCCCTCCCATCAGCTTCCTCTTATCCTTCCTCATCAGTTGTCCTCTTTGTTTTGCATTTTCGATCGCTTCAACCTTCAAAGCAGCCTCCACCACCGTGGTGTAACTCGTCGCTCCATAAGCACTTGCGAACTGCTGCACGTCGCTGCGGAGTCCGCTAAGAAATCTCTTTACGCGGTCAGCTTCCGTCATCACCAAGCTCGGAGCGAACCGACTTAATTGCTAAACTCAATTTTATACTCACTAACTGTGAGTTTCCTCTGTTTCAAGTACAAGAAATCATTCATCAGGCGGTCATGATGGATATTTCCGTGGGCAAATATGACCCGCAAAGTCATTCGATGGTAGAAGAACCTTCATGGCTGGTGCTTGCAAGACAACATCAAAAGGATGATCCTGATCTTTTACATTTGTTGCTTCGGACGAAAAAGTGTGAATTACCAGAGTTTGCTATTGATGAGGGGGGCACGTTAACGTATCGTGGTCGATTTTGTATTCCCGCAGTTGGAGACCTTCGCGAGAAGGTGTGCCGGGAAGCACATGGCTCAAGTATGGCCTACCATCCAGGCTCAACAAAAATGTACCGTGATTTGAAACAAATTGTCTGGTGGTATGGAATGAAAAGCGATATAGCGCGATTTGTATCTGAATGTCATACCTGCAAGCGGGTGAAAGCGGATCATGGGAGGCCTGGTGGTAAGTTGACACCATTGGAGATTCCAACATGGAAGTGGGAAAGCATCTCAATGGATTTTATTACAGGTCTACCAAGATCTCCGCGAGGACATGACTCCGTATGGGTGATCGTGGATAGATTGACCAAGTATGCTCATTTCATACCGTTTAAGGTCAACTACCCGATGAAGACAATAGCAGAGCTCTATTTGAACGAGATCATTCGACTGTATGGTGTGCCAGTCACTATCATATCAGACAGGGATTCCCGATTTACTTCTCGTTTCTGGAAGAGACTACAAGAGGGTATGGGGACGGATTTGCGATATTCCACTGCTTACCACCCTCAGACGAATGGCCAAACAGAACGAGTAAATCAAATTGTGGAAGATATGATTCGATGCTATATTCTTGAGTATGGCGGAGCATGGGATGAACGTTTGCGGCTTATGGAATTCGCATATAATAATAGCTATCAAGAAAGCTTGCAAATGGCTCCGTTCGAAGCTTTATATGGGCGTCGATGTCGGACTCCCCTCTTTTGGACTGAGGTTGGCGAGCGGCCTTTGTTGGGCCCAGAGGCGCTCGAGGACATGGAAGTTGCCGTACGACTTATTCGGGAGAAGCTCCGAATCGCCCAAGAGCGATATGAAAAGTACGCCAACCGACGAAGGTCGGAATTAGAGTTTGCGGTGGGGGATTCTGTTTTCTTGAAAGTCTCCCCAATGGTTGGGATTAAAAGGTTTGGAAAAGAGCGCAAATTAGACCCAAGATTTGTGGGTCCCTTCAAGATTCTTGCGCGAGTTGGTGCATCCGCTTACAAAGTAGACTTACCCGTGAACTTTCCTGGTGTTCACGACGTGTTTCATGTTAGCCAACTTCGTAAGTGTGTGCGACATGACACGCAAGTGTTCGACGTGGTGCCACAATTGGCGCCAAACCTTTCTTATGTGGAGATGCCCATCCGGATATTGGACTCCCAAGATCGCGTGTTGCAGAAAAAGAAGATTCCTATGGTCAAGGTGCTATGGAAAAATCAGAATATGGAAAGCGCAACGTGGGAGCTCGAGTCAATGATGAGGGCGGCTCACCCTCATTTGTTCCCGTAGATAAGCTGGTATGTTGATTGGTGTTTTTGTTGCATTGTTGTTTTTGGTTTGTTACCTTCTTTGTTTGAGATCAAAATAAGTGAAAAGTTTCGAGGCGAAACTTTTTGTTAGTGGGAGTGATTGTAACACACCGGATTTTTGATTGCGTACGCATGATGGGCATTACGTTTGCTTTGACCGTTGTTCGAGCATGGTTTTTCCCGCGGGCTTGCGAGTGGCTGTTTTGGTAGCCGAGTTGCACGATTCCCCAGCAAACCGGAGTCCAGATGGGGACTCGGTGAGGCCTCTTAGGGAATGCTTGCACTTTTTTGCGCCCGGGAAATGTCGCTCAAACTGAGTTGCTGGTACAGGAAACAAAAAAGGGGTAAAAAGTTCTTAAGGCAAAAATGGTCTAGGACGACACAGAAACATTTTTCAAAACAGGGAAAAATAGTTGTTTTTGTGCGTGACACGCCCCCCGACACGGGCGTGTTGGGGCGTGACCCAGGGCGTGACCTGGGCGTGACCTCCTTGACTTGACAATTTTCCCGTGTCGAGTGGAGCTCGACGAATGGGGTACATGCCCGGTGACACGGGCGTGTCACGGGCCGTGTCCCGCAGTGTCGAGTGTCGAGTGTTGAGTGTCGAGTGTCGGGTGTCGAGAGAGGGGACACGGCCTGTGACACGTGCGTGTCACAGGGTGTGTCAAGCTGTGTCGAGTGTCGACACTTTGTGTCGACAAGGTGTCGAGACACGGGATACACGCCCTAGGTCACGGGCGTGACCAACCCGTCACGGGCGTGTACCCGGCCGTGTACCGTGTGGATAAACGTGGAATTGCCGACTTTCTACGCCGCTTATGGTACACGCCCTGCGTCACGGGCGTGACACAGGGCGTGACCGGCCCGAAAATCGAGTTTTTCCAGTTTTTTTGTGCCGTTCATTTCCTTGATTCTGCATCTAACGGTTCAGCTCTGTTCTGGAGGAAATAAGGCCGAAGCAGAGAATTCTCCTCCTCATTTCATCTACTTCTTCATCTTCTTCCTCATTTCAAAGGAAAAGCAAGGGAGAAAAGCTAAGGAAAGGGAATAAGAAAAGAGGGCAGCCGTCGCGGTGTCATCTCGGTTCAGGCAAGCGGTGTTCTTCACCCTTGCCAATCTTGTTTTCTTGTTCTTTGATTAATTGCTCTTTCAATTTCCTAGTTTGTTCTTCTTGATTTGTGTTGTATCTCACTAGCCCTATTATGCTTATTTTGTTTAGTTATCAATCCTCTTGCTTCTTATCAAATTTCCCTATGCTCAATGAATTCGTATGCTAGGTTGATTCATGTAATTTTTCTCGTTCATGTGAGTCATGTAGCTAAGTGGATTCATGTTCATGTAGCCTTTTTCTTGCCTAATCATGTGATTTGTTCTTGTTCCTCATCATGTAATTCATGTAGATCATAGCTTAATTAATTTTCTATCACCTTGTCGTCATGCGTGAGGACGATGAAAAGAAACGTGTTTAGCTTGGGTTATGGGGCGTTTTGCGAGGCGAATTGTGAACTATGGCAGGAGCGTTTGTGTGAGAATTCTGCAAGGGGTGGTGTGGTTTCAGTCTTGGTGGCCACCGGGTTTTGGTGTATGGTATGAGAGACCATTTTGGCCCCGATTTGGGCTGGTTTTGATTGGTGCGTTCCACTTTAGGGCCGCCACCGAAATACCCTTGCGGAATTGAACTTAACCGCTGCTTATGTTTCACTAGTTTGGTTGTTTCTTGTTCAAAAGAGGATGAATTTGGGCATGTGAATTGCCTTTTTGCTCCTGCGGGTTAAGCAGGACTTGATGAAAACTGCACGCACTTGGTGTGTTTTACATTTTGGAATTTACAGTGTTTAACACTTGGTTTCGACCTGTTCTTTTCATTCAGTACATGGCTACGGGGTCAGTAAGCCCCTTCTTTATCGATTATGAAATTCATGCTCTCTTTTGTATAGTTTGGATGATTGCTGAGGTATTCTTTCTTGAATGCCTCAGGTGCAGGTTGTAGCCGGTTGAGCGGCTAGGTTTTTTGGTGGCATTTCTTGGGAGCTAACCGAGCTTACTGAGCAATGTAGTTCTTTTCTTTGGTGTACAGACATACATGTGCCCCAATGGGTTCGTGTTAGCTTGTTGGCGCCCATTGGTGGTTTTCTTTACTTGTGATGTATGAATAATAGACTGCTAATATGACTCATTTGGAATGATGTCTACTTGCTTTTGGGAAGGGTTTGTGATAGGTTGCATTATATATTTTTAAGCTAAACAAAACCTATTATTGTATATCATGCATATATGTTTTGATCAACTAAGACATATTTTCCAAACAACGTAAAACGAACAATTTCTTTTATGATTATAAATCTAAGCTGCAGATACGAGCTCATCATAAGTAAACTAACGTATTTTCTGCCGCGTACAAACACATGTTTTAAATCATAAGGCCGAGGGATACGGCCATTCAATCCAAAGATTTTCTTACATGTAACTGTTGAATTTCAACTTTATTTATGCGTCAAGGGTTGCCTGAGCGTGTGCAGTTATCCCCTGCACGATGTGGCATCATAACCCGTAGTTCCTCTTGCTCTGATACGAGGTACTCGTTGAGGAACTGCGGGTTGTGACAAAAAATATCAGACTCATCACACCACCAGACTTAAACATTTGCTCGTCCCGAGTAAATCATCTCTCTATGGACTTGAAAATAGCTAGCTGGCTTAGAAATTTCAACAATAAGGTAAAGCGAGAAATCAAATACTCATGGGTACAAAAAATATAATAGATAAACTTTTAATTATGCTACGAAGTTTATAAATTTCGACAAGTGTAAATAAGTTTTGTAACTACTCAAATATAGAATTATGAAGAATCGTTCGGTCATATATAAGAAGAAAGTAGGCAGGCCACTAAGTTTAGCATTGACAAAGACCATGGCTTGGGAACACCTCCAAAGGATTCCACCAATGTCAGGGACCATAGTCTTGCCCGTTCATACTCTCTCCACAGTGCTAGTTTGACTCGAGCATGAATCCGCATGACTTTAGGAAGATAATGGGGCTTAGGCGTATACGTAGGTAAGGATGCAAAAGGTAAAGAATGGCTATGCATAACCAACATGAGCTCATACAAAAAATCCTCTCGCCAAGTAATACATACAGGTGCTCCACACCACCAGACTTGTACTTAACATATGGGTGCGTGCACCACCTACCAGCATAAAATCTCAAATGGAATTTTCATTTAAACATTTTCTTCTTTCATTTCAAACTACTTTCTTTTTCTCCTTTTCTTTTCTTTTTCAAAATTTTTTATATCACATTCAGCCACAATATCATGAAATCTGCACCTCGCAAACACAAAACAGCACCTCAGCAACATCACAAAATGCAAGAAGTGAAATACTAATTGCTCGACCTAAGGACGTGCTACTAGAATAGACTTTTAGGCTTTGGTGAACGCAGAGTGGGGCTGAATCAACAGGAGGAGTAGGCTCATAATAGGCTAACAAGGATTACTTTAGGACTGGGTACAAGGCTTATCCGGGCGAAAATGATGGCGTACATCACACTCACGCTCGACTAACCATGCACCAAAGCTTTGAGAGTAGCATGGGGCAAGTTCTTAGCCACCGAGAAAGATGATCCTTCCTCCCGACTCGAGCAATACGAGGCTAGTGGCGACTACACACATTCCTACACTACCGATGGATTGCTCTAGATTTCACATGTTTGAGTAGTACAAATGTTATTTACAAATGCAGAAAAGCATAAATCTACGAGCATAAATAAAAATTAAATCTATACTATTTCTATACATCATGAGTCCTCGATTAAGAGCACTGCACAAGTTTCACACTACCCTATCATAAAATCCTAAGCCAGCACCACTATCTTAAAGTTAACACAAAAGAAATAAATTAAACTTGGGCCGAGCATGTGCTTAAGTGCGCCCTCATATGGTTTAGGTGCACAATTCTGTCATGATAAAATAAAAACTGAAAATTAAAATACTCTTGTGGTATGCAAGTGCATGTGCAAAGGTAACTCGCGAAACTTTTCCACCACCAGACTTATACTAAACAATATATCCATGATTTGCAATAAAATTAAAGAAATGAAAGTTGAGGGAAGAAGTTACCCCATGCTCAGCAAATGAGCATACCATAAGATTTGCGTTAGACTTCAGCAAACAGTCCACGGCCTAAAAAAATTCCACCTACAAAATAGAATATCTCCAAACACAAAAATCTATAGATAATTAAGCACAACAACTAAATTGCAAAAATTTAAAACAAGCAGCAACATTGGGTCATCTCCCATAAGCCCTTTTCTTTATCATCCTTAAGGTGGACCAAATACCTATATTAACAGTTATATAGATAATGTTTTAAAGCAAAGGTCCATAATGCATGAAAAAGAAATCAAAAGTTACACACAACATGAAGATAAATAAAACAAGAAACAGAAAGAAAGGCGGCCCTGAAGATCCTTCACTTTTTACCTGAACGCTGACTTATGATAGATCCCCCCAGTCATGCGAGATAAGGGCGAGGTGAAGGCTTTAGTGCCCAGGGAAGACGAGTCTCCCCTACCCCTAGCCTCGTCCTTCTCAAGTCGTCGGGCAAAATCTGAAGCCTTGCGTATAAGAAGTTCTTTTCTTTTCCAATTAACAGATGGGGATCGCCAGTGTGGTATATCCACCCCAACTAAATCAGCAACATGCCTATCTTTTGCATCGGGGGGCATCCTTTCCTCTCCCACGTCGGGTGAAAGATCAGACCAAGTCACCTGTTTAACAGTTTTACAACATTCATTAAGCTTAATCAAAGTTTTTAAATCTATTTCCAGAACGCTCCAAATAGCCGTGCACAGCCCTTGTTCCTTTTCTTCAGCAACGTGTTTCACGTCAAACAATTCCTCCTTCGCTTCTCCGTTAGCAATCATCAGCACGTCTTTTACTTGCACATCCCGGTCTTGCTTATTCAGCTCAACATCTGTCTCATCAGCTCTAGTTAAATCATCAGATAATAAAACATTTAATTCTAGCAGTTTTTAAAATTCACCCGGGATTAGAGTGGGTAGTGACGGCGATAGCGACAAATCAACCTTGGAAGCCAAGGTGATGCTGAATGCGTTAAAGCACAACGTTGCTTCACTGGCTTTCAATAATAGAACCCCAAGAATAGGCTTTGAATCATTTACTATGGGTCCCAACACCTGGAAGTCGGTAACAACCACAGCCCCGTTAAGTTTCACCTCCACCTCTTTAATCGCCCGATCAGTTTTAACTACCGACCCATCAGCTAGCACAAGCGATTTCTGGATATTAGTTTCGACATTTAAATTAAGCTTCTTAACATCTTGCATAGCAAGAATGTTGCACAACGAATTTGAATCGTAAAGGGCTACCGTCTCAATTTCATTAATCTCACACTTGATATACACTTTATTAATACTGCACTCCTCTGCCTCCCAGTGCTCTTCCCTTGCTCATGGGGATTCTTTTTCGTGTCACTTGGGAGCGCGCCGTGAGTACGCTCAGACAACACAGGGGCAATTTGCCTCAGCCGTGTCTCTAAGTTCCTCATAGAGTCAGTTTGAATGGTCATATTAGATTGGGTCATCTCAACAAACTTTTCCATCATTTCTTCAGAGCACTCCTACGTGCCCATTGCCCGCTCTGATTATAACCCAGCTGCGGCGATCGTGGTTGGCTATTTGTGGCTTGATCATCAAATTGATGCTGCCCTCCCTGCCATCTTTGACATGGGGCATTTTGATTCCACGAGAAATTCAGATGATTTCTTGTGTTTGGGTTATAAGCATTATTATACGGCGTAGTGCGGTTTTTACTGTTTATAAAATTAACACTTTCATAAATGGTTATTCCTGTCGGTTCCGCAAATGACTCTCCAGTTGGGCATTCAAAAGCGTGGTGGCCGGGATTTCCACATCACTGGCATGATATGCCCCCAACCGGAGCCGGAGGAGTAGTCGATCTGGTCAGCATCCTTCTTCCATCCATCATAGGGTGCTTGCTGCATCACCGCATTAACATCAAACAAATTTTTGCCCCCTAGGGGCATTTCTTCCCACAGTCCATTATGTGCTATGGGAGGTCGTGTCTCGAAGAAGCCACAAAGCCTCTTCAGGAGAAAGGTTCATAATTATGTCGGCGGCGGCTGCGTCGATCATAGCCCGGTAGTTTGGCTCGACACCAAAATAGAATATTTCTACAAGATTCCACGGCTCGCATCCGTGTTGGGGACAACGACGCTGCAGGTCAGCAAAACGCTTCGTTGCCTCAGACAACGTCTCTGGTCCAGCTGTCGGAACGTAGCAATTTCCCTTCGGGCATTCACAATTTTGTCCACTGGGTGGATCTTGGCCAAAAACTTATAGCACAGAGCCTCCCATGTGGTAGCGCTCCCAGGGGCAAGTGTGTGAAGCCAGGACTTAGCCCTATACCTCAGTGGAAATGGGAATAGCTTCCGCTTAACTACCTCATCAGAAATTCCAACATATCGGAAGTTGCCGCAAATCTCTGAGAACTCCGCCAGATGGAACTGCGGGTCCTCACTCGGCAAACCAGAATACTGCATATTTTTTCTGATCATATTCAGAATCGCAGGATTTATCTCAAAATGGTTGTTGGTAATGGCTGGTCCGAAACCTGGATAATCACTTCCCGCAGTCGGGGTAGTGAAATCGCGCATCGTCCTAACACAGGGTTGGACCACCTCCTGACCGTCAACAACTCTATCACCTTGGCCATTTCCTACTTGGCCCAATTCTTCCATTCTAACTTCAGCAGCAGCAGCAGCTCGCACGCGAGCTCTCCTCGCTCGTGTGGTCTCAAGATCAGCTCCCAAATTTTCACACATATTACCAGTGTTTGGATCTGTCATACAACAAGAAAAATCTATCAAAGCATCAAACACTTGCAAATTTTTCCAAAATAAAAAATGCACACAATGGTTGCACTCCCCGACAACGGCGCCAAAAACTTGATGCACTCTCGGCAAGTGTACTGATCCTTGTCAAGAAATAAAAGTGAGGAGTTTAATCCCCGGATATCAATCTCTTGAGGAGTGCAAGTAGGGAGTGTGGTTTTGTTATTGGAAAAGTGATTGCAAGAGTTAACAAGGAAAAGGGGGTTTAGTTTTGGTTTCCTAATCCTAACAACAATAACAAAACTAATGCAAGTCGTCGTCACCACGTCTCTTGGGTGGAGTACTAAGGAGAGTAGTATGGACGATGGACGAACAGTGAGTGTCACAATCACCTCTTCACAATGCACGCTTCTAGCAATCGCTAGAACGACACAATCACACCAAACACAGGAAAAACTGAAGCATAACAACACAAGCAATGATTAAGACATAAAAACATAAAGGCATGCTGAAACCTTAAGCAAAATATTGTTCTCAAGCAACAATATCACTATCACATGTTCAGAATGAAGTAACCACAAGAAGATGTGGAGAAATACAACCAAGCTCACGAAGGCTTTCCGAGATTCACGGCCGGATTCAAGGGTTGTCAATCCTTGTTCGGCCTCGGTCTTCGGATGACGTTCGAAAACCAAGAAGGGATGTAACTTCCTTCGAATATCCCGTCTTCTTCATGAATGGTCGTTGGGATAGTTCTGACTGAAGAACTCCGCAAGTGCAGCAACTATGAGCTCGAATGGCAGCTTGGAGGTCGGAGAAGATGAAGGTGGCCGTAGATGCAACATCACAAGCTTTCTGAGGAGAAATGGTGGCCGGATCAACTCTCCAAGGAGGAGGGAGAAAATGGCAGCTTGTTGGGTACATTGGTCAAATGTACCTGATTTGAAGAAGCCTCACCCAACTCAATGATATACATCATAATATATTTGATGTATGTTTGAGTTACTTTTGCAGGTTAGGTATTCACTGGACTGAAGCTAAAACTTTCTAAGTCCATGTGTCGACACCTAGAGGGAAAGTGTCGACACTTGAGAAGGCTTGTGTCGACACCCAGACAAGCAGTGTCGACACTTGGAGTCATTGTGTCGACACCTGGGATGAAGAGTCGACACCAGACAGAAAGTGTCGACACAAGGAGCTGTGTCGACACTCAGTGAAGAAGAATGCAGAGAAGCAGTGTCGACACTTAGCAGAAGTGTCGACACCTAGAAGAGCTGTGTCTACATCAGAAAGTGTCGACACTTGGAGTTGTGTCGACACTCAGCAAAAGTCTGCATAGTCTAAGTACAAGTGTCGACACTCAACATAATGTGTCGACACTATGTAGAAGAGTCAGCACTTGAAGTAAGTGTCGACACTCAACACAATGTGTCGACACTATGCAGAGGAGTCAACATTTGAAGTATGTATCGACACCCAGAACAATGTGTCGACACACAGCTAAAGACTCAACACTTGAAGAAAGTGTTGACACAAGGAGCTGTGTCGACACTTAGCCAAGAACAGAAAGAACAGCAAATTATTCTAAGTACAAGTGTCGACACTAAGGGAATGTGTCGACACTCAGTTGAAGTCTCAACAAGAAGAAGATGTGTCGACACAAGGAGCTGTGTCGACACTTAGCAAAGAACAGAAATATCTACAAAAATATTCTAAGTACAAGTGTCGACACTAAGGGAATGTGTCGACACTCAGCTGAAGAATCTATATTGAAGACTAGTGTCGACACCAAGAAGCAGTGTCGACACTTGACAGTTTCAACACATGAAGATGTGTCGACACAAAGGAGATGTGTCGACACTTAGAAGAATTTAACAAGTTACAGAAGATCAAGTACTTGTGTCAACACTCAATTCCAAGTGTCGACACCTGAATAAGAATCTGTGTCGAGACATACAAGGAGTTGTGTCGACACCTTGTAGACTTGTGTCGATACTTACACAGCATGTGTCGACACTTGGTCTATAAGTGTCGACACTTAAGAACAGAAAGTCTCAACACTATCTGACAGTTAGAGAATTTCAAGAATTGACTGGATGACATGACAGCTGCCGTTCTAGCCGGTCTACAGCACTTGTCAGAGATCTCAGAAGTCAGTTATGAACCAGACCAGCCGGTTACCATGAAGAAGGCCTATAAATAGGCACAGACTGTTTACAGAAAATGTTGTTATTGTTGTAGTAGAAGTGAGAATAATCAAAGTAATTATTCAGATTATTCAAGTAATCTGTAAAGTGGTACACAGAGAATAAACACAAGAAGATCTTGCTGTCTAACGGCAAATCTAAGAAGTTGGAGAGAGAGAGCTCCAATCAAGAATTCAGTCTTTGGAACTAGGCTGAGAAGAAGAATTCAGAAGCATCTGGATCTTAAGAAGCAGAGGTCAAGGAACAACTGCAGAGGATTCAGACTTATTCAGTTCTACTCAAGAAGCTTTGAAGGAAGCTAAGTCAGTTTGGATCTATCTGAGTTCTTCCAAGAACTCAGCAAGAAACTCTCAACTCCTCTCTTATTTTCTGAGTTGTTGAGTTATTTGTTGTAATACTATTTTAACTTGTAGGATCTTTGGATCTGAGTGCATTGTAAGCCTAAATTTATAAAGGCTGAGGGTAGGGCTTGATAGCCTGAGTGTAGGAGTTAAAGAACTCTGAGTGTAGGCCTTGATTGGCTGAGTGTAGGCCTGGGTGGCTGAGTGTAGGCCTTTGTGGCTGAGTGTAGGCTTTGGAGAAAGCTGAGGTGTAAGGCTTTGGGCCTGAGGAGTAGGAACCTATTTGGGTTCTGAGACAGTGGAGAAGTTTGGCCGAATCTAGTTCACTGCTAGATAGGCGAAGGGGGAAAGTGGATGTACCCAAAGATTGGGGAACCACTATAAATCACTGTGTGCTGTGCAGTAAATGTGCTGTGTATGTTTGATTATTGCTGATTGCTGTAATAGACTACTTAGAAATCTGTGATATAACTGTTTGGCTGCCAACAAAGTTAGGAAAGGATTAGGTCACCTATTCACCCCCCCCTCTAGGTGTTTAGGTACCATATCTTTCAAGTGGTATCAGAGCCAGGTTCCTCAAAACAAGGACTAACAGTCTAAGGAGATCCTGTTTGGCAGAAACAGTCTAAGTCAGAAAATAGCTTCAAGAAAATCAAGAACCATGGGTTCCTTTGAAAATCATAAAGAATTGGGTTCCATGAAATTTCCTATTTGCAGAAAGGAAATTTTTGGGATCTGGAAAGAGAGGGTAAGGCTATTCATGGAGGCCTCAGACCCTAGAATCTACATCACAGTAAAGGAAGGGCCTTATGTACCAATGAATATCTCAGTATTGGATGCAAATCAGAGGACTCCAAAGGATTTCTCTGAGATGACCAAGGATGAAATTGTCCTAGCCACTATGGACAAGAGGGCACAAAACATAATAGTAAGTGCCATTGATGATGCAACTTTTCAGAACTTAATTCACTGTAAAACAGCAAAAGAAATGTGGGATACCCTCATTGTCTATATGGAAGGTTCTGAAGAAGTTAGGCAAGATAGGAAGTCCTTGCTTATTCAAGAGTATGAGAGTTTTAGGCAAGGCAAGGGAGATAACATCACTGAATGCTACAAGAAGTTCTATAGAATAGTTAATGAACTCATGTCTTATGGAAGAGAGTTCAGCAACTATGAACTAAATGACAAATTCCTAAGGTCCCTAACCAAAGATTGGGACACCAAGATCTGTGCCATAAGAGAAATGGCAAAGTTGGGAGAAATTCCTCCTCCTACACTATTTGGCAAGTTGTTGTCATATGAGATGCAGCTGACAGTGAGGAAAGAGGAGGAGAAATCAACAAGGACTGAGCACAAGGAAAGGACTGTTGCCTTCAAGACAGAAGTTCCCAGAAAATGCAGAACAAAGTCATCAACTCCACCTCCAGAGGTAGTTGAATCTGAGTCAGAAGGGTCTGTCAGTACAAAGTCTACAAGCAGTGAAAGTGATGAAGACTTTGCTGCCTTCACTAGACACTTTCAGAAATTCCTAAAAAAGAAACAGTGGAGGTCCAGACCATCTACTTACAAGGGAAAAGAAGTCTTGTATCAGGAGAAAAAGCCTTCTAAGAAGGACAGGAAGAAGACAAAGACAAGCAAGGCAACTGGATCAAAGATTGTGTGTTACTGCTGCAATAGACAGGGTCATGTCATTGCTGATTGTCCTGAGAAAAGAAAAGAATCCAGTGACAGGAAAAAGACTCACCTCAAAGGGAAGAAAGAGAAGTCTTTTGTTGCCAAGAATGAGAAGACTCTTTCAGATATTTCTTCTTCAGACACTGATACTGATGCTGAAGCCTACACAGGGCTATTTGCTGAAGAAGAAGAAGAAGAATTTATGCAGATCTTGGAGTCAATTTATGAACAAGAAGACTGCCAGTGCCAAGGACTGATGGCATTGACTGAGAGTACCAAAATTCTGGAGCAGCCAGGACCTAGTCAGGTACAAAGTCCAACTCTAAGTTCAGTTTCTTGTTCTAGTTCAGAATCAGAATCATCTTCATCAAATGATGGAAGTGGTTCTGAGTCTGAGGATGATATTCATCAGCTCATAGATGAATATAAGGTGCTGTTATAGGCTTATAAGAAAAGCAAGTCCCTTGCCAAAAGTCAGGCAAAGGAGATTGCTGATCTCAAGGCTGCTGCAACAGAATTTGAGAAGCAATTTGATCAAAAACTGAATGAGGTAGCTAGGCTGAAACACATTACAGTGATTCAGATGGGTACTATCACATTTAAGAATGATCAAATTAAGAAACTGGAGACAAATCTTCAGAAAGAGAGAGAACTGGTTGCAAAGTTTTCAAAGCCTAAATCAGTTCTACCTTTGATTGATGATTTTACTCATCACAAAGGTAAGGCTGGACTGGGTTTTGTTAAACCTGCCAGGACTGTTCAGGATCAGTCCAAGCCCAAGGGCAAGGCCCCAACATTCAATAAGTCAGCTGCAGTTAAGACAGCAAAGTCTGTACCTAAGCAAAGGTACAATAAGTTTGAATGTTGGTGTTGTGGCAAGGTTGGCCACTTTGCCTTGGATTGTTGGCACAATGCCAGTGCCAAGTTGAGTAGCAAGTTACCTGGTGGAAAGCCAGTAGGTAGTTGTGTCATGTTGCAAACTAACAATCACCAAGGACCCAAGTTTACTTTGGGTTCTAAGGTTCATTAATTTGTTTTGCAGGTGAATCCAAGTGGCCATACCCCAACATGGTACTTGGATAGTGGATGTTCCAGACATATGACTGGAATAAGGGGACTACTGAAGGACTATATTCCAATCAAAAATGGTCCTAACGTGACCTTTGGTGGTTCTGAAAAAGGAATCATCAAAGGATTTGGTAACATTTCTTCAAACCTTGTTACCATTACTCAAGTGGCTTATGTTAAAGGGTTGAAACACAACCTTATAAGTATAATTCAGTTAAGTGATGTAGGGTATGACATCTCATTTGCTAAACATGGTTGTCATATCAAGAGGTCAAGTGATCAAGAGATCATTTTGACAGGATATAGAAAGAGGAATGTCTACTGTCTAGACATTATGATTGAGAACAATGGTTCTCCTGTTTGTCTTGTAGCTGATGAGACAGTCTCTCATTGTGTCAAGTGGCACAAGAGGCTAGCTCATCTTAACTACAAGACTATTAGCAAACTCTTTAGCAAAGAGTTAGTGAGGAATGGTCCTCAAGTTAAGTGTGTTAAAGATGGCATTTGCTCAGCTTGTCAAAAGGGCAAGCAGACCAAATCCACCTTTAAAAGCATTGAGAACAAAGATGCTGTGAGGTGCTTATACCTCTTGCATATAGATCTCTTTGGTCCAATGCCAGTTCACAGCTTAGGTAGGAAGGTCTATACCTTTGTAGTTGTCGATGACTACTCAAGGTTTTCCTGGGTGTTCTTCTTAAGGCAGAAATCTGAAACACCTAGTGTCTTCTACAACTTTGTCAAGCAAATTCAGAATGAACTAAATAGTACTGTGGTCAAAATTAGAAGTGACCATGGTACTGAGTTTCAATCTGAAAGCATGATAAAACTATGTGAAGACTTTGGGATATTTCAAGAATTCTCTTCACCTAGAACACCTCAGCAAAATGGCATTGCTGAGAGGAAAAATAGAACCTTGATAGAGGCTGGTAGAACCCTACTTAGTGATACATCACTGCCTGAGTATTTCTGGGCTGAAGCAGTTAACACTGCATGCCATGTTATAAATAGGGCTACCATCACTAAAAGGCTAAACAAGACCCCATATGAAGTTGTGAAAGGCAGGAAACCAAACCTATCCTATTTTAGGATCTTTGGTTGTAAATGCTTCATACTTAACAATGGGAAGTCTTACTTAACAAAGTTTGCTGCCAAGTCCCAAGAGAGAATTTTTGTTGGGTACAACAACAATAGTAAGGCTTATAGAGTATACAACTTGACTACACAAGTTGTAGAGGAGACTGTGCATGTAGTTTTTGATGAGACTAAACTTATTAACAATGAGTTATCTAGCAATGTATGCAGCCCCACAGGTTTGACAAAGAGATTGGACAAGCTTACTATAGAAGAGATGCCTGCTGCAAGACATCAAGTAGAAGGCAATAGCAGTTGTCCAGGGGGAGAACTACATGTGCCAATAGCTGAAGAAATACAAGAAGTACAGCATGATGCAGATGCTGAAGAAGTTCAACCTGAAGCTAGGATGCCACCAGCCAACAGGCATCTAAGAGATCATTCAGTAGAGCTGATTATTGGAGATCCAAGACAAGAAGTTCAGACAAGGAGCAGAAATCAGAATGCTGCAGTATATTCAAGTTTTCTGTCTCAAGTAGAACCTAAGAAATTTGAAGAAGCTATACGAGATCCACAGTGGACTGAAGCTATGCATGAAGAACTTAATCAGTTCAAAAGGTGCAAGGTTTGGGAACTGGTTCCTAAACCTAAAGACCACAATGTTATAGGAACTAAGTGGATCTACAAAAATAAGTTAGATGAACAAGGGGTCATCATTAAGAATAAAGCAAGACTGGTTGCTAAAGGATATAGGCAAGAAGAAGGTATTGACTTTGATCAAACCTTTGCTCCAGTAGCCAGACTGGAGGCTATAAGGATGTTCTTGGCCTATGCAATCTATCAAGGATTCAAGGTTTACCAGATGGATGTCAAGTCAGCATTCTTAAATGGTAATCTTAAGGAAGAAGTCTATGTGGAGCAGCCATCAGGTTTTGTTGATCCAACTCAACCTCATTATGTCTATAGACTTAGGAAAGCATTTTATGGGTTAAAACAAGCTCCTAGAGCATGGTATGAAACCCTATCTAGTTTCCTCATTGAGAACAAGTTCACAAGGGGGAAAATAGATAAGACTCTATTCCTTAGGGAATCTAGAGGCAAAGTACTACTTGTCCAAATATATGTAGATGACATTATATTTGGGTCTACTGAAAGTAGCCTTTGCAAAAAGTTTGCAAAGCTTATGCAAAGTCAATTTGAGATGAGTAGTATGGGAGAGCTAAAGTTTTTCTTGGGTCTCCAAGTTAAACAGACTGAAAGTGGCTTGTCCATATGTCAGTCCAAGTTCACCCTAGAACTCATAAGGAAATATGGTATGGATTCATCCAGCACCATGAAGACTCCTATGGGGTCAAGTATGTCTCTTAGCAAGGATGATGCAGGGAAACCTGTAGATGAAACCTTGTATAGAGGGATAGTTGGCTCTCTACTATACTTGACTGCAAGTAGGCCTGACATTATGTATGCTACATGTGTTTGTGTCAGGTATCAAGCCTGCCCTAAAGAGTCTCACTTGACTGCTGTCAAAAGAATTTTGAGATATCTAAAGGGCACTCCCTATCTAGGCCTCTGGTACCCTAGGAATGGAGATTTTGATCTAACAGGTTATACAGATACAGACTTTGCAGGATGCAAAGAGGATAGAAAGAGCACAACTGGAACCTGTCAATTCCTAGGTGGAAGAATAATTTCATGGAGCAGCAAAAAGCAGACTAGTGTGGCTATCTCCATAGCTGAGTCAGAATATGTAGCTGCAGGAAGTTGCTGTGCTCAACTTCTGTGGATTCAACATCAGCTAGAGGACTATGGATTTCAGGTAAGTAGAACTCCACTTTACTGTGATTCTACAAGTGCTATTTCAATAGCTAACAACCCTGTATCTCATAGTAGAACAAAACATATTGAGATTAAATATCACTTTCTTAGGGAGCATGTAGAAAGAAATGATATTGCACTTGAATATGTTAAAACTGATAATCAGATAGCTGACATGTTTACTAAGCCCTTAGAAGAAGCTAAGTTCAATAGATTCAAAATTGAACTAGGTATGATAAACTTAGACTAAGTTTACAGAATAGAAAATTGGCTAAGTAAAAAGGTGTCGACACATAGACAAGTCTATGTCGACACAGAATAAAAGTGTCGACACTTCAGGAAAAAGGTGTCGACACATCTAGGATGTTGGTGTCGACACTTCAGAATGTTAGTGTCGACACATGTCGAGTAGGTGTCGACACATCCAATGTGGTGTCGACACTTAAGTTTTACTCAGAATTTTCTAAGTAAAGTCTCGACTATTCGTCGAGTAGAGTGGTGTCGACACATAAACATGTGTCGACACATAATATCTGTTGACTAAACTTGTGTCGACACATGTGTGTCGAGACATTATAAGTCAGTGTCGACACTTATTGACAGTGTCGACACATTTTTAGTTATCCATCCCGCCTGTTTGTCTTCAAATCAGAAAGGTATAAATAGGGTTTTGTCTTTGTTTGTCGACACGCTTTCACAGTTTCGAGACCAAAACTCTTGTGTCGTCATTTCTCTTTTCTCAAGTCTAATTCTCCAAACCCTAATGGCTCCCAAGCTCGAGGAAAACGTCAACGAAGGCTACGAACTTGTGCGCGGCGCATTCGACGATGGCGATCAAGATATCAAGTCAGTGGTTACCCTAGTCAGGGATTCAGGACTAGAATACTTGGTTTCAGAACCAACCAAGATATGGAAGAAGGAAGTGCTTGAATTCCTTACTGGAGCAACTGTGGATGACTCTGGATACAGAATCAAATTCAGAGTGCATGGAACCAAGGTCAAGGTATCACCCAAAAGTCTGAGTAAGGTACTTCAGCTACCTAAGACTCAAGAAGAAGAAGAAGTTTCTACATCCAAGACCAGGGACGCTTTGGTCTGGTGTGGTCTTGATTCTAAGATGAAGATAGGTTCTGTCTTTAACAGAAAAGGCATGAACAGTCAAGGAAAATTTCTGTCAGAGATAGTGGGCAAGGTAATTCTCAGTAAACCTGGAGGGCATGACAGGGTGTCAGCCTCAATGTTCAATATCATGACAAGAATCATCTTCACCCTAAAAATAGATTGGTTAATGGTCACCTATGAAAAGATCAAGGAAAGTCTGAAGAAGCCCAATCTGGGCAGAATTATAAGTCTCTACCTGGCTGGTACAATACCAGAGGTAATGAGCACTGCTGCAGGTAGCAAGATCAATCATATGAGAAAAATGGATATGAGGATCTTGTCTAGGTGGGAAAGGGTGCTGTCAAAGGATATGCCTACCCCTGAGAAGCAAGTTACTGAGAAAATCACACCTCCCAGGAAGAAGAGAAAAACTGCTGTTATGGCACAAGAGTCTTCAAGCAGTTCTGAAAGTGAAGAACAGGTGGTGTTCACACCTGATGAGCAAGAAGAGGAGACAGTAGTCAAGACCCCTGCTCCTCAAGATGTAGCTGAGATCCAGGGGGAGCTGCCTCAAGCTAGCCCCATCCATAGGGATCACAGCCAGGGGGAGCTTCCAGTAGTAGAAGAAACATCTACTCTGGACAGTGAGCAAGCCACCCTCATTATCCAAGAGGTACTCACTGACTTAAAAACTTTAGACTATATTATAGAAGATGCTAATTTGTTTGATGTTCATCAGCAAACTCAGCTAGACAAACCAGTTCCAGATGTTGTTTTAGAAGACAAATCTGCTGAACAAGAAGTGGTACCTGAGTCAGTGGATGAAGAACAAAGACTATCTCCAGCTCCATCCCCTCATGAATATACTATGGAAGATTTGTTTCTGAATTTAGATCAAGAGGACTTTGACATGGATAAGGTTGCTGCTGCTGAAGAGAAGGGTGCTGCTGCTGAGGGGGAGCACATGACAGTTCTGGAAGAGCCTTTAAGGCTAGACACTGAGAAGGCACTAGATGTGCAAGCTGAAAAACCACAAAGCCCTAAGGATAGGGTTGAGATTGCCAGCACCTCTGCCTCTGAAGATGAGGAGAGTGCTAGGGCTAAGAAGAAGAAATTGTTTGTATACAAAAGAAGGAGTCAGAGCTACAAGAAGGCTCTACAAACTGTTGCTCAACAATCCTTAGTCACACAAGCTCCATCACCTGATTACAGTGCCTTAATGGTAGCCATGCAGATCAAAATGGATGAACAAAGGAAAGCCATAGAGGCTTATGTTGATGCTGGGCACAGATCATTACAGTTTGATCTTGCTCAAGATATAAAATCTATAAGGTTTGAGATGAATCTCAACAAGAAAGAGATGAATGAATGCTTCCACAAGGGTGGAAATGCTGTGGTGTTTCTGGCTACACACCAAGAGAAAATAAAAGTACAAGTAGATGATATAGCATTGAAGCAAGGCTATGTGCTGGAAAATCAATTAAGGATGAATGATAATTTGACTACATCCCACAATGCTATAGTCACTGAATTAAAGAATAAGACTGCTGAATCTTCTACATCGGCTGATGTTAAGGCTGGATTTGACAAAGTTTTCCAAGAAGAAATCCAAGCTATAAAGACTGCAATACAGGATTCCCAGAAAGCCATCTTAGAACAGCTTACAAAGCTTAAACCCTACTTTAAGGATGGAATCAGGTATTTGGATAGTCAGATTAGATTCCAAAAGGATGATGTAAGAGACCATGTGGCCCAAGAAGTCATAAAAGGGGAGAGAGTATTAGTCAAGGCTAGCTCTGATCATGCCAAATGGATATCTAACTCCATCAGAGCTACCCTAGGCTATCCTCCACTCTGTGATGATGATAATGTTGCTGAATCAGGGATTCAAAGTGCATATCTTGGAGGTGAGCAATCAGAGGTAGCTCAAGTGATTTATCCACCTCCAGATTTTGAAATGGTTCATGTAGATGTAAGCACAATGTATAGTCCAACTGCAGGGAAGTCCAATGTTGTTCTGGAAAAGGTTGTTCAACCTATCTCTGCAGCTGTGCAAGAGGCATTAGAGAAAGAAGAAGCGACAAGGCTGTCAAAGAAGAGGTTTAGGGAACTAGCAGAACAAAAGCCAGATTTTGAACAGTGGAGCCCTACCTCTAGAAATATAATTCTTACTGCCTGGAAAGCTGCCAAAGATAACATGAATGACAGGAACAAGTGGTTCTCAGAAGCAGAATGGAGGAAGCATGAGATCAGGCAGGAAGCCATTGTCCAGTACAGAAGAAAGGCTAAGTTAGGAAAGCTACCTCCTACTACAGTGGAGCCTATCAAGTACTTTCCTAAGCCCTATCATTATTTTGAAAGGCAGAAAATCAAGACTGAAGAACAAAAGAAGAAGGACTCAAAAGGCAAGAAGCCTGCTGATGCTGAGCCTACTGATGCTGCTGTCAAAGCTAAAGTCCTAGCTGGCAAAGGAATTGTTATCAAAGAACCTGATCAGAAATAGATTAGGAATTAATTTGAAGATTGTTGTAATCCTTTGTATGAGAAACATTTTTGTAAATCATTAAAGATGTATTAGAAAAATGTTAGAACAATTTATGATTAATATAGTATAATTGTTCTGAAATGTGTCCATTTTTTGATTATTCTGGAATGATTAATGTGTATACATGTGTGCATTATTACATGTTTAAGTTTACCCTATTGAAATATACCTGCTTTACATCATTTTATAATTTTTAATTATGAGTGGTGTATATCATTGACTAAGGGTTATGACTTCTCCAAATAGGGGGAGATTGTTGGGTACATTGGTAAAATGTACCTGATTTGAAGAAGCCTCACCCAACTCAATGATATACATCATAATGTATTTGATGTATGTTTGAGTTACTTATGCAGGTTAGGTATTCACTGGACTGAAGCTAAAACTTTCTAAGTCCATGTGTCGACACCTAGAGGGAAAGTGTCGACACTTGAGAAGGCTTGTGTCGACACCCAGACAAGCAGTGTCGACACTTGGAGTCATTGTGTCGACACCTGGGATGAAGAGTCGACACCAGACAGAAAGTGTCGACACAAGGAGCTGTGTCGACACTCAGTGAAGAAGAATGCAGAGAAGTAGTGTCGACACTTAGCAGAAGTGTAGACACCTAGAAGAGCTGTGTCTACATCAGAAAGTGTCGACACTTGGAGTTGTGTCGACACTCAGCAAAAGTCTGCATAGTCTAAGTACAAGTGTCGACACTCAACACAATGTGTCGACACTATGCAGAAGAGTCAGCACTTGAAATAAGTGTCGACACTCAACACAATGTGTCGACACTATGCAGAAGAGTCAACATTTGAAGTATGTATCGACACCCAGAATAATGTGTCGACACACAGCTAAAGACTCAACACTTGAAGAAAGTGTTGACACAAGGAGCTGTGTCGACACTTAGCCAAGAACAGAAAGAACAGCAAATTATTCTAAGTACAAGTGTCGACACTAAGGGAATGTGTCGACACTCAGCTGAAGTCTCAACAAGAAGAAGATGTGTCGACACAAGGAGCTGTGTCGACACTTAGCAAAGAACAGAAATATCTACAAAAATATTCTAAGTACAAGTGTCGACACTAAGGGAATGTGTCGACACTCAGCTGAAGAATCTATATTGAAGACTAGTGTCGACACCAAGAAGCAGTGTCGACACTTGACAGTTTCAACACATGAAGATGTGTCGACACAAAGGAGATGTGTCGACACTTAGAAGAATTTAACAAGTTACAGAAGATCAAGTACTTGTGTCGACACTCAATTCCAAGTGTCGACACCTGAATAAGAATCTGTGTCGAGACATACAAGGAGTTGTGTCGACACCTTGTAGACTTGTGTCGATACTTACACAGCATGTGTCGACACTTGGTCTATAAGTGTCGACACTTAAGAACAGAAAGTCTCGACACTATCTGACAGTTAGAGAATTTCAAGAATTGACTGGATGACATGACAGCTGCCATTCCAGCCGGTCTACAGCACTTGTCAGAGATCTCAGAAGTCATTTATGAACCGGACCAGCCGGTTACCATGAAGAAGGCCTATAAATAGGCACAGACTGTTTACAGAAAATGTTGTTGTTGTTGCAGTAGAATTGAGAATAATCAAAGTAATTGTTCAGATTATTCAAGTAATCTGTAAAGTGGTACACAGAGAATAAACACAAGAAGATCTTACTGTCTAACGGCAGATCTAAGAAGTTGGAGAGAGAGAGAGCTCCAATCAAGAATTCAGTCTTTGGAACTAGGCTGAGAAGAAGAATTCAGAAGCATCTAGATCTTAAGAAGCAGAGGTCAAGGAACAACTGCAGAGGATTCAGACTTATTCAGTTCTACTCAAGAAGCTTTGAAGGAAGCTAAGTCAGTTTGGATCTATCTGAGTTCTTCCAAGAACTCAGCAAGAAACTGTCAACTCCTCTCTTATTTTCTGAGTTGTTGAGTTATTTGTTGTAATACTATTTTAACTTGTAGGATCTTTGGATCTGAGTGCATTGTAAGCCTAAATTTATAAAGGCTGATGGAATGGCTTGATAGCCTGAGTGTAGGAGTTAAAGAACTCTGAGTGTAGGCCTTGATTGGCTGAGTGTAGGCCTGGGTGGCTGAGTGTAGGCCTTTGTGGCTGAGTGTAGGCTTTGGAGAAAGCTGAGGTGTAAGGCTTTGGGCCTGAGGAGTAGGAACCTATTTGGGTTCTGAGACAGTGGAGAAGTTTGGCCGAATCTAGTTCACTGCTAGATAGGCGAAGGGGGAAAGTGGATGTACCCAAAGATTGGGGAAACACTATAAATCACTGTGTGCTGTGCTGTGAATGTGCTGTGTATGTTTGATTATTGCTGATTGCTGTAATAGACTACTTAGAAATCTGTGATATAACTGTTTGGCTGCCAACAAAGTTAGGAAAGGATTAGGTCACCTATTCACCCCCCCTAGGTGTTTAGGTACCATATCTTTCACAGCTGTAGGCGAGTTTCCCTCTTTGAGGAGCGGAAATGGCGGGGGAGCGGAGCTGGATCCTTAGAAAGAGGAAATCTGCAACTTAAAAAGAAAAGTCAGAAAAATTGGTCATGCACGGTTTGGCGCGCGGCCGTGCGCAAACCTTGTGATATTAACTTTCAGGATAGACACGAGGAAGGAGAAGAGTTGACCCGTGCAGTTTCCTTCGCCAATAGGCAGTTCTGCCCGTACGTGAAGGACATCACACGGGTAGCGATAGAGTGCAAACCATCCGGGGCAAACAGGAAAACCGTGTGTTTTACTCACGCACGGGCGCAGCCGCCCGTGTGTGAATAACTCGCACGATTAACCACAAAATGGAACAAACTAGAAAGTTGCAGGAAAACCATGTGTTTCCTTCGTACACGGTTTCGAAGAAACCGTGCGTCAACCGTGCGTGAAGATCGTCGAACTCAGCTCAATGAAATTCGTCGAGCTCGTCTCGACGTTCTTCCAGCTGAGAAAAATGCACGATCCAATGCAAATCATGCGTGAAAGAAACGCAAGACCGTGCATTTTCTTTAAGACAGAATTCCTACCTTTGGGAAAAACGCACCACCTGCACAACAAAACCAAAGTTAGAGCACATGCACCCAACACCAATATATAGCTAAAAAACAGTAGGAAGGAACCATGGGCAGCACTGAAAGAAAATGGTTGTCAACCTAAATCACCTAGAGGGGGGTGAATAAAAAATAATTTGAGCACAGCGCAGAACTATCTACCAATATCACAGATGATACAAGATTTATAGTGGTTCCCCGACCTTGGGTACATCCACTTTCCCTCACCGATCTAGCAATCAACTAGACTCGGCTACTCCACTATCTCGGATCAAAAATCGATCCTACCCTCGGAACAAAGTTCCTACAAACTTGATCCAAATAAGGGGATCTACACCTCAGAAGATAACACTTCCTACAAACTCGGAGTGAAAAACTCCTACACTCGGAGAAACTTTATCCTACAAGATTAATAAAGTTTTGGAAAAATTATACAAACAGTAAATCCAATAAGATCTGATGAACCGGCCAGAAACTTCTTCTTATGGACTTTGCAGCACTATCAAAAATCGGTGAAGAGAATCTCGGCCCAGATCTGGATCTTCTTGCTTTTACAGAATCAGAGAGAGAAGATGAATAGTGATGTCGATCTTGATCTGTAACTTTCTTCAGAATGAATCTTCTGAACTTAGAAGCAGTGGCCGGAGAAGATGGTGGCGGCGGCGGCTTCCGTTTCGTGAAGAACAGACAGAGGAGTCGGCTGAAAACTTTCTCAAAATAAAATGACAAGAAGGCTTGGAGAATACTTAGGGTTTGTCATTTTCTGATAAGACTTTATATAGGAGAGAATAACGGTCATAATCGGTCATGGTGAGGTACACGTGGACCAATCATGTCGCGTGATTTGAAAATCCCGTCAGAAAAAAGACTTAGACAAATTTCAGGAAAGTTCAGCCATATACACGAGTAAGAGAAGATCTACTCGAGTAATGAATGTTCCTGTTCTTATTAAGATCCATAACTAGTCTGAGTGTGTCCAAAATTAGAGACTTGGAAGTTGGAGACCAAGCTTCAGCATGTTTAGTGGCTTTGGAAGGAGCAGTCCTACTAGCAGAGGGGCCTTCACCATACTTCCTTTTCTTCTTGTAGGTTCTCATCTCTGGAGGAGCTTGAAGGAAGATATCAGCATGGTCTTCTGGAGCATAGGAGTCTGGAGGTTCAACTGTGTCTCCAGGACTGGGAGAGAAAGAGGGTTGCAGAGGAACAGCTGGGGCAGTGACATCTGTAGCTAGAGGGTTGAGATGATGGGGAATGATGTTGGGATCAACTGCAAGGTCTGGCAAAATCTGATTGTGCATCCAGACAACAGTGTCATAGGTGTGAAATTTGACATTCTGTATCTAGGCTAGCACATCAGCATGAATGGTCTTCACATGAGCTTCTTATATATCTGTCTTCTGAGCAGCAGATTTTTCTACCTGTTCTTTGAGTTCTTTTATCAAACCCTCCCCCTTTCTGATTTCAACAGATAGCTGGGCTATAACATCATCTTTGAAAATACCCACTTCTTCACAGATTTTCATTTTGTTAGCTTCATTCCACTTGTCTAGCTCTATCTGATTGTTTGCTAGGGTGACATCTTGTTCCATAACATTGCCAGCACTAGTGATAGTGTGGTCAAGGGCTTTGCCACCAAGTTGAAATAAGTACTTGAGCTTGTCAGTGTTATGCTGAATTTCAGCAAAGCCTCTGCTCATCTCAGTCTCAAGGGCAGTGACCTTGTCAGTGACTATCTTTAGGGAGGTGTCAAAATAATTTCTCTATTCTTGAAGAAGAAGTGCAATATGTTGCAGCAAATTTGAGGAGGACGGGACTGGAATAGTAGCTGTAGAGGGAGTAGCAGTAGGGAGAGAAGGAGTTACCCAAGGAGCTATTTCTTCAATTATCACAGAGCTGTGAGCTCTAGTGGTAGGAGTGAGAGCAACCCCTTCTTCTGTATCCTGAGGAAGAGAGAATTCTAGATTTCTGAGAGGGGCCTCAGCTGGCTCAGGAGAAGGCTCATCAGAAATAAGAATGGTTCCTTGCTTGTCTTTTGGGGGATCTGGAGATGGTGTTGGAGTCCTGGCTGGAGAATGGGTAGGAGACTGTGCTGGATAGAAGTCCTTGTGACATTCAGAGGTTGGAGCTGGAGGAGATAGAGGAGGAATGGGCATCACTTCTTCAGAAAGCTCTGCAATCACAGCATCTATGGCAGCAGCTGTGGACAGAAGAGATTCTTTATGTAGCTGATCTGAAGGAGTGGCTGGACTGCCTGGAGTATGAGGGAGGGAAGAGAGTGCTGGTTGAGGAGAGGGCTGCCTGACTTGGATAGAAGGAGCAGGCTCCCCCTCACTTAGTGCACCAGAGGAGCTGGCCACATGACGAGGAGAGGGAGATGGAGTCTTGTCCTCTATAGCTGGAACTTCTGGTACTTCTGGAGCTTCTGAGATCTTTGCAGCTTGGGCAGAATTCTTTAGCTTGAGATCCATCTCTAAATGGAAGAGATGGAGACCTTCTTCATGTGGTGAAGAGGGGTCCCTTTGGAGAAGTTGAAGACCTCAGGATTTGTTTCATGGAGGAGCAGAGAGATAATTCTGGCGTAGTTGGGAGATTTTAAACTGCCCTTTATTTTATCCAGAATCAGCATACCAAATTGGTATTTCTTGCGGCAGACAATTGCTTGCATTATGTCGAAGAAATATAGAGGAATGTTCCTTATGGAGTTGGTCTTGCACAGCAGAATCTTGCCAATAATATCACCTATAAATTTTACTTCAGCGTTCATGTCTGACCTTTTAATATACTGAGCTTCAGAAGAAATGCCACAGAAAAGGGCTATTCTGTCAGAGTCTTCTTCATCTAATTCATCTTCTTCATCTACAAGCGACAGTCGGAGAAGCTGAGAGACAGAGGTCTTGGTAAGCTTGATTTTCACACCTTTCACTTTTGATTTTAGGACAAGTCCATGACGCTTGACCTTTAGGTTTGAGAAGAATTCAGCAACTTCTTTGAATAACATTCGGCAGGGTTCCTGGAGGATGAAGGAGAGGCCGGTGGTGTCGAGAAGGATGAGAAGGTTGTGGAAGTCATCTGAGAGCTCTGCAATACCTGCGGTGACGAGTTCTGATCCGATGCCTATCTTGGAAGAAGAGGCCATGGCTGCGGTGACTGGAAGTGGTGAGGAGGGAAGCGGCTCTGCAACAGCGGCGGAGGAGAGTAGGCGAAGCGGCAGAGTAGGCGAAGCGGGAGACGGTACTCGAGAGAATGAAATGATTTCGTGTAGGTTGGGTTTTTCCGAAATTCATATATATAATCCTAAATTACATCTAATTAATTTGAAGGAAATTAAATAAAGAGAGGGAAGAGGTAGCATTTAGCCTTGGGTGGCAAATAGAAAAACTTTCAAAATCTGGGAAACACTACACGAGAAAGATATAGACTACGCGAGTAGGTAAGAGGTTACTCGAGTAGATCTTCAGAAATTACTCGAGTCGGTCTGCAGAAAGTACTCGATTAGGTAAGTGACTTAATCGAGTAGGTAAGTGACTTACTCGAGTAGGTAAGTGACGTACTCGAGTAGGTAAGTGACTTACTCGAGTAGGTAAGTGATTTACTCGAGTAGGTAAGTAGGTACTCGAGTAGGCACTCTTATATTCGGGTAAGTAGAGAGGATTACTCGAGTAGGTAGATTAACGTACTCGAGTATGTCAGTAGTTACTCGAGTAGGTCTACAGTGACTCAAGTAGGTGAATTAACATACTCGAGTATGTCTTATGCTTCTCGAGTCAAACTTGAAAAAATTTAGAAAATATAGATTTTGACTAACCCCTTGGAATTACTTGCTTCTTAGTCATCCAGCCTTCTTTAGTCCTCTTTGTTGAGCATCCCAAGCCCAGTCTTGAAGAACGAGAACTTGGTCTCGTCCAGCAACTTTGTGAAGATATCTGCAACTTGCCTATCTATAGGCACATATTGGAGATCTATGTCTCCATGCTCCACATGTTCCCGGATGAACTGATACCTTAGCTCGATGTGCTTTGTCCGGCTGTGGGAGACTGGATTGTTGGTTATTGCAATTGCGCTGGAAGAGTCGCAAAATAAAGGAATATCCTTGAAATGCAGGTTGTGGTCCTTGAAATGTTTCTTTATCCATAGCAATTGTGCGCAACAACTGCCTGTAGAGATATACTCTGACTCGGCCGTTGAGATTGCGACACAGTTCTGCTTGTTGCTACTCCAGGAGATTAGCCTTCTTCCAAAGAATTGGCAAGTCCCTGAGGTGCTTTTCCGGTCGTCTCTGCTACCTGCAAAATCGGCATCTGAAAACCCAATTAGTTCGCTATCATTAATTCTTGGGTACCATAAGCCAAGATTTGGTGTGCCTTTAAGTTATCTCAGGATCCGCTTTGCAGCAGCGTAATGAGATTCCTTAGAGTTCACCTGAAATTTAGCACAAACACATGTTGAAAACATTATGTCAGGTCTACTGGCAGTGAAAGATATGGTACCTAAACACCTAGAGGGGGGGGGGGTGAATAGGTGACCTAAACCTTTTTGCAATTTTGTTGGCAGCTCAACAGTTATTTCACAGATTATTACAACTAACAGCAATTACAGAAATAAACAGTAATTCCACAGCACAGCACAGCACAGAAGACACACTAATTTATAGTGCTTCCCCAATCTTTGGGTACATCCACTTTCCCCCTTCGCCTATCTAGCAGTGTACTAGATTCGGCCAAACTTCTCCACTAATTCAGAACCCAACTAGGTTTCTACCTCAGGCCCAAAGCCTTACACTCAGCCAAAAGGCCTACACTCAGCCACCCAGGCCTACACTCAGCCAATTAAGGCCTACACTCAGAGTTCTTCAACTCCTACACTCAGGCAAGCAAGCCCTACCCTCAGCCTTTATAATATAGGCTTACAATTCTCTCAGATCCAATGGATCCTACAAGTTAAAATAGAAAGTACAATAGCTAACTCTACAACTCAGAAAATAAGAGAGGAGTTGAGAGATTCTTGAAGAGTTCTTGGAAGAACTCAGTTAGATCCAAACTGACTTAGCTTCCTTCAAAGCTTCTTGATTAGAACTGAATTAGTCTGAATCTTCTGCAGTTGTTCCTTGACCTCTGCTTCTTGAAATCCAGATGACTCTGAATTTTTCTTCTCAGCCTTAGTTCCAAAGACTGAATACTTGGTTGGAGCTCTCTCTCTCCAACTTCTTAGATCTGCCGATGCACAGCAAGATCTTCTTGTGTTGATACTCAATATACCACTTTTACAAAGATCTGAACTCTCTTTGTCAAATACTTTTTCAACTACTTCTATATCACTTCATCAATCTTGATCAATCAATCAATCTTAGTCTGTAAACTATGGGTGCCTATTTATAGGCTTCCTTCATGGTAACCGGCTGGTCCGGTTCATAACAGACTTCTGATATCTCTGACAGTTGATGTAGACCGGCTGGATCGGCAGCTGTCATGTCAACCAGTCACTTCTTGAAATTCTCTAACTGTCAGATAGTGTCGAGACTTTCTGTTCTTAAGTGTCGACACTTATAGGCCAAGTGTCGACACATGTTGTGTAAGTGTCGACACAAGTCTACAAGGTGTCGACACAATTCCTTGTATGTCTCGACACAGATTCTTCTGCATGTGTCGACACTGAAATTGAGTGTCGACACAAGTACTTGTACTTCATTCTTTAACTGTATTCTTCTAAGTGTCGACACATCTTCTTTGTGTCGACACATCTTCATGTGTTGAAACTGTCAAGTGTCGACACTGCTTCTTGGTGTCGACACAAGTCTTCACTTTGTTTCTTCAGCTGAGTGTCGACACATTCCTTTAGTGTCGACACTTGTACTTAGAATATTTTGTAACTTTTCTGTTCTTTGCTAAGTGTCGACACAGCTCCTTGTGTCGACACTTTCTTCAAGTGTAGAGTCTCAACTAAGTGTCGACACATTGTGCTGGGTGTCGACACTTTCTTCAAGTGTTGACTCTTCTGGTTGTGTGTCGACACATTGTGCTGAGTGTCGACACTTTCTTCAAATACTGACTCTTAAGTATAGTGTCGACACATTGTGTTGAGTGTCGACACTTACTTCAAATACTGAGTCTTTAGCTAAGTGTCGACACATTGTGCTGGGTGTCGACACTTCCTTTAAGTGTTGACTCAGCTCTTCTAGGTGTCGACACTTCTGCTAAGTGTCGACACAGCTTTTCTGCATTCTTCTACACTGAGTGTCGACACAGCTCCAAGTGTCGACACTTTCTGACTGGTGTCGACTCTTCTTCCCAGGTGTCGACACAATGACTCCAAGTGTCGACACTGCTTGTCTGGGTGTCGACACAAGCTTTCTTAAGTGTCGACACTTTTCCTCTGGGTGTCGACACATGGACTTAGAAACTTTTAGCTTCAGTCCAGTGAATACCTAACCTGCACAAGTAACTCAAACAAACATCAAATACACTATGATGTATATCATTGAGTTAGGTGAGGCTTCTTCAAATCAGGTACATTTAACCAATGTACCCAACAATCTCCCCCTATTTGGAGAAGTCATAACCCTTAGTCAATGATATACACCACTCATAATTAAAAATTATAAAATGATGTAAAACAGGTATATGTCAACAGAGTTAAACTTAAACATGTAATAAAGCACACATGTATACTCATATAGCATTACAGAACAAACAAGAATTAGACACATTCTACTGAACAATCATGAAATATATTTATCAAAAATTGTTCATACATTGTTTGCAATCTATTTTCAATGATTTACAATAATGTTTAGATGTAACAGATTACAACATTCTTCAGTCTAATCTTAGTCTAATTCTGCTCTGGTTCTTTTATGACTATGCCTTTTCCAGCTTGCACTTTGGCCTTTACAGCAGCAGCAGCAGCAGGCTCAGCTTCAGCAGTCTTCTTCCCTTTGGAGTCCTTCTTCTTCTGTTCTTCAGCCTTGATTTTTTGCCTCTCAAAGTAATGATAGGGCTTAGGAAAGTACTTGCTAGGCTCCACAGCTGTTGGAGGTAGCTTTCCTAACTTAGCCTTCCTTCTATGTTGGACAATGGCTTCCTGCCTGATTTCATGCTTCCTCCATTCAGCTTCTGAGAACCATTTGTTCCTCTCATGTGCATTGTCCTTGGCTGCTTTCCAGGCTGTGAGAATGATGTTCCTAGAAGTAGGGCTCCACTGTTCAAAATCTGGTTTTTGCTCAGCAAGTTCCCTGAACTTCTTCTTTGATAGCCTAGTCTCTTCTTCTTTGTCCAAAGCCTCTTGCATAGCAGCTGTAATAGGTTGAACAACCTTTTCCAGAACAATATTAGGCTTACCAGCAGTTGGACTATACATTGTGCTTACATCAGCATGAACCATTTCAAAATCTGGAGGTGGATAGATCACCTGAGCTACTTCCTGTTGCTCACCTCCAAGATATGCACTTTGAATACCAGATTCAGCTACATTGTCATCATCACACAGGGGAGGATAGCCCAGTGTAGCTCTGATGGAATTAGAAATCCATTTGGCATGGTCAGAGCTAGCTTTGACTAACACCCTCTCCCCCTTTATGACTTCTTGTTCTACATGATCTCTCACATCATCTTTTGGAATCTGATTTGGCTGTCCAAATACCCGATTCCTTCCTTAAAATAAGGTCTAAGCTTGGTAAGCTGTTCAGAAATGACCTTCTGTGAATCTTTGATTGCAGTCTTGACAGCAGCAATTTCTTCCTGAAATACCTTATCAAATTCAGCCTTGGCAGCAGCAGAGGAGGTTGATGGTTCATCAGACTTATTCTTCAGTTCAGTGACTATTGCATTGTGAGATGCAGTCAAATTATCATTCATTCTGAGTTGATTCTCCAGCACATAGCCTTGCTTTAGTGCTATATCTTCTACCTTCTCTTTTATGGTTTCTTGATGTTTAGCCAGGAATACTACTGCATTGCCACCTTTGTGGAAGCATTCATTCATTTCCTTCTTATTTTGATTCATTTCAAACCTTATTGACTTGATATCTTGAGCTAGATCAAATTGTAGGGACTTTTGGCTTCATCAATATATGTCTCTATTGCCCTTCTTTGCTCATCCAGCTTTACTTGCATTGCTACCATTAGGCTACTATAATCAGTTGATGGAGCTTGTTGGACTAGTGAGTGTTGAGCAACAGTTTGTAGAGCTTTCTTATAGCTCTGACTCCTTCTTTTGAAGACAAAGAATTTCTTCTTTTGAGCTTGCTCAGCTTCATCATCCTCAGATTCTGATGTACTGGCTATATCCACCCTATCCTTAGGGCTGGATGGTTTTTCAGTTTGCACATCTTGTGCCTTCTCAGTATCTAGCCTTATAGGCTCTTCCTGAACATCCAAGTTCTCCCCCTCAGTAGCAGCACCCTTCTCTTCATCAGCAGCATTCTTATCCATATCAAAATCATCTTGATCTAAATTCAGAAATAGATCTTCCATTGTGTATTCAGCTGGAGACTGTGCAGGAGATGTACTGGTTTCATCAACTACTTTATCAGGAACTTGTGGCACAACAGCAGATGTGTCCTGAAGAACAACATCTGGTTCTTGAGTTGCTTGCTGATTTTGCTGATGGACATCAGACAAATCAGAATCCTATTACAGAAAAATCTAAGTATTAAGGTCAAAAAGTACCTCTTGGATAATATGTGTAGCTTGCTCACTCTCCAGTGTAGATGGTTCTTCTACACCTGGAAGCTCCCCCTGGATGTCAGCTGGCTCCTGAGGAGCAGGTGACTTCTCTGCAGCCTCATCCTCATGATTATCAGGAGTGAAAACAACATGTTCTTCACTGTCTGAGCTGCTGGAGGACTCCTGAGTCACAACAGCTATCTTCCTCTTCTTCTGTGGGGGTGAATCTTTCTTAGAAGCTTGTTTCTCAGGGGTGGTCAATTCCTTTGACAGCACCCTTTCCCACCTGGAGAAGATTCTCATGTCCATCCTTCTCATGTGGTTGATTTTGGTTCCAGCAGCAGTGCTCATTACCTCTGGAATTGATCCAGCCAGGTAGAGACTTAGTATCCTGCCCAGATTGGGCTTCTTCAGACTTTCCTTTACTTTCTCAAATACAATCATAGACCAATCTGTTTTGAGGTTGAAGATGATTCTGGTCATAATACTGAACATAGAGGCTGACACCCTGTCATGTCCTCCTAGTTTGCTTAGTATAACTTTGCCTACAACTTCAGACAGGAATTTGCCTTGAATGTTCATGCCCTTCCTGTTGAAAACTGATCCTATTTTCATCTTAGGATCAAGACCACACCAGGTGAGTGCTTCTCTGGTCTTAGATGTGGTCACTTCCTCTTCTTCTTGAATTTTAGGTAGCTGAAGTACCTTTCTCAAAGACTTGGGTGAAACCTTGACCTTGGTGCCATGCACCCTTGACTTAATTCTGTAGCCTGAGTCATCTACAGACGCTCCAGTAAGAAATTCAATAACTTCCTTCTTCCATATCTTGGTTGGTTCTGAAACCAAGAACTCCAATCCTGAATCGCTGACTAGGGTTATCACTGATTTGATTTCTTGATCACCGTCGTCGAATGCGCCTCGCACGAGCTCATAGCCTTCGTTAACGTTTTCTTCCAGCTTGGGAGCCATTAGGGTTGTGAGAATTAGTCTTTAGAGAAGAGAAATGTCGACACAAGAGTTTTGGTCTCGAAACTTTGAAAGCGTGTCGACAAACAAAGACAGAATCCTATTTATACCTTTCTGGTTTGAAGACGAACAGGCGGGATGGATTACTAAAGATGTGTCGACACTGGCAATAAGTGTCGACACTGACTTATAATGTCTCGACACACATGTGTCGACACAAGTTTAGTCAACAGATTTTATGTGTCGACACTTGGTTAAGTGTCGACACCACACTACTCGACATGTAGTCGAGACTTTACTTAGAAAATTCTGAGTAAAACTTAAGTGTCGACACCTTATTGGATGTGTTGACACCTACTCGACATGTGTCGACACTAACATTCTGTAGTGTCGACACCAACTCGACATGTGTCGACACTAACATTCTGAAGTGTCGACACCAACTTCCTAGATGTGTCGACACCATTTTCCTGAAGTGTCGACACTTACTATTCTGTGTCGACATAGACTTGTCTATGTGTCGACACCTTTTTACTTAGCCAATTTTTAGTTCTGTAAACTTAGTCTAAGTTTATCATACCTAGTTCAATTTTGAACCTATTAAACTTAGCTTCTTCTAAGGGCTTAGTGAACATATCAGCTATCTGATTATCAGTTCTAACATATTCAAGTGCAATATCATTTCTTTCTACATGCTCCCTAAGAAAGTGATATTTAATCTCAATATGTTTAGTTCTACTATGTGATACAGGATTGTTAGCTATTGAAATAGCACTAGTAGAATCACAGTAAAGTGGAGTTCTACTTACCTGAAATCCATAGTCTTCTAACTGATGTTGAATCCACAGAAGTTGAGCACAGCAACTTCCTGCAGCTACATATTCTGACTCAGCTGTGGAAATAGCCACACTGGTTTGCTTCTTACTGCTCCATGAAATGAGTCTTCCACCTAGGAATTGACAGGATCCAGTAGTGCTCTTTCTATCTTCTTTGCATCCTGCAAAGTCTGCATCTGAATAGCCTGTTAGATCAAAATCTCCATTCCTAGGGTACCAGAGGCCTAGATAAGGAGTGCCCTTTAGATATCTCAAGATTCTCTTGACTGCAGTCAAGTGAGACTCTTTAGGGCAGGCTTGATACCTGGCACAAACACATGTAGCATACATAATGTCAGGCCTACTTGCAGTCAAGTATAGTAGGGAGCCAACTATCCCTCTATACAAGGTTTCATCTACAGGTTTCCCTGCATCATCCTTGCTTAGAGACATACTTGACCCCATAGGAGTCTTCATGGTACTGGATGAATCCATACCATATTTCCTTATGAGTTCTAGGGTGAACTTTGACTGACATATGGACAAGCCACTTTCAGTCTGTTTAACTTGGAGACCCAAGAAAAACTTCAGCTCTCCCATACTACTCATCTCAAATTGACTTTGCATAAGCTTTGCAAACTTTTTGCAAAGGCTACTTTCAGTAGACCCAAATATAATGTCATCTACATATATTTGGACAAGTATTACTTTGCCTCTAGATTCCCTAAGGAATAGAGTCTTATCTATTTTCCCCCTTGAGAACTTGTTCTCAATGAGGAAACTAGATAGGGTTTCATACCAAGCTCTAGGTGCTTGTTTTAACCCATATAATGCTTTCCTAAGTCTATAGACATAATGTGGAAGAGTAGGATCAACAAAACCTGAAGGCTGCTCCACATATACTTCTTCTTTTAAATTACCATTAAGGAATGCTGACTTCACATCCATTTGGTATACTTTGAATCCTTGGTAGGTTGCATAGGCCAAGAACATCCTTATGGCTTCCAGTCTGGCTACTGGAGCAAAGGTTTGATCAAAATCAATACCTTCTTCTTGCCTATATCCTTTTGCAACCAGTCTTGCCTTATTCTTAATGATGACACCTTGTTCATCTAACTTGTTCCTGTAGATCCACTTTGTTCCTATCACATTGTGATCTTTAGGCTTAGGAACCAGATCCCAAACCTTGCACCTTTTGAACTGATTAAGCTCCTCCTGCATTGCTTCAGTCCACTGTGGATCTTGTATAGCTTCTTCAAATTTCTTTGGTTCTATTTGAGACAGAAAACTTGAATATACTACAGCATTCTGATTTCTGCTCCTTGTCTGAACACCTTGTCTTGGATCTCCAATTATCAGCTCTACTGGATGATCTCTTAGATGCCTGTTGGCTGGAGGCATCCTTACTTCTGGTTGAACTTCTTCAGCATCTTCATCAAGCTGAGTTCCTTGTACTTCTTACAGCTCCTTGTACATGTAGTTCTCCCCCTGGACATAAGCCATCTTCTTCTACTTGCTGTCTTGCAGCAGGTACATCTTCTATGGTTAGCTTGTCCATCTTCTTAGTAAGACCTGTGGGGCTGCACACATTACTAGACAACTCATTGTTAATTAGTTGTGTCTCATCAAAAACTACATGCACAGACTCCTCTACAACTTGTGTAGTCAAGTTGTAGACTCTATAAGCCTTACTATTATTGCTGTACCCAACAAACACTCCCTCTTGGGACTTGGCAGCAAACTTAGTTAAGTAAGACTTCCCATTGTTAAGTATGAAGCATTTGCAACCAAAAATCCTGAAATAGGATAGGTTTGGTTTCCTGCCTTTCACAACTTCATAGGGGGTCTTGTTTAACCTTTTAGTGATGGTAGCCCTATTTATCACATGGCATGCAGTGTTAACTGCTTCAGCCCAGAAATATTCTGGCAGTGATGAATCACTTAATAGGGTTCTACCAGCCTCTATCAAGGTCCTATTTTTCCTTTCAGCAATGCCATTTTGCTGAGGTGTTCTAGGTGAAGAGAATTCTTGAAATATCCCATAGTCTTCACACAGCTTTGTCATGCTTTCAGACTGAAACTCTGTACCATGGTCACTTCTAATTTTGACCACTGTACAGTTCAATTCATTCTGAATTTGCTTAACAAAACTATAGAAGACACTAGGTGTTTCAGATTTCTGCTTTAAGAAGAACACCCAGGAAAACCTTGAGTAGTCATCAACAACTACAAAGGTGTAGACCTTCCTACCTAAGCTGTGAACTGGCATTGGACCAAATAGATCCATATGCAAGAGGTATAAACACCTCACAGCATCTTTGTTGTCTAAGCTTCTAAAGGTGGATTTAGTCTGCTTGCCCTTTTGACAAGCTGAGCAAATGCCATCTTTGACACACTTAACTTGAGGACCATTCCTCACTAACTCTTTACTAAAGAGTTTGCCAATAGTCTTGTAATTAAGATGAGCAAGCCTCTTGTGCCATTTGACACATTGAGAGACTGTCTCATCAGCTACAAGACAAACTGGAGAACTATTGTTCTCAACCATAATGTCTAAACAATAGACATTTCTCTTTCTATATCCTGTCAAAATGATCTCTTGATCACTTGACCTCTTGATATGACAACCATTTTTAACAAATGAGATGTCATACCCTACATCACTTAATTGACTTATACTAATGAGGTTGTGTTTCAACCCTTTAACATAAGCCACTTGAGTAATGGTAACAAGGTTTGAAGAGATGTTACCAAACCCTTTGATGATTCCTTTTTCAGAACCACCAAAGGTCACCTTTGGACCATTTTTGATTGGAATGTAGTCCTTCAGTAGTCCCCTTGTTCCAGTCATATGTCTGGAACATCCACTATCCAAGTACCATGTAGGGGTATGGCCACTTGGATTCACCTGCAAAACAAATTAATGAACCTTAGAACCCAAAGTAAACTTGGGTCCTTGGTGATTGTTAGTTTGCAATTTGACATAGCTACCTGCTGGCTTTCCAACAGGTAACTTGCTACTCAACTTGGCACTGGCATTGTGCCAACAATCCAAGGCAAAGTGGCCAACCTTGCCACAACACCAGCATTCAAACTTGTTGTACCTTTGCTTAGGTACAACCTTTGCTGTCTTGACTACAGCAGCCTTGTTGAATGTTGGGGCTTTGCCCTTGGACTTGGACTGATCTGAACAGTCCTAACTGGTTTAATAAAACCCAATCCAGCCTTTCCTTTATGATGAACAAATTCATCAATCAAGGGTAGCACTGATTTAGGTTTTGAAAACCTAGCAACTAGCTCTCTTTCCTTCTGGAGATTGTCTCCAGTCTCTTAATTTGATCATTCTTAAATGTAATAGTACCCATCTGAATCACAGTAATGTGTTTCAGCCTGGCTACTTCATTCAGTTTTTGATCATACTGCTTCTCAAAATCTGTTGCAGCTGCCTTGAGATCAGCAATCTCCTTTGCCTGACTTTTGGCTAGGATCTTGCTTTTCTTATAGGCTTGCAACAGTACTTGGTATTCATCTAAGAGCTGATGAATATCTCCCTCAGATTCAGAAACACTTCCATCACTTGATGAAGATGATTCTGACTCTGAACTAGAACTGGAATCTGAACTTAAGTTAGACTTTGTACCTGACTAGGTCCTGGCTGCTCCAGGATTTTGGTACTTTCAGTCAATGCCATCAGTCCTTGGCACTGACACTCTTCTTGTTCATAGATTGATTCCATGATCTGCATAAACTCTTCTTCTTCTTCAGCAAATAGCCCTATGTAGGCTTCAGCATCTGTCTCAGTGTCTGAAGAAGAAATGTCTGAAAGAGTCTTCTCATTCTTTGCAACAAAGGACTTCTCCTTCTTTCCTTTGAAGTGAGTCTTCTTTTTGTCACTGGATTCTTTCCTTCTTTCAGGACAATCTGCAATAACATGACCCTGTCTATTGCAGCAGTAACACACAATCTTAGACCCAGTTGCCTTACTAGTCTTTGTCTTTTTCTTATCCTTCTTTGAAGGCTTCTTCTCCTGATACTGGACTTCTTTCCCTTTGGAATATGAAGGTCTGGACCTCCACTGTTTCTTCTTAAGGAATTTCTGAAAATGTCTGGTGAATGCAGCAAAATCTTCATCACTTTCACTGCTTGTAGATTTAGTGCTAACAGACTCATCAGATTCTGATTCAACTACCTCTGGAGGAGGAGTTGATGACTTAGTCCTGTTCTTTCTAGGTACTTCTGACTTAAAGGCAACAGTCCTTTCCCTGTGTTCAGTCCTTGTTGACTTTTCCTCCTCTTTTCTTACTGACAATTGCATCTCATAAGATAACAACTTGCCAAACAGTGTGGGAGGAGGAATTTCTCCCAACTTTGCCATTTCTCTGATGGCACAGATCTTAGTGTCCCAATCTTTGGTTAGGGACCTTAAGAACTTATCATTCAATTCATAGTTAGTGAACTCTCTTCCATAGGACATGAGTTCATTAACAATTCTATAAAACTTCTTGTAGCATTCAGTGATGCTATCTCCTCTTCCTTGCCTAAAGCTCTCATATTCTTGATTAAGCAAGGACTTCCTATCTTGTCTTACTTCTTCAGAACCTTCCATGTAGACAATGAGGGTATCCCACATTTCTTTTGCTGTTTTACAGTGAATAAGGTTCTGGAAGGTGGCATCATCAATTGCACTAACTATGATGTTCTGTGCCCTTTTGTCCATTGTAGCTAGGACAATCTCATCCTTGGTCATCTCAGAAAAATCCTTTGGAGTTCTCTGTGTAGCATCCAAGACTGAAATCTTCATGGGCACATAAGGCCCTTCTTTGACTGTGATGTAGATCCTAGGGTCAGAGGCCTCCATGAACAGCCTTACCCTTTCTTTCCAGATTCCAAAAATCTCCTTTCTGCATATGGGCAGTTTCATTGAACCCAATTCCTTGTGATTCTCTGAAGACCCCATGTTTCTTGATTTTCTTGAAACTGTTTCCTGACTTATACTGAATCTGCCAAACTGGATCTCCTCAGACAGTTAGTCCTTTTTGAGGAACCTCGCTTTGATACCACTTGAAAGATATGGTACCTAAACACCTAGAGGGGGGGGGGGGTGAATAGGTGACCTAAACCTTTTTGCAATTTTGTTGGCAGCACAACAGTTATTTCACAGATTATTACAACTAACAGCAATTACAGAAATAAACAGTAATTCCACAGCACAGCACAGCACAGAAGACACACTAATTTATAGTGGTTCCCCAATCTTTGGGTACATCCACTTTCCCCCTTCGCCTATCTAGCAGTGTACTAGATTCGGCCAAACTTCTCCACTAACTCAGAACCCAACTAGGTTCCTACCTCAGGCCCAAAGCCTTACACTCAGCCAAAAGGCCTACACTCAGCCACCCAGGCCTACACTCAGCCAATTAAGGCCTACACTCAGAGTTCTTCAACTCCTACACTCAGGCAACCAAGCCCTACCCTCAGCCTTTATAATATAGGCTTACAATTCTCTCAGATCCAATGGATCCTACAAGTTAAAATAGAAAGTACAATAGCTAACTCTACAACTCAGAAAATAAGAGAGGAGTTGAGAGATTCTTGAACAGTTCTTGGAAGAACTCAGTTAGATCCAAACTGACTTAGCTTCCTTCAAAGCTTCTTGATTAGAACTGAATTAGTCTGAATCTTCTGCAGTTATTCCTTGACCTCTGCTTCTTGAAATCCAGATGACTCTGAATTCTTCTTCTCAGCCTTAGTTCCAAAGACTGAATACTTGGTTGGAGCTCTCTCTCTCCAACTTCTTAGATCTGCCGATGCACAGCAAGATCTTCTTGTGTTGATACTCAATATACCACTTTTACAAAGATCTGAACTCTCTCTGTCAAATACTTTTTCAACTACTTCTATATCACTTCATCAATCTTGATCAATCAATCAATCTTAGTCTGTAAACTATGGGTGCCTATTTATAGGCTTCCTTCATGGTAACCGGCTGGTCCGGTTCATAACAGACTTCTGATATCTCTGACAGTTGATGTAGACCGGCTGGATCGGCAGCTGTCATGTCAACCAGTCACTTCTTGAAATTTCTCTAACTGTCAGATAGTGTCGAGACTTTCTGTTCTTAAGTGTCGACACTTATAGGCCAAGTGTCGACACATGTTGTGTAAGTGTCGACACAAGTCTACAAGGTGTCGACACAATTCCTTGTATGTCTCGACACAGATTCTTCTGCATGTGTCGACACTGAAATTGAGTGTCGACACAAGTACTTGTACTTCATTCTTTAACTGTATTCTTCTAAGTGTCGACACATCTTCTTTGTGTCGACACATCTTCATGTGTTGAAACTGTCAAGTGTCGACACTGCTTCTTGGTGTCGACACAAGTCTTCACTTTAGTTTCTTCAGCTGAGTGTCGACACATTCCTTTAGTGTCGACACTTGTACTTAGAATATTTTGTAACTTTTCTGTTCTTTGCTAAGTGTCGACACAGCTCCTTGTGTCGACACTTTCTTCAAGTGTAGAGTCTCTAGCTAAGTGTCGACACATTGTGCTGGGTGTCGACACTTTCTTCAAGTGTTGACTCTTCTGGTTGTGTGTCGACACATTGTGCTGAGTGTCGACACTTTCTTCAAATACTGACTCTTAAGTATAGTGTCGACACATTGTGTTGAGTGTCGACACTTACTTCAAATACTGAGTCTTTAGCTAAGTGTCGACACATTGTGCTGGGTGTCGACACTTCCTTTAAGTGTTGACTCAGCTCTTCTAGGTGTCGACACTTCTGCTAAGTGTCGACACAACTTTTCTGCATTCTTCTACACTGAGTGTCGACACAGCTCCAAGTGTCGACACTTTCTGACTGGTGTCGACTCTTCTTCCCAGGTGTCGACACAATGACTCCAAGTGTCGACACTGCTTGTCTGGGTGTCGACACAAGCTTTCTTAAGTGTCGACACTTTCCCTCTGGGTGTCGACACATGGACTTAGAAACTTTTAGCTTCAGTCTAGTGAATACCTAACCTGCACAAGTAACTCAAACAAACATCAAATACACTATGATGTATATCATTGAGTTAGGTGAGGCTTCTTCAAATCAGGTACATTTAACCAATGTACCCAACAGGCAGTAAGGTAGAGCAAGGATCCAATTATGCTTCTGTACTTAGTTTCATCAAAAGGTTTCCCTTTTTCATCATTGTCCAGAGACATAGTTGAGCCCATTGGAGTCCTCATAGAGGTTGCGTTCTCCATTCCAAATTTCTTAATTTGCTCTTTGGTGAACTTGGTCTGTGAGATGAAAATTCCATCTTCAGATTGTTTCACCTGAAGCCCTAAGAAATACCTCAGCTCGCCCATACTGCTCATTTCAAACTACCCTTGCATAAGTTTTGAGAACTTTTTGCAGAGGTTGTCATCTGTAGAGCCAAAAATGATGTCGTCGACATAGATTTGCACTAGAAAAATCTTGCCTTTTATTTCCCTAAGAAATAATGTCTTGTCTATCTTTTCCCTTGTGAACTTGTTCTCAAGTAGAAAGGTAGATAGCGTTTCATACCAAGCTCTAGGAGCTTGTTTCAAACCATATAGGGTCTTGTGCAGAAAATAGACATGATAAGGAAAGTTAGGATCAACGAAACCTGGAGGTTGTTCCACATACACTTCCTCCTTTATGTTACCATTTAGGAAGGCCGACTTCACGTCCATCTGATAGACGGTGAAGCCTTTGAAAGCAGTATATGCTAGGAACAACCTTATTGCCTCCATCCTCGCCACTAGAGCATATGTTTGGTCGAAGTCGATTCCTTCTTCTTGACGATAGCCTTTAGCGACGAGTCTGGCCTTGTTATTTATGATAGTTCCGTCTTCGTCCATCTTGTTCCTGTAAACCCATTTTGTTCCAATGATGTTCTTTCCTTTGGGTCTTGGAACAAGTATCCACACATTACAGCGCTTGAACTGATTTAGCTCTTCTTCCATTGCTATTATCCATGATGCGTCTGAGTTTGCTTCTTCAAATTTCTTTTGTTCAACCTGTGAGAGAAAACTCAAATGAAGATTCTCATTAGTTGTACCTCTTCGAGTTCTGACACCATCCCAGGGATCTCCTATGATCTGGTCCATGGGGTGATTCTTCAGATGTCTGAGCTCTAGAGTTCTTGCATCTGGAGTATCTTCAATCACTGGAGTGATTTCTTCATCCTGGATGATCTCTTCATTTTGATCATCAGCCTCTCCAATAGGAGTTGGAGTGGTGATCTTAATAAATTTCTCGCCTTTGTCTTCGGACGGATCATCCAAGCTAGTTTCTTTCAGCTTTTCACCTGCATCTTCAATGAGCACACTAGATGGATTGCTTTGCAGCAAGCTCGTCTCATCAAATACAACATGTAGTGATTCTTCCACCACCAGGGTTTTTCTATTAAATATCCTATATGCCTTACTATGGCTACTATAGCCTACAAAAATACCTTCAAAGCTCTTTTTCCTGAACTTGGTGGTATGATACTTACCATTGTTAAGTATGAAGCATTTACAACCAAAGATTCTAAAGTATGAGACCGTTGGTTTCCTGCCTTTCAGAAGTTCGAAAGGTGTCTTATTGTGTTCTTTGTTTATGAGTGCTCGATTTTGCACGTGGCATGCAGTGTTGACGGCTTCAGCCCAGAAGTACTCCGGTAGTGAAGCATCACTCAACATGGTCCTGCAGGCCTCTATGAGTGTTCTGTTCCTTCTCTCAGCCACTCCATTCTGCTGTGGAGTACGAGGAGAGGAAAACTCATGAAAGATACCTAAGCTTTCACAGAATTCTATCATGGCCCCGGATTTGAACTATGTTCTGTTGTCACTTCTGATTTTGACTATGGAGCAGTTGTATTCATTCTGGACTTTCCTGATAAAGTTAGTAATGATGTCGAAGGTATCTGACTTGTGTTTCAGAAATAACACCCACGCAAAGCGCAAGAAGTCATCAACAATTACCAATGTATAGTCCTTACCTCCCAAACTTCTAATTTACAGTGGACCAAACAAGTCCATGTGTAGTAGATGGATACATCTGTTAGAGTGTTTGCCAATAATGCTTTTAAAGGTAGCCCTTATTTGCTTGCCTTTTACGCATGCATGACAAGGCCTGTCTTTGACGTATTTGACATTTGGGGCATCACGTACTAAGTTCATTGAAAATAGTTTATTAATGCTTTTGAAATTAATATGTGCTAGTCTCTTGTGTCATTGTTCACCAAGAGAAGCACTATCTTTTGCTAAAAGACACACTGGTGTAGAGGAATCTATACAGATGAAATTTAAACAAAAAATATTCCTGCTTCGAGTGCTGGATAGAATCGTTTCCATATTGTCAACGGATTTTATCAAGCACTTATCAGCATGGAACTCAACTATGTATCCTTTATCGCAGAGTTGGCTAATGCTAATGAGATTGTGTTCCAATCCTTCGACATAGGCCACATCCGAGAAGGATGCATTGCCGTTGTTGGGTATTGTATCCACAACGTACCTGATTTGAAGAAGCCCCTGAACAAGCTAAGGTAAATATGCAATGTTTTTGACAAAATATTTCAAGTTGTGCTTGCAGTTATTCCACGCTAAGTGCACACCAATGTCAGGGTGCAGTAGGTCAATATACACGGGTCTGCACGACGTAATCCCTCATTGAGCAGATCAGTGTGTTGGCCTACGTGTACTCTCTCTATTGGAGTGCACTTACTTTCAAGTACAGGGCTGTGTTTATGCAAGAGCAGACAAGGAGCAAGTATGAGTCAAAGAGCAGCTCAGAGGCGTAAGACGAAAAATCGTCTAAGTATAAATCGACGAGAATCACCAAGTGATTCTCGCCGATTCGGCGAGAATCACTAGTGATTCTCGCCGAATCGTCGAGAATCATTAGTGATTCTCGCCGACTCTATCCGGCTACCTCAAAGCGGTGCCAAGTAAGATTCGGCGAGAATCACTAGTGATTCTCGCCGAACCTATCGTTCAGCAGATCATGGCCAAGTAATATTCGTCGAGAATCAACAAGTGATTCGGCGAGAATCATCAAGTGATTCGGCGAGAATCACTAGTGATTCTCGACGAATCGTCGAGAATCACTAACTGATTCTCGCCGATTCGTCGAGAATCACCTTCGATTCTCGCCGATTTTGACTTAGGCAATTTCCTAGAAACCGCTGGACCGGCTTCTGCCGCTGACACTGTTCTGAACCGGGGTTAGGGTTTCTTCAGGTGGGACCCATAACGGTTATAATGGGGTATTTCCACCGTATAAATATACGAGTATTTTTGAACAGTTGAGACACACAGAAAGAAGCCGGGCGACGATCTTGACCTAAAATCGCGAATCTGCTCCGCCGCCGCCGTCGCCGCGCAAGCAAGTCATTCGCCGACCTTGATTGAGATTTCTTCCTGATCTTCCAGCAACAGAAGCTTAGCCAAGCTTAGAGTCTCACGTGTCTATCCAGAGATCCCTTGTCTCTCGACTTGTTGATCGGGAAAAACTTCCCCGTCTGAATCGATTGAGACGATCGATCCTAGAGTGACCGTTGGAAGACCTAGCTAGCTTCGCTACGAAGTTTGGATCTCCAAAGTACAGCAGCCGCACATCGTTGTCGCCGCCGATCCTGTGAACCTAGCCGCCGCCCATCTTGCCGCCGTCGGTTCCGGGGAGATTCTCTCCAAGAGAGATCTAGGGTTGTGGACTCCTCGTGGACTTCAAGAACACGTCATCAACGAAGAGGGACACCTTAGTCTCCAAATGTAGTTTGTATCTCTTGTACATTCTAGTTTTACTTTTGTTGTAAAGGAACTTTGGTTCCTAGTTGTAAGGGTTGGGTGCAACCCGTGTTGTGGGAGTGTTGACTCCTACGTGTGGAAGGGTTCCTTCCGATAGTGCAAGGATTGGATTTCAATCCTGTTGGTGAAGAGACCGAGTCGTCCCTTGTTGGAAGATAGGTCGAAGGGGGAAAGTGGATGTACCCAAATCGGGGAACCACTATAAATAGCTTGTGTATTCTGTGTGCTGTGCTGTTTATTTTTATTGTGCAGGTACAATTTTAAATTCCGCAAAAACGCTGCACGTCACCTATTCCCCCCCCCATAGGTGAAGATAGTTGACACTAGGTGGACTTTTAAGTGGTATCAGAGCGAGGTTCCTCATCAAAAAGGTTAACACCTTGAGTTGAATCCTGCCGCTAGTGTCAAGAAGGAGGCAAACATCTACTATGGACGGGCTCAAGTTCACAGGCAAGATCCCAGTGTGCACCAGGCTCAACTTTCCTATCTGGAAGGAAAGGATCAGGTTCTACATGGAAGCAGTTGATCCTCGACTCTTCATGATTGTGGAGGAGGGACCTTATGTCCCCACTAAGGTCTCCACCATTGATCCTACCAAGAAAGTGCCGAAGAAACTTTCTGAAATGGACAAGGATGAGATGGTGCTAGTGGGACTTGACAAGAAGGTGCAGAACATTCTGGTCAGCGCGGTTGATGACTCAATGATGTAGGACTTCTGCAACTGCAGGACAGCACAGGAGATCTGGCATTGCCTGATCATCCTAATGGAGGGCACTGATAAAGTGAGGGATGATCGGAGATCCCTCCTGAACCAGAAATATGAGGCCTTCAGACAAGGGCCTAAGGAAGAGATCAGAGTCACCTACGAGAACTTCCTCAAGATTGTCAACGCCCTCAAAGGATACGGAAGAGTGTTCACTAATGGTGAACTCAATGATAAATTCCTTAGGTCCCTTACTAAGGAATGGGACACAAAGATCTGCGCCATCCGAGAGTTTGGCAGACTAGCTGAAACAGACACGCAAATTCTGTTTGGGAAGCTAATGTCCTATGAGCTTCAACTGAACACCAGGAAAGCAGAAGAAGAAGCAGAGAAGGCTGCAGCCAAAGAAAAGACTGTGGCTCTAAAAGCCAGTCACTCCAGAAAAGGTAAGGGTGCGGTTTCATACCGTGCCAGGAATAAGGATGAGGAGGAGGACTCCGAGCCATGCTCCTCCAGCTCAGAGCTGTCGGAGGAGGATTTCTCCCTCATCACCCGAGAGTTCAAGAAGTTCCTCAAGATGAGGAATCAAAGAAAGAAAGACGGTTCCTCCTCCAGAAATCAGAAGAAAAATTATTCTTCTGACAGGTATGCTTCTAAACCGAACAAACATCGCTCCTCTGACATTATTTGCTTTGGATGCAATAAGCCAGGACACGTCGTGGCCGACTGCTATCAAGGCAAGAGAGAAAAAAGGAAAGGAGAGGAGCACAAATCCACTAGAGATAAGAAGAAAGAGCGGAGCTACATCACCAAAAGGCCAAAGACACTGAGTGAGTCTGATTCCTCAGACTCCAGTGATGATGAGGAAGCCTACTTCGGGCTGGTGGGTCGCTCCGACTCAGAAGGAGAATGCCCCCCATTTACTGGGAAGGTAAAAGCTCACACCCCTCTCTCCGACTCTGAATCTGATCCTGAGTCTCAGGATGATGAACCAGAAGATAGCCTTTTGGCCCGTGAAGCGGAGCTCCTCGAGAAGTATGAGCTTTTGATCAACACTTTCGAGGAGTGCCGTAAGAGATTGAAGGCTGAGAAAAAGGAAGTTATATTCCTTAAGGGTGAGTGTGTCTCCCTAAGGGAAGAGGTCACCAGTTTGATTTCTCTCCGACAGGAGCACCTTGACCTGACTTCAAAGCACTCAGAGTCTCTTAAACTCCTTGATCTTAAGCAGGAGGAAGTCGATAAGTTGGAAGAACAACTTGCGGCAGAAAGGAAGATCATCAAGAGCTTCTCTATGCCAAAAACTGTTCTTCCAGTAGTTGATACCTTCTCTGCTCAGGCCAAAGGAGTTGGCTTGGGGCATGTAGGGGTATCTGGTTCCTCATCTAGGAGAAACCGGAACCAGAGGAAGAATAAGGCCGCCAAGAAGGCCTCTACTGATGAAAAGGGAAAGGCTCCGCTCAGTCCTATTGCGTTCAGAAAGTCTAGCTTTCCTTGCAACCAACATGACTTTGAATCAACCTTTGGTCATCATTTCCGGCCCTCGGTTGCAAAGCCAAAGAGCCGATATGATGGTTGGACCTTTCCCCGGAACTTCGGTGAGAGTGCCTTCAAGGCACCTTATGAGGAAATCCACATGGGAAATTATGGTCAATTCTCTAGCGGCCATAATGGAAAGCAGGCACCAAGAGTCAAGCCTGTTATACTGACGAAACAGAAGGTGAAGAAGTCATGTGACTGCAATCACTATGAGGCCTCCACCTCCAGATCCAAGGCCCCGGCTGTACCCACCATTCCCAGGGTAATGCAGGAGCCTAGGAAGAGGTACAACAGATTCGACTGTTGGTGTTGTGGCAAAGTCGGTCACTTTGCCGTGGATTGTTGGTTTAATCCAAGGTATAACGAGACTCCCTATGTTAGCACTACGAGGCCGACCACTCGTAAGGTTAACCAACCGAGGGGGAGTATGCTAACCAGGAATCTAGGACCCAAGTTCGATTGGGTTCCTAAGGGAAATTAATTTTGTTTTGCAGGAATGTCCAAAGGCCACCAAAACGCCGATCTGGTATTTGGACAGTGGATGCTCCCGGCATATAACTGGGATAAGAAGCCTGCTGCGTGATTACACTCCAGTCGAGAATGGACCCAAAGTCATCTTTGGAGGGTCAGATCGAGGAGTCACCAGAGGTTACGGTATGATTTCCAATGGTATAATCTCTATCACCAACGTGGCTTACGTTGAAGGGTTAAACCATAACCTGATCAGTGTAAGTCAGTTATGTGATAAAGTTTATGACGTTAAGTTCTGCAAGGATAAATGTCTGATAATTTCACGTACCTCTTCTGAGACGGTATTATCAGGCATTAGGAGCAGAAATATCTTCTGCTTAGATTTTCTCAGTGTAGATTCATCTACCCCCATATGCCTTGTGGCAACAGGCAGTGCATCTCTTTGTGATCAATGGCACAAGAGATTGGCACATATTAATTTCAAGACAATCAGTATGATGTTTTCTAAGAACTTAGTAAGGGATGCGCCCATTATCAAGTGCATCAAAGATAGCCCCTGTCCTGCATGCCAGATGGGCAAACAGACTCGGGCTACCTTTAAGAGCATTACAGACAAAGACTCTTCCCGGTGTTTTTATCTTTTACATATGGACTTGTTTGGTCCAATGCAAGTTCATAGCTTGGGAGGCAAGTCCTATACGCTAGTGATAGTTGATGATCATTCTCGGTTTACATGGGTGTTCTTCTTAAAATGAAAGTCAAATATGTTTGACATCTTCACTAGCTTTGTCAAGCAAGTTCAGAACGAATTTAACTGCTCAGTGGTCAAAATCAGAAGTGACCATGGAACAGAATTCGAATCTGGTGCTATGACAAAGTTTTGTGAAGAACAAGGTATCTTTCATGAGTTTTCCTCCCCGCGCACTCCTCAGCAAAATGGAGTTGCGGAGAGGAGAAATAGAACTCTCATTGAAGCCTGCACGACAATGTTGAAAGACGCTTCTCTCCCGGAATACTTCTGGGCAGAGGCTGTCAATACAGCTTGTCATGTACAAAACCAAGCATTGATCAACAAGCATCATCGTAAGACGTCTTACGAGCTACTAAAAGGCAGGAAACCAACCATGTCCTACTTGAGGATCTTTGGTTGCAGATGCTATGTACTGAATAATGGGAAGTACCCGCGTACTAAATTTAGTGAAAAATGCTTCGAAGGCATATTCATGGGCTATAGTTCCCACAGTCGGGCATATAGGGTCTTCAATAAGAAAACACTAGTGGTAGAAGAATCAATAAATGTTGTATTTGATGAAGGAAGTTTGCTTAACAGCAATTCTTCCAGTGGTATTCTTGAAGATGCAGGTGCATGACTTGAACAGCTGGATCTCAATGAGACCGCTAAAGATGATACTCCTAAGTACGTCAAAGTTTCCACCTCCACGTCATTGGGGAATGTTGAAGATCAAAATGGAACAAATATCTTAGAAGAAGGAGAAGCCCAAGAAGTAATCAAAGCTCCAGATGCCAGACTTCTAGAGCTCCGGCACGTGAGGGATCATCCTAGAGAACAGATCATTAGAGACCCTCATGTCGGTGTCAGAACTCGAAGAGGTACTATTAACGAAGTATTGCATCTTAGCTTCCTGTCACAGGTTGAGCCAAAGAAGTTCGACGAGGCGAACAAAGACGCGGCTTGGATTTTGGCCATGCAAGATGAACTACATCAATTCGAACGATGCAACGTGTGGACGCTGGTTCCCAGACCACACAAGCAGAATGTGATTGGCACCAAGTGGATCTTCAGAAACAAACTGGATGAACATGGTGTCATCGTAAAGAACAAGGCCAGGCTGGTGGCTCAAGGTTACAGACAGGAGGAGGGGATTGACTTCGACCAGACCTTCGCACCAGTGGCAAGGCTCGAGGCAATCAGATTGTTCCTGGCGTATGCTTCGCACAAAGGATTCACAGTCTATCAAATGGATGTGAAATTAGCTTTCTTGAACGGAGACCTGAAGGAGGAAGTATACGTCGCTCAACCCCCAGGTTTTGTCAATCCTACTTATCCCAATCATGTATACTTCCTTAATAAAGCTCTATATGGCTTAAAACAAGCTCCACAAGCTTGGTATGAGACTTTATCTAGTTTTCTTCTTGAGAACAAGTTCTCTAGAGGTAAAATAGATAAAACATTGTTTCTCAGGGAAGTCAAAGGCAAGATTTTGCTGGTGCAAATCTATGTCGATGACATTATATTCGGCTCAACGGACAACAATCTTTGCAAAAAGTTTTCTAAACTTATGTAAGGAATGTTTGAAATGAGCAGTATGGGAGAGCTCACGTATTTCTTGGGGCTTCAAGTGAAACAGTCTGAGGATGGAATCTTCATCTCTCAGACGAAGTTCACAAATGAAATACTCAAGAAATTCGGCATGGAGAGTGCAACCTCTATGAGGACTCCAATGGGATCCCCTATGTCTCTGGATAAGGATGAGAAAGGTAAACCTTTCGATGAAACCAAATACAGAAGCATCATTGGATCCCTGCTCTACCTTACTTCCAGTAGAACGGATATCATGTTCTCCACATGTGTCTGTGCCAGATATCAGGTGAACACTAAGGAATCTCACTATGTCGCTGCAAAGCGAATTCTAAGATACCTTAAAGGTACTCCCAATCTTGGCTTGTGGTACCCGAGAAACAATGATGTCGAGCTAATAGGGTTTTCAGATGCTGATTTTACAGGGAGTATGGATGACAGTAAAAGCACCTCCGGGACGTGTCAATTCCTCGGACGAAGGCTTATTTCATGGAATAGCAAGAAACAGAATTGTGTTGCAACCTCCACAGCAGAGTCTGGGTACATCTCGGCAGGCAGCTGTTGCGCACAACTCCTATGGATCAGAAACCAATTAGCTGACTACGACCTTCAGTTCATGGAAGTTTCAATGTACTGCGACTCCTCCAGTGCAATTGTGATTGCCAACAATCCGGTATCGCACAGCAGAACGAAGCATATTGAAGTGCGCTACCACTTCATTCGGGAGCATGTGGAAAACAAGGACATCTCTCTCTGTTATGTCCCCACGGACAAGCAGATTGCAGATATATTCACAAAGCCCTTAGACGAGGCCAAGTTCAGTCTTTTCAAAACTGAATTGGGGATGCTAAATTATGAGGAATGAAGACTACAGAAGCTCCAAGATCATGCCTCTAGGGGGAGCCTCTGCCAGGAACTCCATTGTGAGCACAGGTGCAAGAACTGAGGGGGATCAAGGGGTCAAATGCTACAGACCCAGATTTGTAGAAGCCGAAAAGGGGGAGATTACCCTCTCGGCTACGGCTAAGGTGGCTCCAAGTTTGCTCTCATTAAATTGGTATTGGTAATGAATATCTCTCTCAGCTAAATTTCAAGGTTATGATTTTCATTCCCATACGCTTTATTCACCTTAGCTTGTAGGGTTTAGGCTTCTTTAAATAGGGGAAGATTGTTGGGTATTGTATCCACAACGTACCTGATTTGAAGAAGCCCCTGAACAAGCTAAGGTAAATAGGCAATGTTTTTGACAAAATATTTCAAGTTGTTCTTGCAGTTATTCCACGCTAAGTGCACAATAATGTCAGGGTGCAGTAGGTCAATATACACGGGTCTGCACGACGTAATCCCTCGTTGAGCAGATCAGTGTGTTGGCCTACGTGTACTCTCTCTATTGGAGTGCACTAACTTTCAAGTACAGGGCTGTGTTTATGCAAGAGCAGACAAGGAGCAAGGATGAGTCAAAGAGCAGCTCAGAGACGTAAGACGAAAAATCGTCTAAGTATAAATCGACGAGAATCATCAAGTGATTCTCGCCGATTCGGCGATAATCACTAGTGATTCTCGCCGAATCGTCGAGAATCATTAGTGATTCTCGCCGACTCTATCCGGCTACCTCAAAGCGGTGTCAAGTAAGATTCGGCGAGAATCACTAGTGATTCTCGCCGAACCTATCGTTGAGCAGATCATGGCCAAGTAATATTCGTCGAGAATCAACAAGTGATTCGGCGAGAATCATCAAGTGATTCGGCGAGAATCACTAGTGATTCTCGACGAATCGTCGAGAATCACTAACTGATTCTCGCCGATTCGTCGAGAATCACCTTCGATTCTCGCCGATTTTGACTTAGGCTATTTCCTGGAAACCGCTGGACCGGATTCTGCCGCTGACACTGTTCTGAAACGGGGTTAGGGTTTCTTCAGGTGGGACCCATAACGGTTATAATGGTGTATTTCCACCGTATAAATATACGAGTATTTTTGAACAGTTGAGACACACAGAAAGAAGCCGAGCGACGATCTTGACCTAAAATCGCGAATCTGCTCCGCTGCCGCCGTCGCCGCGCAAGCAAGTCGTTCGCCGACCTTGATTGAGATTTCTTCCTGATCTTCCGGCGATAGAAGCTTAGCCAAGCTTAGAGTCTCACGTGTCTATCTAGAGATCCCTTGTGTCTCGACTTGTTGATCGGGAAAAACTTCCCCGTCCGAATCGATCGAGACGATCGATCCTAGAGTGACCGTTGGAAGACCTAGCTAGCTTCGCTACGAAGTTTGGATCTCCAAAGTACAGCAGCCGCACATCGTTTTCGCCGCCGATCCCGTGAACTAGCCGCCGCCCATCTTGCCGCCGCCGGTTCCGGGGAGATTCTCTCCAAGAGAGATCTAGGGTTGTGGACTCCTCGTGGACTTCAAGAACACGTCATCAACGAAGAGGGACACCTTAGTATCCAAACGTAGTTTGTATCTCTTGTACATTCTAGTTTTACTTTTGTTGTAAAGGAACTTTGGTTCCTAGTTGTAAGGGTTGGGTGCAACCAGTGTTGTGAGAGTGTTGACTCCTACGTGTGGAAGGGTTCCTTCCGATAGTGCAAGGATTGGATTTCAATCCTGTTGGTGAAGAGACCGAGTCGTCCCTTGTTGGGAGATAGGTCGAAGGGGGAAAGTGGATGTACCCAAATCGGGGAACCACTATAAATAGCTTGTGTATTCTGTGTGTTGTGCTGTTTATTTTTATTGTGCAGGTACAATTTTAAATTCCGCAAAATGCTGCACGTCACCTATTCCCCCCCCCCCCCATAGGTGAAGATAGTTGACACTAGGTGGACTTTCAGCCGTTAGTAATCATACCATAGCCTCTAGTAATTCCACGGTCTAAACCTCCAAAGATGACCTTTGGTCCGTTCACGACTGGAGTAAAGTTCTGAATGAGGCTTCTAGTCCCGATCATATGCCGAGAGCATCCGTTGTCCAAGTTCCAGATGTGCGTTTTGTTGGCCTTTGGACATCCCTGCAATCATAATCAATTTGACTTAGGAACCCAAACACGTGTGGGTCCTTGGTCTCGGTTTAGAATACTCCCCCTACAAGTGTTAGCATTATGAGCTGTCTTTCTTATATTGCTGACATGAGGGGTTGCAGCATTTCTGGAATTGAACCAGCAATCTATGGCGAAGTGACCAACCTTGCCACAACACCAACATTCAAATCTGTTGTACCTTTGCCTCAAGATCTCCTGCTTGACCTTATGGAATTTTGGTCTAGCAGGGGTAGCATTCTTGGAGGAAGATCCCTCATGGTGATGACAATCACATGGCTTTTTCTCCTTTATGGGCTTCTCTACAACAGGCATTGTCTTTGGTGCCTTCTTGAAGTTATGCCCATGATTGAAAGGGCCATAGATCTGAAGAATAACTTCTTCATAAGGTGCCTTAAAGACACTCTCGCCAAAGTTTTGGGGTCAAGCCCATCCTTAATAGCGGGACTTTGGCTCTACATAGGTAGGCCTAGCAAAGTGCCCGTAGGATGAGTCAAAATCAAACTCATTTGATGGAAAGATGACATTTTTGAATGTAGTTTGATTTTGAGGGGCTTTTCCCTTTTCTTCGGCTTAGGACTTTTTGGCGGCCTTATTTTTTCGTTGATTCTTGTTTCTCCTAGAGGATTTACTAGGAGTTTCTTCATGGCCAAGTCCAGCTCCCTTGGCCTTTGCTGAGAATTCAACAATGAATGGAAGAATTGTTTTGGGCTTCGAGAAACTCTCAACAAGTTTCCTTTCAGTTGCAAGTTGGGCTTCCAATCCTAAGATGATCTTCTCCTTAAGGTCAAGGTGCTCAAGAGCCTTGTTATATTCTTCAATAGCATTATTGAAGTTTTCTTCGAGGGAGTCAGTCTTTGCGACTTTCTCTCTCAAGATGCTCTCTTCGGCTTTTAAAGATTTGATCTCTTTAGCCTGAGTCTTCACGACTCGACGACATTTGTCGTAGGCCATGATTAACTCCTTGTACTGGGCCATTAATTCTGACTCATCGTCAGAGGAGCTACTCTCGCAATCATGTTCAGAGACTTCAGAATCTGAAAGAGGGGTATGAGAGTTTACCTTCCTAGTGAACTGGGGCTCTTGTTCATCATCTGTTTGAGCCATTAGCCCAAAGTAAGCTTCTTCTTCTTCGCTTGACTCAGATGAGTCGAAGTCGCTAAGAGTCTTGCTCTTTTTGGCTATGAGGCTCTTCTCTTTCCTCTTCTTGTTGTGTGAGGATTTCTTGTCTTCTCTTCTACAACCGTCCTTCTTCTTATGAGGGCAGTTAGCAATGACGTGACCTGGCTTATTACATCAATAGCAAATGATGTCAGTTGAAATGTATTTATTCTGTTTAGTATTGTACCTTTCGTGGCTGCTTGAACCTTTTCTTTGTCGATCGCCATCGCGCCGCGATCTTCTGTATGAGGCATCCTTGCCTTTCCATTGTTTCTTTTTATTAAGAAACTTCTTGAATTGCCTTGAGAGTAAGGAGAACTCTTCTTCAGATAGTTCAGAGCCTAAGGTGCTAGGCTTTGATGTTTCTTCTTCTTCATCAACTTCTAGAGCTGGAGCAGGGGAGGCAGCCTTAGTCTTTCTGGAGGTGTCTGCCTTCAGAGCAACAGATTTCTCCTTTAGAGTAAACCTGCCTTTCTCTTCTTCAGCTTTTCTTGTATTGATTTGGAGTTCATAAGACATAAGCTTTCCAAAGAGATTTTGCGGGTCCGTTTCATCTAGCTTCCCGAACTCCCTGATGGTGCATACCTTGTTATCCCATTCCTTGGTTAGGGATCTCAAGAATTTGTCATTCAGTTCTCCGTTGGTGAAGACACGGCCATACACCCTTAGGCCATTCACAATTTTGAAGAAGTTTTCAAATGTGTCGGCAATTGTTTCCTTGTTCCCTTGTCGGAACGCTTCATATTTTTGGTTGAGAAGGGATCTCTGATCATCCCTTACTTCTTCAGTTCCTTCCATCAAAGTGACTAAGGAATGCCACATCTCCTTAGCCGATTGACAGTGAATCAAATTCTGCAGCATCGAGTCATCGACTGCACTTGCTATAATGTTCTTAGCTTTCTTGTCGAGGGAGACAAGTGCAATCTCATCTTTGTCGAGATCCATCAGCTTTTTGGGAACTTTCTTGGTAGGGTCGATTGTGGACACAGTCATGGGAACGTAAAGACCTTCTTCAAGGATCATGAAGACCCTTGGATCCACAGCTTCCATGAAAAATTTTATCCTTTTCTTTCCACATGGGAAAGTTATTTTTGTTGCACAGTGGAAGCTTGGCGAAATCTTTGCCCTTGTCCATTTTATGGTAGAATCTTTCAGACAACAGATTTGGAGCTGATCAAGGTGTTAACCTTTTGACGATCAACCTCGCTTTGATACCAATTGAAAGAAAACGGTTGTCAACCTAAATCACCTAGAGGGGGGTGAATAGGTGAGTTGTGCGTCTTTTGCGGAATAAAAAATAATTAGAGCACAGCGCAGAACTATCTACCAATATCATAGACGACACAAGATTTATAGTGGTTCCCGACCATGGGTACATCCACTTTCCCTCACCGATCTAGCAATCAACTAGACTCGGCTACTCCACTATCTCGGATCAAAAATCGATCCTACCCTCGGAACAAAGTTCCTATAAACTTGATCCAAACAAGGGGATCTACACCTCGGAAGATAACACTTCCTACAAACTCGGAGTGAAAAACTCCTACACTCGGAAAAACTTTCTCCTACAAGATTAATAAAGTTTTGGAAAAATTATACAAACAGTAAATCCAATCAGATCTGATGAACCGGCCAGAAACTTCTTCTTATGGACTTTGCAGCACTATCAGAAATCGGTGAAGAGAATCTCGGCCCAGATCTGGATCTTCTTACATTTACAGAATTGGAGAGAGAAGATGAACAGTGATGTCGATCTCGATCTGTAACTTTCTTCAGAATGAATCCTCTGAACTTAGAAGCAGTGGCCGGAGAAGATGGTGGCGGCGGCGGCTTCCGTTTCGTGAAGAACAGACAGAGGAGTCGGCTGAAAACTTTCTCAAAATAAAATGACAAGAAGGCTTGGAGAATACTTAGGGTTTGTCATTTTCTGATAAGACTTTATATAGGAGAGAATAACGGTCATAATCGGTCATAATGAGGTATACATGGACCAATCATGTCGCGTGATTTGAAAATCCCGTCAGAAAAAAGACTTAGACAAATTTCAGGAAAGTTCAGCCATATACACGAGTAAGAGAAGATCTACTCGAGTAGTTGAATAACCACTCTAGTACATGAAGGAGAACATACTCGGGTATATAAAGATAGGCTACTCGAGTAGGCAGAAACCAACTACTCGAGTAAGCAGAAGAACTACTCGAGTGTGTATAGAGAACTACTCGAGTACATAAAGGAACTACTCGAGTACAAGAAAAACTACTCGAGTATATTACATAAACTACTCGAGTACATGAAGGACTACTCGAGTGGAACACTTAGAATAAGTTCTGAAGATGTCAGCAAGCAGCTACTCGAGTAGTTGAACTAAACTACTCGAGAGGAAGTGATCTACTCGAGTAGGTTAAAGTTCTACTCGAGTAAAGGACTTAAAAAATTCTGGAGTTAGGAAAATTTCAAAGTACACGAGTGAAACACGATCTACTCGAGTAGGTATAATGAACTACTCGAGTATGATTCTATCTACTCGAGTATGTGAGTATACTTACTCGAGTATATGAGTGTTTATACTCGAGTCCATGACTTAGAATAATTTTGATGAGAGAAGCCTTTAATACTCGGGTATAATGAGTGATCTACTCGAGTATATAAACATGCTACTGAAGTATTTGACTAAGTCTACTCGAGTAAATGACTTAGCTACACGAGAGGTACACTTAAGTACTCGAGTACAAGGTTTCTTTACTCGAGTAAATTATACCCAATCTACTCGAGTAGTTATGGACCTACTTGAGTAAAAGACTTGGAGAATTTTTGTTGTTGGAAAGCTCTTTCTTCTAATGTAGTCAACTTCCAATCCTTTTCCCAAGGTCCAATAGCTTGAATATGAAGTGTATCCCAATAGAGAGACCACACATGAGTCAACACCTTGGAATATGCAATGAGGGATTACATTGCACAGTTCTTCTGTTTGGTGACCCACTGTGGAATGACATTGGTCTACACTTCCCAGTGAAATTCCTGCAAATTTATAACTCAAACCAAGCATCAAATACAACTTAATTCATCTTAGTTTCAGGGTGAATTCATCAAATCTGGGTTCGTGTGGATGTAATACACAACAAGCACCATGTGCATACCCCCAAAAACAGAATGTGCAATTGCACACCCTCGGGCCAAAACAGTGCACAAAATGGTCCATGACCGAACGATGCAAATATAATCGATATCCAGTTGAAATGCAGTGCACGAATGAGAAAACCAGCCCAGATGAGTCCGAAAAACACTATAAATTTCGGACTCATCACTTCTACAACCCTGTGTACATCGCGTGGGTCTGTAAGGGGAAGACCTAGTCAAATAAGGCAGCTTTAGGACTAGGTGAGCGAGATGAGAAAGTGGGAATGGAAGGCCACAACTTGCGGAAGATTAAGCAGTCAGGGGTATGAGAGGTGAGTTGGAAACTTAGTCTTACACTCACCTCAGGACCAAACTTAGAGAAAGGCGAGTGGGGTTAAAAGTCTTTCACTTGCCCTCAATACTAGTCGTGGCGGCAAGTGATGGCCGCTTCCAGGCACTCGTTGCCCTAGGAGGGTGGTGGTAATAGGAACCACTGGCCCAATAGTGGAATTATAAGAATGCCCATGTTGGCCTACTAATATCCTCTCCAAACAGCGGAGTTTGGCTATTGGCAGACCCATTTTGGTTGCATATAGCATTCCTAAAAGGTGGTATTGCACTATTTCCAGGCCAAGTCAGGAAACTATATATAGACCCTATGGGCATCTTTGGAGGGCATCGAGTTCCTTTGGCCTCATTTTCCTCAGGTTGTTTTTTTGGGCTTCGAGTGCCCTCCAAGGTGCCAAACTCGGTTTTTGGCTTGGGATAGGAAGTGCTCTAAGGCCTTTTGGATGTGTGGTGGGAATTCAACGCCACATCCCAAGGTCATTTTCTAGTTCTTAATTGTCCAGTCAGGTGTGTTGGTTCGGAAGAAGTAAGTGTAATCTATACCTCTTGGGTACAAACTCTTTGAAAGTTATTTAACTATAGAGGGGGGGGGGGGGTGAATAGGACTTCAAGCTTTTAGTAAATCTTTTGTTGTTTTTAACTTGTTCTATCTAGAGCTTGTCCTTAAATCCTGCAATCACAATCACAAACAAGCACACACAGCAAAGAACAGAATTTATAGTGGTTCCCCAATTGGGTAGATCCACTTTCCCTCTCCACCTATCCAAGCTTATTTGTTGGACTCAGCACAAACTTCTCCAAACTGCTCCTAAGATCTTACACCTCAGATCCCGCAGGATCTTCAAGTCTCCTCCAAGACTCACTTCTCAGCCACAAGGGCCTACACTTAGTGGTCAGCAGACCACCTAACTAAGGCTATTAAGCCCTACACGCAGGCTGGGAGGACAACCCTACCTCAGATCCCAAATGATCCTACCTCAAAGCTCTGCAGTGCTCATACACTCATTGACCCGCAAGCCACCTACCTCAGCCTTAACTCTAAGGTATACAGCTTAGGTTTTTCAGCCCTACAACTTCAGGCACAAGGCCCTACTCTCAGCGTGCTGCAACACTCCTACAACTAAGTACCCCTCTAAGTACCTACCTCAGTGCCCCTTTAGGCACCTACAGCTCAGTGACAAGCTTGCCACCTACCGACACAAGGGCCCTACAACTCAGATCGTCACTTATATCCTACCTTAGTTCCCCAACAGGGCACCTACCTTACTGACAAATTTATCACCTACAGCTCAGGCATAAAGTTCCTTACACTCAGATTCAGGTAACATGAATCCTAGAGGAAATAAAACAGTAAATTGAAGAAGATAAAATGACTGTCTCAGAGAAATTACTCAGAGTTAACTTTGATGGACTAATCATATTTTAGTCCAAGCTTACTTGCAATAGAAGGAATCAGCCTTCTTCTATAGCTATCACTTTTTCTTGCTATACTGATTAACAACTTCCCCTTTGCTGATGAGGTGAATCAGCAAAACTGTTCTGTAGAAAACAACCTTGCTGAGCTTGAAGAGCTACAACTATCCTTCTTTGCCTTCAGGCTATCTTGGCTGGACTTCAGTTTTCAAGATTGATCGAAAAATGTCCAGCCGCCTCTATCAGTTTTTCTTTTTGTTCCTTTGATTTGTTAACCCTAATCGCTTTTCTGTTTCCCCTTTTATATGCGTTGATTTGAATCAAAGACACCATAGTATGTGGGCCAACCAAGAATTGGTGAGCACCAACTCCATCAGAAAGGGACAAAACATCTTTCGGCGCTGTAACAGCTATCCCGTGATAGCTTCCTGCAATTTTGACTTTGACGACATCAGTAGTGTTCATCAACATCTGGACATAGAAAATATTCCCTTGGTTTGTCTCAGCTATCTCAGCAGTTTTTCATTATTAGCTGAGACAAGCCTATGTCTCAGCGCTTTCCTCTTATTTATTATCTCAATGGTTTTTGCACATTAACTATCTCAGCGGTTTTGTCTCAGCGGTCTCAGCGGTTTTTCATTTTTATCTAAGATAAGCCTTGGTCTCAACTATCTCAACGGTTTTTGCTTTTAACTGACTCAGCGCTTTCTTCTTCATTAGAAGTGTTCAGTGAACCTGTTTCACTCAATGCTTCTAGACTTAGAAAAATTCAGCCAGATTTGTTCTCAGCTGCTTACCTCTTAACTGTCTCAGCGCTTTATGCTTTATTTAGAAGCGTTGAGTGAACATGCTTCATTCAATGCTTCTGTACTTAGAAAGTTTCCAGCTAATATTGTCTCTGCTGTCACGGCTGCCTTAACGCCATCTTCTCAGCTATATCAGTGGACTCAACGCCTTCTTCTCAACGGTCTCAGTGCTTTTTCCTTAGACAGATTTTTTGGCTTTAGCTTGATAAGCTATGAGTTGAGCTCGACAAACCACAACCTGAGCTAAATGAAAGTTGAACTTCTCAGCGGTCTCAGCACTGTTTGCCTTAGTCAATTTTTCTCTTGCTTTAGCTTGACAAGCGTTGGGCTGAGCTCGACGAACTGTAACTTGAGCTCGACGAACTTCGAGCTAAGTTCGATGAATTTTGTATCCTGAGTTCTTAAGCTTATGCTGAGTTGAGCTCGACGATCAGCGAGCAGAGTTTGATGAACACGGAGTTGAGTTCGACGAATTTTGTATCCTGAGTTGTCAAGCTTATGCTGAGTTGAGCTCGACAATCAGCGAGCTGATTTCGACAAAATTTGAGTTACTTCCCAACTCATTTTTCTTTAGTTGTCCAACCATGGACTACCTGCATGCATGAACTAAAGCACACATCAAATACAGTATGTGTCTATGTCATTGACCCGTTTGACTTCTTAGAAATATGAGATATTGGGATCAATAGACACAACAATCTCCCCCTATTTGAAGAAGTCAAAACAATACAGGTCATTGACAACACAACATTTTATCATAACAAAATTTAACAGTAGAAGTGTTACCATTTCTCCAGCATGTAGAGATTTACTTACTCCCCCATGGCATGCTGCAATCATTACTGTTTCACTTGGTTTTACTTCTCATCCCATTACTCCTCTCCTCCCACCTTTTGACTTCTGTAATAGGGAGCATACTGAAAGGTTGTTCTCCCCCTATGTATCTCAGCTATTGGGCTACCGCCCGCTCAAAAGTTGCACACCATATTCAGTATCTGGAGGAAGAGCTTATTTTATATGCAAAATAAGCAATTGATGCATCAGCAAATGTACCGATCGTATTCCAGTAATAAAGTTGAGGAGTTGAATCCCCGAATATCGATCTCTCGAGGAGTGCAAGTAGGGAGTGTGATTTTGCTATTGAAAAAGTGATTGCAAGTGTTAACGTAAACAAAGGGGCTTTGGTTTGGAGTTTCCTAAGATTAAGACTAATAAATCTATTGCGGGTCGCCATCACCACGTCTCTTTGGTGGATTACCCTAGAGAGTAATATGAAAGATGGATGAGCTAATGAGGGTCGCAATCACCTCTTCACCGCTCACGCTTCTAGCAATCGCTAGAACGGCTCTATCTCAACAAGAACACGAAAAACTATAGCTCAGCAACACAATCATGATCTAAGATATAACAAAACATAGACATGCTAAAATACTCAAACTAAACAGTGTTCTTAAGCAACAATCAAACAACCATAAGTTCAGAACAAAGTAACTACAAGAGGAGGGGGAGAAATACAACCCAATGCATGAAGGCTTTCCGCGATTCGCAGTCGTAGTCAAGGGTTCTCGGGCCTTGTCGGAGCTCAGTCTACGGATGACGTCCGAGGTCCAGAAGGGCTATCATCTCCTTCCAATAACCCGTCTTCTTCGTGAATAGTCACTGGGCTAAATCTATCCACAGAACTCCACGTATACAACACCTTATGAACTTGAAATGGAGCTTGGAGTATGGAAAAGAAAACGTTGGCCGAAGATGAAGCTATTGCATGCTTTTGGAGGGAGAATGGTGGCCAGATTAACTTTCCAATGAGGAGAGATAAAATATTGACTGGATGGAAGTTTTCCCGCTCAGAGGGGCGGAAATGGCAGGCTGGATCAGACTTTTTCTCCCCTTGGAACGAAGAAATCTGCATCTTAAATAGAAAAATCAGAAATAATGGTCACGCACGGTTTGGCGCACGACCGTGCGCAAACTGTGCGATATTAGCTTTCAGAACAAGCTTGCGGAAGGAGAAGCATTGTGTAACACCCCCTATCCGTCACATAGCATAAAGCAGTAGGTCCGGCCGGGGCCCGACGCTGTATGCCACAGACAGACCGGGTGGTTACTTATGGAAACCATCCAACCAATCTCAACGTCCTACACAGAGCATTCTAGCGGAAGCAGTTTATAAAAGTTGTAACAAAGAACCCAGCGTTAAAGCATGAATGTCCACTAATACAAAATCGGAATGTTATACAAAATACCCAAAACATGCCTTAAGGCCTTACAAAATATTTCACTTGAATATTACATGTTTTACAAACCACGGCACGCAGGCCGGTCATACATGAATAAAACAGTAAACACTTCCATTTGGGCCTTCGAGGGTCGGCTTCGCAAAAAGTGCTTTAGCCTGCTATTGACCGCTTGGTCCAGCTGCACCTGCAAGCAACAAACCACCGCACGGTGGAGAAAACAAGGCAACGGTCAGCAATGCTGACCAAATTATAACGATCCCGCCCCCAACTCGGGGTGGCGATTCTCCTTCCCTGCATTTCATTAGCATGAGCGAGCAATTTATATCAATAGCCAATACATCACAGACGTTGGCTCGCACGACCACACGCCCCGTGCTCTCAGGGCACATTCTCGGTGAACCGGTCGATGTCACGTCAATTAAAGCCATAGACATTCCGGACTCACCACCGCCACTTGGACGGCCAAACCTGTGAGCAATTTGTCTTCCTGGCCTGCGTCATGACAATTTAAGCCATTGACCGCCGAAGACCCTACTCTATGCCAATGGTAAGTGCCACGTGCCTTTAGGTCTCTTTAACCGAACGACATAGAACGGGTACGGTTCCATCTAACCCGTGCTCACATCGCAACGACAATTTAAGCCATTTGCGCGGGTCAAACTTCCGTCGAGTCCCATTTCCATCACAAGTCACATAACCCAGTTATGTTAAAGTTGGCTCTCAGGCCACCAAGTTGGCAAGATCTCGTATCCGCCCAGTTTTCTGGGTGCACCTTTGGGTTAATCCCCAAGGCTCGCTGCTGCAATCTACAGCGTAGAAAACCCGAAAAACAAACAATAGCACGGAGTCTTCTCCGGCATTATGCAATGCAACATCACCGATCCAGACCAACATGTCCGGGTAGGCTTCACACATCATGCCTATGTCCGTTCTCGCTTACGGACTCTAAACAACGGGGACTTCACATATCTACCCGAAGGAACGCCTCCAACTATCCGCAAACTCGCGAGAGCGGGCTTCCTATGCTAAGAAAGAGAGCTACTCATGCTCAAGATGAGGATCGTTACCCTTTCGTTCCTCTTTGGCGCCATGGAAAAGTAATCGGATGAAAACCACCGCACTAGCGTTGCCTCCGTGGATCCGGAGTCGGCTCACGATTCGGAGCTCCGAAGCACCTCCAATGGCGGGATCTAGCTCCTTCTTCCTCCCTTGGCTCTCCTCTCTCTCTAAGGCTTTAGAAAGAGAACACTTAAGAAAAAGTAAGGGTTTTGAAAGCCCAAACCCGGGTATATCCCTTCAGGAACAACCCCCAGCCGTTGGATCTCAAAATAAGGAAACGAACGGCTTTGATTCGGGGCTGAACTACCCAATATGGACCGAACACGGCCTGGCACACGCCCGTGTCCAGGGCCGTGTGCCTCATTCGCCGTCAAAATCGAATCTCATGGAACCTCACATGGGTATCGAACACGCCCGTGTTCGAGCTGACACGCCCGTGTTCCACCTCACACGGCCGTGTGTCCGGCCATGTACCCCATGATTTTTCCCAAAATCAACCCGAGCACTGCACGGGTTCTAGGACACGCCCGTGTCCTTACCCGTGTCACCTTAACATGCCTGGACCACAGGCCGTGTACACGGTCTCGACATTTCGTCGAGCGAAAATCGTCGATCTGATGACACGGCCTTGGACACGCCCGTGTCCTAGGCCGTGTGCCTTGTCTCGACGAATCGTCGAGTAAAGCTCGTCGACTCCCCGGGACGATCGTCGAGACAGGTCGACACGCCATGCGACACGCCCGTATCGCAGGCCGTGTGCCTTGTCTCGATGCATCGTCGAGCGAATCTCGTCGACTACGCGGCTAAGTGTCGACACGGGTCGACACGCCCTGGGACACGCCCGTGTCCCAGGCCGTGTGCCTGCTGCCAGGACCCAAACTAGCCCAAAACGTCCCCCCTTCGCTCCTTTGAGTTTCGGGGCGTTACAACTCTCCCCCTCTTAAAAGAATTTCGCCCACGAAATTACATAAAGGAAAGACATGTTCAAAACCAAAATTTGTACCTGAGCGGAACAACTCCGGATACTCGTCAAGCATAGTCTGCTCTCGCCCCCAAGAGAGCTCCTCACGACCGCAATTGTCCCACCGGACCTTGACCATCCTGATCTCTTTATTGCGTAGCCGCTTGACCTCCGAGTCCTCAATCCGCACGGGCTTGACCTTTGTCGTTAGCCCACTATCCACCGGCACTTGATCGACCGCGATCACTTGCGTAGGCTCTTGTACCGCCTTCCGGAGCACCGAAATATGGAATACATCATGTAAACCACTAAGCTCCACTGAAAGCTTCAACCTATAGGCCGCTTCACCAACTCTCTCCAGAACCTCAAATGGTCCAAGGTATCTTGGGCTTAGCTTTTTCAATCGCCGCACCCGCAAGACACCCTTGAACGGCTTGATCTTTAAGTATACATAATCGCCCACAGCGAACTCCACGTTCCTGTGCTTGGCATTATAGTACTTTTCTTGCCGGTCCTGAGCGATAAGCAACCTCTCCCGAATGGTTCTCACCAAAGAAGTAGCATCATCCACTTCCGATCGCTTATACAACTTTGACTCACCCGTTTCTAACCAAGACAACGGCGTGCGACATCTTCTACCATATAGGGCCTCGAAAGGCGCCATCTGAATACTTGCTTGGTAGCTATTGTTGTATGCGAACTCCACCAAATAAAGGAGGTCTTCCCATTGCTTTCATAAATCCAAGACACACATGCGAAGCATGTCTTCCATGGTTCTATTGACCCTCTCGGTCTGCCCATCCGTTTGCGGATGGAAGGCTGTGCTGAATTTCAGCTTTGTTCCCAACATTTGCTGCACAAGCCTCCAATCATTGGACGTGAACCGCCCATCTCGGTCACTCACGATGCTGCGGGGCACACCATGAAGTCGTACTATGTTATCCACATAAAGCTTTGCCAGCTTCTCCACCGGATCATCCTTCCTATGCGGAATAAAATGCGACACCTTCGTTAAACGATCAACAACCACCCAAATGGCGTCGTTCCCCTTTTGCGACCTTGGCAAACCGTGCACAAAGTCCATAGAGATGTCGTCAAATTTCCACTCCGGAATAGGCAAGGACTTAAGAAATCCTCCCGGCTTTTGGCACTCCGCCTTTACCAAGGCGCAAGTTTGGCACTTCGCTACGTATAGCACCACATCCTTCTTTAAACCCGGCCACCAAAACAGTTTCTTTACATCGCGGTACATCTTCGTTCTCCCCGGGTGAATCGAGTACTTGGTATGGTGTGCCTCGTACAACAATTCCACCCGTAAATTGCCCACACTTGGGATGCACAGACGACCGTCTTTCCAAAGCAATCCGTCCTCCACGACGAATTGGGAATTTGACCCATCCAGAGCCTCTACCATGAACTGCTTCATTTGAGCATCCATATCCAAAGCCTACCGAATACGATCAGCCAGGTCATATTGGACTTCAGTCCAATTCAGAACTGCCTCAGCACTTGATTGCATGTCCACACAAACAATCTCCAACGCCTCCAACTCTCGCACCAACCGCTCATCGTGCACCGATAGCCAATTAACTTGAGCTGGGGCTCAGCGACTCAACGCGTCCGCAACCGCATTCCCTTTGCCAGGCACGTAGTGGATCTTGAACGTATAGTCCCCCAGGAACTCCATCCATCTACGCTGCCGCATATTCAGATCCTTCTGGTCAATAAGGTACTTCAGGCTCTTGTGATCGGTGTAGATATCAATCTTCACACCGTACAAGTAGTGTCTCCACAGCTTCAAGGCAAAAATTACGGCCGCTAACTCCAAGTCATGGACCGGATAATTCCTCTCATGCACTTTTAGCTGTCTCGAGCCATAAGCTATTACACTTCCATGTTGCAGTAGCACGCAACCCAAACTGCTGCCTGAAGCATCGCTATAAATCTCATAGCCTTCAGTCCCAACCGGCGAACTCAGCACAGGCGCCTTGGTCAACCGACACTTCAACTCCTCAAAAGCTCGCGTGCACTCCGGCGTCCAAACGAACTTATGCTCCTTCCTCGTCAAAGTAGTGAGAGGTAACGCTATCCGCGAGAAGTTCTCTACGAAGCGCCTATAATAGCCGGCAAGCCGCAGAAAACTCCGGACTTCCGCTACAGTAGCAAGCTCAGTCCACTCCCGTATCGCAACAATCTTCGCTGGATCCACAGCAATACCCTCTTCACTTACTATATGCCCGAGGAACGCTACTGAGCATAGCCAAAACTCGCACTTCGAGAACTTGGCATACAACTGATTTCTCCTTAGCGTCTCTAACACCAAATGAAGATGCTTAAAGTGATCTTCCTCACTTTGAGAGTACACCAAAATATCGTCGATGAAGACGATCACGAAATGGTCCAAGTACTCCCTGAACGTCCTGTTCATCAAATCCATGAACACTGACGGCGCATTAGTCAGCCCAAACGGCATGACCGTAAACTCGTTATGCCCGTATCTCGTACTAAACGCTGTCTTCGGGATATCACTCTCCCTTATACGCAGTTGATAGTACCCAGCCTTGAGATCCAACTTTGAGTACACCGTCGACCCGACTAACTGATCAAAGAGATCATCAATCCGGGGGATCGGGTACTTGTTCTTCTCCGTCAGCTTGTTGAGCTCCCGATAATCAATACATAGCCTCAAGCTTCCGTCCTTCTTCTTAACAAAGAGGACCGGTGCGCTCCAAGGCGAAGAACTCGGGCGCACATACCCTTGCTCCAACAACTCTTGCAGTTGAACTTTCAGCTCCGCCATTTCCTTAGGCGCTAGCCGATATGGAGATCGTGACACAGGCTTTGCACCTGGCACTAGCTCGATCGTAAAATCTATCTCTCGCTGAGGCGGGGCTCCAGGAAGATCTGCGGGGAACACATCAGGGTATTCCGATACCACTGAAATACAATCCAACGCGGGCTTCGACTTTGCAACCTCCACTTGTGTAAAGAACAGTTCTGCTCCGGCACGAACCGCCTTCACCACCTGTAGAGCAGACATCAACGTCTTGCTCGACCCCTTTAAGCCCGTAAAAGTCATCTCACGACTCTCTCCCATCTTAACTTCCTTGCTACCGCAATCTATATGGGCCTGCTGCTCCGAGAGCCAGTCCATGCCAAATATGACATCGAACTCCACTAACAGAAGTAAAGACGCCCGCAAGTCGAACACCTGCTCCCTAATACGAATCTTAACATCGCAGATCCTATCTGCTCGCATCGAACACCCGTTGGGCAACAACACATCCAACTTATCCTTCGCCATCGAAGAAGGGACTCCGATGCGTGATATAAATCCTTCGGACAAGAAGGAGTGTGAAGCTCCCGTATCGAAGAGTGCTCATGCCGGATTTTCACAAATCAATACAAATCTTAAACAAGCAGTGGTAAGGTAACATGTGCATAACAAGTATTTAAAGAAATTGACTTGCTATTAAGTAAACTGTACCTATCACCACATCAGCCTGTTTAATGGCCTCCTGTTGGCCAAGATTGTAGACACTTGGTTGGGCCGGAGCATAATGGGATGCGGTCGACTCCACCGCCTTTCCCTTTTCTTCATAAGTAGCTCCCGACCTCCTCTCGGACTTAGGACGTCCGCTCCAACAATCACGGGCGAAATGCCCTGTCTTTCCACATGTAAAACACGCGCCCGGGGTCCGACTCGTAGTCGCCCCAGAAGCACCAGAAGGAGCTGGACCCGAAGTCCTATGCTTATTGAAAGCCCTCCGATAGCCGGACATTGAAGTAGTCGGCACTTTAAATTCAGATTTTCTATCACCCAAGCCTTTCTTGGCTTGCACACTCTTCATGTCCTTCTCCAAGGACGGGGCAGTATTGACCAAGGTTAAGAAAGCCTGCGTCATCGGCCCCGAAAGTAGTAATCTCAACTCATCCCTCAAGCCTTCGTAGAAGCGATTAGTCTTTCGCTCCTCATCCATGATGGTGGAGCTAGCATAACGACTTAAACGAGTGAACTCATGGAGATATTCATACACGCTCTTCTCACCCTGAACCAACTTCAGAAATTCGTTCTCCATCGAAATCCTCTGAGTAGAAGGGAGGTATCTTGCTAAGAACAATCCCGAGAACTCTTCTATCGGAACGTCTATCAGTTGTCTACCTCTCAAATGATGCAGCTCCAATCCTTCCCACCACATCCTCGCTTCACCGTCCAGAAGGAACGTAGCTATGGTGGTCATTTGCCACTCCTCCATCTCCATTACTGTCATGACTCTCTTCACCCTGGAGAGCCAGTCTTCAGCCTGAGATGGGGTTCCCAACCCCGAGAATAACGGAGGGTTAAAGCTCATTACATTCTTAAGTTGCCTCTCAGTTGCCCTCCTCGGCACCACCGGTTCTACAACCACTTGCTCCACTCTCCTCGGCTCAGCCTCTTGCAGAGGTTCTTGCTCCATCACAGGAGCGATTTGCTGCGCTTGCCTTCCAGGCTGTGCATTTATCACGGCCAACACCGCTTCAGCCACCAATCGAATATTCTCAGCCGACAGAGGTGTTGCAGGAGCAACATCCGGTTCACTACTAGCCTCAGAAACTCGGCGTTCTGACGGCCCAACACCACTTCTGGTCACCTATAGTGGTACAAAACACCGTTAAGCGACCAAATAAATTGCAAACAGCAATTATAGGAACACGCAGGTTCCTCAAACACGAGTATTTTCATTCCTAAGTGGACATTCATGGGTTCTTTTTACTGTTATAACGATGACGCACACAATGTGCTCACCACCCCTTAAAAAGAATTCGTCCACGAATTCAGATTAAGCCCAACCAAAACCAGTTATCTGATACCAAATTGTAACACCCCCCTATCCGTCACATAGCATAAAGCAGTAGGTCCGGCCGGGGCCCGACGCTGTATGCCACAGACAGACCGGGTGGTTACTTATGGAAACCATCCAACCAATCTCAACGTCCTACACAGAGCATTCTAGTGGAAGCAGTTTATAAAAGTTGTAACAAAGAACCCAGCATTAAAGCACGAATGTCCACTAATACAAAATAGGAATGTTATACAAAATACCCAAAACAAGCCTTAAGGCCTTACAAAATGTTTCACTTGAATATTACATGTTTTACAAACCACGGCACGCAGGCCGGTCATACATGAATAAAACAGTAAACACTTCCATTTGGGCCTTCGAGGGCCGGCTTCGCAAAAAGGGCTTTAGCCCGCTATTGACCGCTTGGTCCAGCTGCACCTGCAAGCAACAAACCACCGCACGGTGGAGAAAACAAGGCAACAGTCAGCAATGCTGACCAAATTATAACGATCCCGCCCCCAACTCGGGGCGGCGATGCTCCTTCCCCGCATTTCATTAGCATGAGCGAGCAATTTATATCAATAGCCAATACATCACAGACGTTGGCTCGCACGGCCACACGCCCCATGCTCTCAGGGCACATTCTCGGTGAACCGGTCGATGTCACGTCAATTAAAGCCATAGACATTCCGGACTCACCACCGCCACTTGGACGGCCAAACCTATGAGCAATTTGTCTTCCTGGCCTGGGTCACGAATATTTAAGCCATTGACCGCCGAAGACCCTACTCTATGCCAACGGTAAGTGCCACGTGCCTTTAGGTCTCTTTAACCGAACGACATAGAACAGGTACGGTTCCATCTAACCCGTGCTCACATCGCAACGATAATTTAAGCCATTTGTGTGGGTCAAACTTCTACCGAGTCCCATTTCCATCACAAGTCACATAACCCAGTTATGTTCAAGTTGGCTCTCAGGCCACCAAGTTGGCAAGATCTCGTATCCGCCCAGTTTTCCGGGTGCACCTTTGGGTTAATCCCCAAGGCTCCCTGCTGCAATCTACCGCGTAGAAAACCCGAAAAACAAACAATAGCACGGAGTCTTCTCCGGCATTATGTAATGCAACATCACCGATCCAGACCAACATGTCCGGGTAGGCTTCATACATCATGTCTATGTCCGTTCTCGCTTACGGACTCTAAACAACGGGGACTTCACATATCTACCCGAAGGAACGCCTCCAACTCTCCGCAAACTCGCGAGAGCGGGCTTCCTATGCTAAGAAAGAGAGCTACTCATGCTCAAGATGAGGATCGTTACCCTTGCGTTCCTCTTTGGCGCCATGGAAAAGTAATCGGATGAAAATAACTGCACTAGCGTTGCCTCCGTGGATCCGGAGTCGGCTCGCGATTCGGAGCTCCGAAGCTCCTCCAATGGCGGGATCTAGCTCCTTCTTCCTCCCTTAGCTCTCCTCTCTCTCTAAGGCTTTAGAAAGAGAACACTTAAGAAAAATTAAGGGTTTTAAAAGCCCAAACCCGGGTATATCCCTTCAGGAACAACCCCCAGACGTTGGATCTCAAAATAAGGAAACGAACGGCTTTAATTCGGGGCTGAAATGCACAATCTGGACCGAACACGGCCTGGCACACGCCCGTGTCTAGGGTCGTGTCCTCATTCGCCGTCAAAATCGAATCTCCTGGAACCTCACACGGGTATCGAACACGCCCGTGTTGGAACTGACACGCCCGTGTTCCACCTCACACGGCCGTGTGTCCGGCCGTGTACCCCATGATTTTTCCCCAAAATCAACCCGAGCACTGCATGGGTTCTAGGACACGCCCGTGTCCTTACCCGTGTCACCTTGACACGCCTGGAACCCAGGCCGTGTACACGGTCTCGACATTTCGTCGAGCGAAAATCGTCGATCTGATGACACGGCCTTGGACACGCCCGTGTCCTAGGCCGTGTGCCTTGTCTCGACGAATCGTCGAGTAAAGCTCGTCGACTCCCCGGGACGATCGTCGAGACAGGTCGACACGCCCTGCGACACGCACGTGTCGCAGGCCGTGTGCCTTGTCTCGACGCATCGTCGAGCGAATCTCATCGACTCCGCAGCTAAGTGTCGACATGCCCTGGGACACGCCCGTGTCCCAGGCCGTGTGCCTACTGCCAGGACCCAAACTGGCCCAAAACGTGCCCCCTTCGCTCCTTTGAGTTTCGGGGCGTTACACATTGACTCGTGCGTTTTACTCGTGCACGGACATTTCCGCTCGTGCATGAAGGAAATCACATGGGTAATAATAGAAAGCTTGAATTCGAGGCAAACAGGTGGAACCGTGTGTTTTACACGCGCACGGGCGCTTTCGCCCATGCGTCAACAAATCGCACGATTAACCACATGCTGGTACAAATAAGAAAGCTGCAGGAAAACTGTGTGTTTCATTCACGCACGGTTTTGAAGAAACCGTGCGTTAACCGTGCGTGAAGATCGTCGAGCTGTGCTCGACGATTTATAGTACAATCAAAATGCACGATAAAGAAGAAACATGTGCTAAGAAAACACCCGACCGTGCGTTTTCCACAAACATGAATTCCAGACTTGGGGGAAAACGCACCACCTGCATTCAAACAAATAAATCAAAAGAGGACCATCCAGGTATGCAGAAGTGCAACAAAAGCAACTAGGAAGATCTCCTAGGGAGCACCATTTTCTTACCCCCAACAACAGAACGCGCAATTGCACAACCATGGGCCAAAATCATGCACAAAATGGTCATTGAGCAGCCGATGCAAATATAACCGAATACCGGTTGAAATGCAGTGCACGAGTACGAAAACAAAGCCAGATGAGTTCCAAAAACCCTATAAATATCAGACTCATCACACCACCAGACATAAACATTTGCTCGTCCCGAGCAAATCATTTCACCATGAACTAGAAAATAGCTAGCTGACTTAGAAATTTCCAAATAAAGTAAAGTGAGAAATCAAATACTTCATGGGCGTAGAAAATATAATAGGTAAAATTTTTAATTATACTGCAAATTTTATAAATTTCGACAGGCGTAAATAAATATTGTAACTTCTCAAAAATGGAATTTTGGAGAATCATTCGGTCAAACGTAGAAAGAAAGTATGCAGGCCACTCAGTTGAGCATTGCCAAAGACCAGGGCTCGGGATCACCTCCAAAGAAATCCATCAATGTCGGGGACCATACTCTTGCCTATTCACACTCTCTCCACGGCGCTAGTTTGACTCAAGCGTGAATCTATAGGGCTTTAGGGTAGAAATGGGGCATGGGTTTCAGTGAGGTAAATAAAGATAAAAAAGGCTACGCACCTAACCCAAATGAGCTCAACAAAAATATATACTCTTGCCAACAATACATGCAGGTGCACCACACCATCAGACTTCAACTTCATAACACGGGTGTGTACGCCGCCTACCGTCATAAAATTTCAAATAGGATTTTCAATTACATATTTTCTTTTCACCTTTCTTTTTCACAATTAATTTTTATACATATATTTTCTTTTTACATCATCTTAATATTTTAACAACTTCAGTAGATAAAAATATTGGAGCACATCCACATATTAACAAGGAATATCACCACATCAACACCCCAAAATTAAAATGTAAAACACTAAAGCTCAACTTGGGTGTGCGACTAGGATTTGCTATGAGAATTTGGTGAAAAAATGGTGGAGCTGAATAAAAAGAAGTGTAGGAACAACAGGTCTGGCGAGGATAAGACGTTAGGAACAGTACAAAGCTCAACCCGGCCAAAAATACGGCCATCATCACGCTCAAGCTAGACTAACCATGCACCAATGCTTCGATACTAGCTTGGGAAAAGTTCTTAGACACCGAGAAAAATGATCCTTCCTCCTGACTCGAGCAATACAAAGCTAGTGATGGCTACACACATTTCTATACCACCTTTTGATTACTCCAGAGTCAACAATTTTGAGTAGTACAAACAATATTTACAAATGCAGAAATGTACAAATCTACGAGCATAAAGAAAAATTAAATCTATATTATTTCTACACACTATGAGTACTCGATTAGGAGCACTACACGAGTTTCGAACTACTCTATCCTAAAATTCTAAGCCAACAGCACTATTTTGAAGTTAATACAAAAGAAAAAAAATTGACTTGTGCTGAACACGTGCTTAAAATCGTGCTCATGTGGGTGTAGGTGCACGATACGGGCAAGATATCAAGAAAACAGAAAATAAAAATGTGCTTTTGGTATGAAAGCGATAGTAGTGCATGTGTACTGGTAACACGCATAACTCTCCCCCACCAGACTTAAACTAAACAACCTATTCAATATTTGCAATAAAAATAGAGGAATAAAAGTTGGGCAAGAAGTTACCCCATGCTTAGCAAATAAGCATATCAGAAGCTCGACGTTAATTTCAGCAGAAAGTCCATGGCCCAAACGAACTCCACTTACACAGGAGAATACCTCCAACCATGCATACTATAAACATATAATCATAGCAGCATAATTAAGCAAATTAAAAGTAGGGAAATTGGGTTGTCTCCCATAAGCCACTTTTCTTTATCATCCTTAAGGTGGACCAAATACCTCTATTAGTTGTTATATAAATATTGTTCAAAGCATAAGTTCAAAATGCTACGAAAAAGTCTAAAGATACACACAGCATTAAGAAATAAATAAAACTAGAAAAAGCAGGAAAGGGGCCCCGGAGATCCTTCACTCATCAGATCAACGCTGACTTGTGAGAGATACCCCCAATCACGCGAGATGAGGGAAAGGAAAAACTCTTTAGGGCCCAGTGAAGACGAATCTCCCCTGCCCATAACCTCTTCCTTTTCACGTTGGCGGGCAAAATTCTGCACCATGCGCATGAGCAGTTATTTTCTTTTCAGATCCACAGACGGGGATCGCCGGGGTGGTATAACCACACAAACCAATTCAGTAGCTTGTCTATCTTTCTCATCCATGGGCATCTTTTCCTCACCCGTGGCGGGTGAAACATCATCCCAAGTCACCTGTTTAACAGTCTTCAAAATATGTTCAGATCAATATAAGTTTTTAAGTCTATCTTCTGCACGCTCTCTATAGCCGTGCTCAGCTCACATTCCTTACTATCTGAGTCTTGTTTCACTCCCGGCAACTCCGCACTTGTTTCTGCTTCAGCTGACATCCAGATTTCTTTCACTTTCATAGCCTTGTCTTGCTCATTCAACAAAATACCTATCTCATAAGCTATAGATAAATCATTAGATAACAAGACATTAAATTTCTGAAGTTCTCCAGGTTCATTTGAAAATATATGTGTAAGTGACAGTGGTAAAGGCAAATCGACCTTGGAAGGCAAGGTGGCACCACTCGCATTAAATTGCAATGTAGCTTCAATAGCGTTTAGGAATGGGACCCCTAAGATGGGTTTCGATGTATTTCCCATGGGTCCTAACACCTGGAAGTCAGTGACTACAATAGCCCCATTCAGTTTCACTTCCACCTCCTTAATTTGCCAGTCGGTCTTTACTATTGACCCATCGGCAAGCACTAGTGACTTCAGGACACTCGATTCAACATTTAAACAAAATTTCTCAACATCTTGCGGAGTAAGAATGTTGCACGAAGACCCAGAATCACATAAAGCTACCGTCGCCATCCTATTAATCTCACACTTAACAGCCATTTCATTTTTATTGCACTCCTCCGCCTCTCCAGCACTCTTCCCTTGCTCACAGGGATTTTTCTCCGTATCACTTGGGATGGTACTGCGAGTACGCTCGAAGAAAACTTGTGCCAGTTGCCCGAGTTGTGTTTCCAAGTTTCTCATGGAAGCGGTTTGAATGGCCATATTAGATAGTGCCATATTTACAAATTTTTCCATCATTTCCTCCAATGCACCCTTACGCGCCACCTGCGCATTCTGATTATAACCCGGATGCGGCGGTCATGGATGGCTATTAGAGGTGTGAGCATCAAATTGAAGCTGGCCTCCCTGCCACCTTTGATCGAGAGCATTTTGATTCCACGAGAAATTAGGATGATTTCTCGCGTTGGGGTTATACGCATTATTATAAGGAGCGGTGCGGTTTTGATTATTTATAAAATTTACACTCTCGTCAGAAGTTATACCCGACGGCTCAGCAAAGGTCTCTCCAGCAGTGCACTCATAAGCATGATGGTCGTGCTTACCACAATCCTTGTAACACCCCCCTATCCGTCGCATAGCATATAGTAGTAGGTCCGGCTGGGGCCCGACGCCATATAACACAGACAGACCAGGTGGTTACTCAATGGAAACCATCCAACCAATCCAACGTCCTACACAGAGCATTCTAGCGGAAGCAATTTCATTAGTTGCAATAATAAAGAACCCAACAATAGCATGAATGTCCACTAATACGCCAAAAAGGAATGAAGTATAAATATACAAGTACAGGCCTTATGGCCTTACAATTGTTTTCCTCAAATTACTTGTCTTCAAAACTCGGCACGCAGGCCGGCCATACATGAATAAAAGAAAACACTCAAAATTAGGCCTTCGATGGCCAGCTCAGCAACATAGGCTTTAGCCTGCTATTTACCGCTCGGCTCCGCAGCACCTGCAAGCACAATCCACCTCAACGGTGGCAAACCAAAGCAACGGTCAGCAATGCTGACTAAATTATAACGATCCCGCTCCCAATTCGGGGCGGCGATGCTCCTTCCCTACAGTTTGTTAGCATAACCAAGCAGTATATATATATACATTTCATCATAGGCGTTGGCACGAACGTCCACACGCCCCGTGCACTCCGGGCACATTCTCGGTGAACCGGTCAATGTCACGTCAATTTAAGCCATAGACACCCAGGTCTCACCACCGCCACTTTGACGGCAAAACTATGAGCATTTTGTCTTCCCGGCATGGGTCACGTCAATTTAAGCCATAGACCGCCGAAGACCCTCATCTATGCCAACGGCTCACACCGAATGACATAGAACGGGTATGGCTCCGCCTAACCCGTGCTCACATCGCAACGGCAATTTAAGCGATATACGCGGGTTAAACTTCTCCGAGTCCCATTTCCGTCACACACTTCACATAACCCGGTTATGTTCAAGTTGGCTCCCATGCCACCATGTTGGCAGCATCACGTATCTGCCCAGTTTTTCGGGTGCACATTGGAGTGAATCCCCAAGGCTCTCTGCTGCAATCTAGCACGTAGATATCCCGAAAAGCAAACAATCTCACGGAGTCTTCTCCGGCCATTTATGCAATGCAACATCACCGATCCAAACCAACTTGTCTTGGTAGGCTTCACACATCATGCCTATATCCGTTCTCGGCTACGGACTCTACATGTACACAATGGGGACTATTCATGTCTACTCGAAGGAACGCCTCAAACTCACCGCAAACTCGCGAGAGCGGGCTTCCCTATGCAAAAGAAGTAGAGCTTCACATGATCAAGTATAGAATCATTACCCTAGCATTTTTCCTTGGCGCCATGGAATGTAAGCGGATGAAAAGCACCGCACTCTGTTTACCTCCATAGATCCGAAGTCGGTTCGCGATTTGGAGCTCCGAAGCTCCGCCGGTGACCGGATTTAGGCTTCTTCTTCCTCCTTTGCTCTCCCCTCTCTCTTGACTTAGAAAGAGAACCACTCAAGTGAAATGAGGGTTTCAAAGGCCCAATCTCGGGTATATCCCAATAGAAACAACCCCCAACGGTCGATCCCAAAATAAGGAAGCGAACGGCTATGATTCGTAGCTGAAAAGTAAAACCTGGGCAGAACACGGCATGCGACATGCCCGTGTCCAGGGCCGTGTCCCTCATTCGCCGTCAAAATCAACAAGTCTTGAAAAACACACGGCATCCAACACACTCGTGTTCGACCTGACATGCTCGTGTTCAAATTGACACGGTCATGTGGTTGGCCGTGTTCCCCCATCGACACAGCCCCGAAAATAACCCGAGACTCACACGGGTCTTGGACACGCCCGTGTCCTATTTGACACGCTCGCGTCCTATTTGACACGCCCGTGTCAAACCCGAACACGCCTGGGCTCCAGGCCGTGTTCACTATCTCAACACTTCATCGAGCGAAGTTCGTCGACCACCCGACACGGCCTTGGACACGCCCGTGTCCTAGGCCGTATTCCATGTCTCGACATTTCGTCGAGCAAAAATCGTCGACTTCCCTGGCAGATTGTCGGCACGAGCTTGACATGCCATGAGACACGCCCGTGTATCAGACTGTGTTTGCTGCTCGACGATCGTCGACTCAAAAAATTCGTCGACCTCATGGCCAAATCGTTGACATGCCCTAAACAACCTATTCAATATTTGCAATAAAAATAGAGAAATAAAAGTTGGGCGAGAAGTTACCCCATGCTTAGCAAATAAGCATATCAGAAGCTCGACGTTAATTTCAGCAGAAAGTCCATGGCCCAAACGAACTCCACTTACACAGGAGAATACCTCCAACCATGCATACTGTAAACATATAATCATAGCAGCATAATTAAACAAATTAAAAGTAGGGAAATTGGGTTGTCTCCCATAAGCCACTTTTCTTTATCATCCTTAAGGTGGACCAAATACCTCTATTAGTTGTTATATAAATATTGTTCAAAGCATAAGTTCAAAATGCTACGAAAAAGTCTAAAGTTACACACAGCATTAAGAAATAAATAAAACTAGAAAAAGCAGGAAAGGGGCCCCGGAGATCCTTCACTCATCAGATCAACGCTGACTTGTGAGAGATCCCCCCAATCACGCGAGATGAGGGAAAGGAAAAACGCTTTAGGGCCCAGTGAAGACAAATCTCCCCTGCCCATAACCTCTTCCTTTTCACGTTGGCAGGCAAAATTCTGCACCTTGCGCATGAGCAGTTTTTTTCTTTTCAGATCCACAGACGAGGATCGCCAGGTTGGTATAACCACACAAACCAATTCAGTAGCTTGTCTATCTTTCTCATCCATGGGCATCCTTTCCTCACCCGTGGCGGGTGAAACATCATACCAAGTCACCTGTTTAACAGTCTTACAAAATATGTTGAGATCAATATAAGTTTTTAAGTCTATCTTCCGCACGCTCTCTATAGTCGTGCTCAGCTCACATTCCTTACTATCTGAGTCTTTTTTCACTCCCGGCAACTCCGCACTTGTTTCTGCTTCAGCTGACATCCAGATTTCTTTCACTTTCACAGCCTTGTCTTGCTCATTCAACAAAATACCTATCTCATATGCTATAGATAAATCATTAGATAATAAGACATTCAATTTCAGAAGTTCTCCAGGTTCATTTGAAAATATATGGGTAAGTGACAGTGGTAAAGGCAAATCGACCTTGGAAGGCAAGGTGGCACCACTCGCATTAAATTGCAATGTAGCTTCAATAGCTTTTAGGAATGGGACCCCTAAGATGGGTTTCGATGTATTTCCCATGGGTCCTAATACCTGGAAGTCAGTGACTACAATAGCCCCATTCAGTTTCACTTCCACCTCCTTAATTTCCCAGTCGGTCTTTACTACTGGAGTAAATGCTCAAGTGATTTGTCGTTGGGTTGCGACCCTGATACGGTGGTGGGCAACTGGTTTGCCGGTACACCGAGAATGTGCCCTGAGTGCACGGATCGTTGGGCCGCATGGCTGATGATTATGATGGAATGGTTGTGCATTAGTGCACATTGAATGAGCTATAGATATATATGCTTCTACATGCTATGATTTGTAGGGAAGAATACCGCTGCCCCGAGAGAAGGGGTAGGGTCGTTATAATTTGATCATCGGAATGCTGATCGTTGCCTCTTTTGCCACCATTGGGTGGCCTGTCCCTGTGCAGGTATTGGAGAGCTAAGCGGGACGCATAAGGGCTGAAGTCCCTGTTGTTGCAGCTGCTGCAGCCGCTAGCCCTCGAAGGATAAAGAAATGAAAGTTTGATGTTTTCTTTTGTGTGCCCGGCCTACACGCCATTGTTTATGGCCACTTATATGAAAGGCCTGTAAGGCCTTAAGGCCAACTCTTTGTCTTGTATATGTTGTAAGGCATTCCTATGAATATATAAAATATGGGGTTTTATATGTCAGACATTCAAATGTGGAGTTCAAGTGCTGTATAGGCTTCCGCTAGAATGCAATGGGTTAGGGTGCGCTGCGCTACTTTGGTGCCTTAACGTGACTTCACTGCTCGTTTTGTGGTATATCCAGTGGGGCCCCGGCCGGACCTTCTAGAATATACGATATGAATGGATGAGGTTGTTACAGTACATAATTGGGGAACGACTATAAATCCTTTTGTGTTTACTGTGTTGCTTGTTTTCATTCTTATTACACGATATAAGGACAAGCTCTAGATAGATTAAGTTGAAATCATTAAAAGAAATAATAAAAGTTCAAAGACCTATTCACCCCCCTCTAGGTGATTAGCTAACCTTCAGTTAAGCAACTTTCAAGTGGTATCAGAGGGAGGTTACTAAAAAGGGATTTGACAATCTGAGTATACCTCCAAGGTTAGCTATAAGATAAAGAATGGGGTCCGATGTGAACTACAAGGATATAGGGGCCATGAAGCTACCCATCTGTAGAAAGGAAGGCCTTGGCCAATGAAAGGAAAGTGTTAGTCTATTCATGGAAGCTTCTGATCATAGAATATACATTACAGTCAAAGAGGGACCTTTCATCCCTGTGAAAGTCTCAGTTCTGGATGCCAACATCCAGACACCCAAGCCATATGAAGAAATGAACAAATATGAGCTCCTCCTTGCCTCCATGGACAAGAGAGCTCAAAATATCATTGCTAGTGCAGTAGATGACTCTACATTCCAGAATCTTGTGTACTACCAGACCTCTAAGGAGATGTGGGACACCCTAGTTGTGTTCATGGAAGGTTCAGAAGAGGTGAGGGATGATAGAAAATACCTGTTGAACAAGGAATATGAGGCCTTTAAACAAGGAAAATCTGAGTGCATTGCTGAAAGATTTGAAAGATTTTTCTGAACTGTTAATGAACTGAGAATATATGGAAGGTTCTTCAGCACCTTTGAGCTAAATGACAAAATTTCTCACGTCCCTTACAAAGGATTGAGACACAAAGATTTGTGCCATCAGAGAGATGGGCAATCTAGCTGACACTCTATAACAACCCCATCCGTTTACATAGTATATACTAGAAGGTCCGGCCGGGGCTCCACATCATATACCACAAAATAGGCGGTGAAGTTATGGTATGATACCAGAGTAGCGTAGCGCACCCTAACACATTGCATTCTAGCGGAAGCCTAAACACTAAGCTTGAACTCCACACATGAATGTCCAACATATAAAAGCTCTTCATTATACAAACAGTTGGCCTTATGGCCTTACAGGGCTTTCACAACAGTGGCCTCCACATTGGCGCGCAGGTCGGCCACGTAAAAATAAAATACAGCATGTATAACTTTAGCCTTTGAGGGCTAGCAGCAGCAGCAAAAGAAGCAGGGACTTCAACCCTTATGCGTCCCGCTCGGCTCTCCAACACCTGCACAAGGATAGCCCACCCAACGGTGGAAAACAAAGGCAATGGTCAGCATTCAGCTGACCAAATTATAACGACCTCACTCCTTTTCCCGGGGCGGTGGTATTCCTTCCCTGCAGGAATAGCACAAGCATATATATATCTCATATAATGTGCTTTCTTGCACACATTCCATCACAACCGTCAGCCACTCGGCCCTGCGATCCGTGCACTCAGGGCACATTCTTGGTGTCTCTGCGAACTAGGGTCCCACCACCGTATCAGGGTCACAACCCAACGGTAAAACTTTGAGTATTTTACTCCATGGCGTACAGCTGGAGTTCTAGTTGTAATGCACTGGGATTGTCCCGTAGACCCCCATTGTGTCATGGCAAATAGGCCAACGACTCTTGTTATACGCTCCAACAGACCGCACTTTCAGGTCTCACGTCGGACGGACATAGCGCTGGTCGGTTTCACCAATCCTGTTCCGGCATTCAAGCCTAGTTGCTTTCCTGGGCGCACCACTACTTACTCCTACACACATTTCATATCACACATCACCGGGTCTTTCCTGGCCACACCAGTACTTCCTACTACTCTCTTCACAGGTATGATCCCACAAATCATAAATGTCAAGGGTATTTCCATGGCTTACTATGCCAGTACTTCCTGTTACTTCCTTTCACAGGTCCACCCATGAACATCAAGCATTACAAAAGAGTATTTCCTGGATCTATAATCCAGTACTTCCTACTACTTCCTTTAATAGGTACAATCCAATAGCACAGGCATCACAAGCATCACAAGGGTATTTTCCTGGACTACCACTCCAGTACTTCCTGCTACTGCCTTTCATAGGGTTAACCCACCGACTCCTAAACTACACATTTATCACGGAGTCTTCTCCGATTCGTATATGCAACATCACCAATCCAGACCAACCAGTCCAGATGGGCTTCACACAGCATGCCTATTCCATACTCCATTTTCGAATCTATATGCTAAATTGAGGATTCCATGAATGAACCCAAAAGACTCCGACAACAAGCCACCCTCTGGTGGGGGAATCAGATACACATGCCAAAAAGGAAGCCTTCATATGGCAAGCAAGAAAGGTTGTTACCCTCTAAGACCGCTTCAGTGCCATGAGCTCGTAGCTGGCTAGAACGAACCACCACAGCTTTTTCTCTGCAAAGATGGCCTCGGATCTCAGCTTGACACTCTCAAGCTCCACCAGAGATCAGCCCCTCTTCCTCTTCCTCCTTCCTCTCCCTATCTCTCTCTAAGATTTTTAGAAAGTTGAAGGCAATAAACATAATGAGAATTCATTCTCAGTTTTCGGCCTTAAGGAAGTAGGGAGGGCTCTGATTTGTTAGATCCCAGACGAAGAAAATGGACGGCCACGAAAAAACCTCAAAATCTCTTCTCGGGTCTGAAACGCCATGTGACACGGCCGTGTCACAGGTCGTGTACTCTAAGCGGTGCACAAACAGCCTTATCCCGAAACAGGGCACGACTGAGGTACACGCTCGTGATGGCCAAGTCACGCCCGTGACACGGGGCGTGTACTTGCACTGGACGATCGTCGAGCAAATTTCGTCAACCAAAGGGGACACGCCCTCCGACCTACCCATGTCGGAGGGTACACGCCCGTATCACAGGTGTGTTCCCTCTGTCGACCACTTTCGTCGACCAAAGACTCTAGTATCGATACAAATGTTTCGACACAATGGAGGTGTCGACACAAAGGTGTTGACACAAAGGTGTCTACACAAAGGAGGTTTCGACACAAAGGTGTCGACACAAAGGCAGCGTCGACACAAAGGAAGTGTCGACACAAAGGAGGTGTCGACACAAAGGAGGGCATGCCCTAGGTCACGCCCGTGTCCCTGGGGGTGTCCCTCCCAAACACTTCATCGAACGCATTTTCGTCGACCTCGCGACTGCTACGCACCCGAGCAGGACACGCCCTGGGACACGCCCGTGTCCCAGGCCGTGTCACCCAAAATTCTCCCCTTTTGAAATTTGGGTTGTTACAACCCTCCCCTCCTACAAGAAATTCATCCTCGAAATTCGCACACAGGAAGGAAAACAGCAAGCAAAATGTTATAACCTCAAAATTTTATGTTACAACATAAGTTGCACTATACAACCATTTTATAGAAATAGCTCGGGAAAGTCAGCTCTCATGGTTCGGTCTCGCTCCCATATTAGCTCCTCACGGCCTTAATTGTCCAATCTGACTTTGACCATCCCGACCGTCTTGTTCCGCAACTATTTCTCATCTCGATCCTCGATTTGAATGGGCCTCACCTTCGTCATTATCCCATACTCTACCGGCACACGTTCATCCTTGATCACCTGAGCTGGATCTTTCACAGCTTTCTGCAACACCGAGATGTGAAACACATCATGTAATCCACTCAAGTCTACCGACATGGCTAGCCGATATGCAGCCTCCCCGACTCGCTCTACCACTTCAAATGGGCCAAGGTATCTTGGATTCATCTTTTTCAGACGTCGAATCCTAGATACGCCTTTGAAGGGATTGATCTAAAGGTATACCCAATCGCCTACTGCGAACTCTATGTTTCGGTGCTTAGCGTTGTAGTATTTCGCTTATCGTTCCTGGGCTATGAGTAACCTCTCTCGAATAGTATGTATGGTCGACTTTTCTTCATCGACTTCATTATGATTATAAACTCTAGCTTCGCCCGTTTCTACCCAAGCCAAAGGATTACAGCACTTCCGTCCATACAGAGATTCATTCGGTGTCATCCCGATGCTCGCTTGGTAGCTGTTATTATAGGCAAACTCCACCATATAGTTATGATCTTCCCATCTCTTTCCAAAGTCTAGGGCGCGCATCCAGATCATATCCTCCATCGTCCTGTTGGACCGTTCAGTTTGCCCATCAGTTTGGGGATGAAAGACCGTACTAAATGTCAACTTTGTGCCCAACAGCTGACGAACTAACCTCCAATCATTTGATGTGAATCGCCCATCTTGATCACTTACGATGCTCCGTGGAACACCGTGTAGCCGCACAATCTGCTCAACATACAATTTTGCCAAACTTTCCACCGAATCATCCCATCTGTTCGGCAGGAAGTGTGCCACTTTCGTTAGCCGATCGACAATCACCCAAATCGAATCATTTCCGCTTTGAGATCTCAGCAACCCGTGCACGAAATCCATGGAAATATTGTCGGACTTCCATTATGGAATCGGCAACGACTTTATGTAACCACCCGACTTCTGGCATTCCGCCTTTACCATAGCACAGGTTTGGCATTTGGCCACAAAATGAGCAACAACTTTCTTTAGCCCTAGCCTCCAGAACAGCTTTTTCATATCCCTGAACATCTTTGTGCTTCCTGGGTGGATTGAGTACTTCATACTTCCCTCAATTTACCCAAATTTGGGACGCACAAACGGCCCTCTTTCCGCAAAAGATCGTCATCTATCCCAGGAGAACTTGCCCTCTGGCCCATCATTAGCATAGCGTAGGAGATGTTCATCCATCTCTGTTGCTCGTCGAATCCGATTCGCAAGGTCACACTGCACCTCCATCCAGTTCAAACATGCATTGGCGGTGGAATTTTTGTCAACACAAGAAATCTCCAAGGTTTCTAACTCCTGGATGAGACGTTCATCATGCCTCTGCAACCAACTCGTCCTTACCGGATCTCTCTGACTCATGGCATCCGCGACTACATTTCCTTTTCCGGGAGTATAGTGAATCTCAAAGCTGTAGTCCCCAAGTAACTCCAACCACCTTCGTTGTCACATATTCAAGTCTTTCTGCTCCAACAGGTACTTTATGCTCTTGTGATCTGTATAGATCTCCACTTTCACGCCATAAAGATAGTGTTGCCACAGCTTTAGTGCAAATATCACTGCCGCCAACGCAAAGTCATGGACGGGATAGGTTCTCTCATGCACCTTTAGCTAGCGAGAGCCATAAGCAATCACCTTCCCATTTTGCAGAAGAATGTAGCCTAAGCCGCTCCCTGAGGCATCACAATAGATTACAAATCCATCGGTACCACATAGCGCTGACAACACAGGCGCCGTTGTCAACCGAACCTTTAGCTCTTCAAAAGCTTGCGCGCACTCTGGCGTCCAAACGAACTTCTGGTCTTTTCTCGTCAGCATGGTTAGTGGCAAAGCAATCCGTGAGAAGTTTTCAACAAATCTTCAATAGTAGCCTGCCAATCCAAGGAAGCTCCTGACCTCAGCCATTGAAGACAACACCGACCACTCCTGTATGGCCTTTATCTTCACCGGATCCACTGCTATGCCCGATCCAGTCACCACATGGCCTCGAAAATCCACAGACGATAGCCAAAACTCGCACTTCGAGAACTTGGCATAGAGTTGATTCTGCCTCAAGGTATTCAACATCAACCGCAAGTGGTTTTCATGACCAGTTTCAGATGTCGAGTACACCAGGATATCATCAATAATCACAATCACCAACAAATCCAGGTACTCTTGGAACGTTCGGTGCATCAAGTACATAAACACCGAGGGCGCATTGCATAGCCCAAATGGCATTACCCTGAACTCATAATGCCCGTAACGTGTTCCAAATGCGGTCTTGGGAATATCTCCTTCCCGTATCCTCAACTGGTAATAACCAAACTTCAAGTCCAACTTGGAGTAGACGGTCGACCCCACTAGCTGATCGAACAACTCATCAATCCGCGGAATCAGATATTCATTCTTCTCAGTGTGTTTGTTCAGTTCGCGGTAATCAATACATAACTGTAAGCCGCCGTCTTTCTTCTTCAGAAAAAGCACCGGGGCGCTCCAAGGTGACATACTTGGGAGAATATAACCCTGCTCCAACAACTCTTGCAGTTGGACTTTCAACCCCGCCATTTCCTTTGGCGCGACGCGATATGGCGAGCGGGCCACTGGTTTCGCACCTGGCACCAACTCAATCGTGATGTCAATCTCATGCTGGGGTGGTAGCCCAGGGAGATCCTTGGGAAATACATCTGCAAACTCCGATACGATCAGAACATCACAAACACTGGCCTTGGGCACAACAGCCTGAATAAGCGTGAAGTATACGCCCTTTCGAACAGCTTTGACAACTTGGAGCGCAAACATCAACATCCCGCCCACTCCTCGCATACCCGCGAACTTGGTCTCCTGCTCGGTATTCTGGCCCAATGTGATCTCTTTGGCTTGGCAATCAATCAAGGCATGCTTCTCTGCGAGCGAATCAATCCCAAAGATCACGTCAAATTACGATATCGGCAATACAGATGCAGTTAAGCAGAAATCCCGACTTCGTATTTGCACTCCCACATCGCAAGCTTGATCCGCAAGCATCAAACAACCATTTGGCAACACCACTCTGACGCTATCTATCTTTACACAACTAGGTACCCCAAGACGCGCTATGAAATCTTTAGACAGAAAGGAATGTGACGCACCCGTATCAAACATTGCTCACGCCAGCATGTTCCGAATCATTATAAATCATGTGCCAATCATGTCACACACACAAGCCGCATACGCATAGGCAATAAACAAAGCATGCAAGCAATACAATACTCAATAACTTAACTCGTACATGTGACGACGTAACTCTGCTTAATGGCCTCCTACAGGCCAAGATTGTAGACCCTGGGCTGCGCCTGCGAGCCAGAAGAGTCCACCACTGCCTTTCCTTTTTCCGCATACGACGCTCTCGCCATCTTTTCACTCTTTGGCGGCACCCGACATTCACGTGCTATATGTACCACCCGTCCATAATTAAAGCATGTACGAGTATCCGGCCTTGAGGTGGCCCCCGATGTTGCTCCCAAGGCAACCGAAGAAGGAGCTTGTCCCGCCGTCTTGGACTTCTTGCCCCATCTCTTCTAATACAATGACTTCGCCGGTCGGGGCACCTTAAACTCCGGCTGTGCCACAGCTAAGGCCTGCTTCCCATGCACCCTCTTCATGTCTTTTTCCAGCGTGCACACAGTGTCATCTAACTCTTGTAAGCCTTGGTTCACAGAACTAGAAAGCAGAAACCTCAACTCATCCCGCAGTCCTTCATAGAACCTATTTGTCTTCCTCTGCTCACCAGGAAAAATCGAACCCGCATACCTCCCCAAGCGTGTAAACTCATGCTGGTAAGCTTCCACATTGCCATCACCTTGTATTAGCCTTTGGAATTCGTTCTCCATGGCAATACGCTGTGCCAAGGGAGGTGCTTTGCCAGGAAGTGTCTAGAGAATTCCTCCATGGACACTTGTGTCAACGGTCTACCCGTCAAATGGTGTAACTCCATCTCGTCCCACCACACATGAGCTTCGCCTTCCAATAAGAAGGCAGCTAAGGTGACCTTCTAATTCTCCTCCAACCCAATCGTCATCCTGATCCGCTTGACCGCGATAGCCAATCTTCAGCCTACGGAGGAGATCCCACTCCCAAAAAAAGGCGGATTGAAGCTCATGAACCGCTTCATCTATCGTTCAGCTGCCCAAGGGTCCACAGCCGCGACAGGTTCTGGCCTTGCCGCCACCTGTTATAGCCTCAAAGCCGGCTGTGACTGCCCAATCGGCTAGGTTTGGATCATGGCAAACCAAGCCTCAAAAACTAATCAAACTGTTTCTGCGGATGGTGGAGGTGTAGGCACCTCGGCTGGTGCCATACTTTCATCAGAACATTAGGGCTCCGACTGCCCAGCTCGACTCCGTGTCAACTATAGGTGAAGAAGACACACAAATTAGCGACCGTACACAAGCAATCACAACAAGATAGAAACCCACAGGTTCCTCAAACACAAGTATCTGCATTCCTGCAATGGACATTCAGGAGTTCAATCGTGTTAACGTGGTTCGCACAGACACGTGCCGCCACCCAACAAAAGAAGTCGACCACGACTTCCAAAGGGAAAGACCACGACAGATGATACAAAAAAAGTAACAACCCCATCCGTTTACATAGTATATACTAGAAGGTCTGACCGGGGTCCCACAACATATACCATAAAACAGGCGGTGAAGGTACAATATGATACCAGAGTAGCGCTGCGTACCCTAACACATTGTATTCTAACAGAAGCCTAAACACTAAACTTGAACTCTAGACTTGAATGTCCAACATATAAAAGCTCCTCATTATACAAACAGTTGGCCTTTTGGCCAAACATGGATTTCATAACAGTTCCCTCAACATTGGCGCGCAGGCCGGCCATGTAAAAATAAAATACAACATGTATAAGTTTAGCCTTCAAGGGCTAGCAGCAGCAACAACAAAAGCAGCAGGGACTTCAGCCCTTATACATCAAGCTCATCTCTCCAACACCTGCATAGGGATAGCCCACCCAATGGTGGAAAAAAAAGACAACGGTCAGCATTCAGCTGACCAAAGTATAATGACCCCACCGCTTTTCCCGGGGCGGTGGTATTCCTTCCCTACAGGCATAACACAAGCATATATATATATATCTCATATAATGTGATTTCACACACACATTCCATCACAACCGTTAGCCACTCGGCCCGACGATCCGTACACTCAGGGCACATTCTTGGTGTCCTGGCGAACCAGGGTCCCACCACTGTATCAGGGTCACAACCCAATAGTAAAACATTGAGCATTTTACTCCATAGCATGCAGCCAGAGTTCTAGTCGTAATGCACCAGGATTGGCCTGTAGCCCCCCATTGTGTCATGGCACATAGGCCTACGACTCTTGCTATGTGCTCCAATAGACCGCACTTTCACGTATCACGTTGAACGGACATAGCGTAGGTCGGATCATCCACCCCCATTGCTCAAATCGCCTTGCCATCATCGAGCACATCATACTCGTGGCTATATTAAAGGTGCGGGTCGGTTTCACCGATCCTATTCTGGCATTCAAGCCTGGGTGCTTTCCTGGGCGCACCAGTACTTACTCTTACACCCATTTCATATGACACATCAGCGGGTCTTTCCTGGGCACACCAGTACTTTCGGCTACTCTCTTCACAGGTATGATCCCGCAAATCATAAATGGCAAGGGTATTTCCATAGCTTACTATGTCAGTACTTCCTGTTACTTCCTTTCATAGGTCCACCCATGAACATCAAGCATTACAAAAGGGTATTTCATGTATCTCTAATCGTGTACTTCCTGCTACTTCCTTTCACAGGTATAACCCAATAGCACAGGAATTACAAGCATCACAAAGGTATTTTCCTGGACTACCACTCCAATACTTCCTGCTACTGTCTTTCACAGGGTTAACCCACTGACTCCTAAACTACACGTTTATCACGGAGTCTTATCCGGTTCGTATATGTAACATCACCAATCCAGACCAACCTGTCTAGATGGGATTCACACAACATGCCTATTCTGTAGTCCGTTTCCGAATCTATATGCTAAATTCAGGATTCCATGAATCAACCCAAAAGACTCCCACAACAAGCCACCCTTTGGTGGGGGTATCAGATGCACATGCCAATAAGGAAGCCTTCATATGGCTAGGAAGAAAGGTCGTTACCCTCGAAGACCGCTTCGGTGCCATGAGCTCCTAGCTAGCTAGAAAGAACCGCAACTACTTTTCCTTTGCAAAGATGGCCTCAGATCTCAGCTTGACACTCTCAAGCTCCACCAGAGATCATCCCCTCTTCCTCTTCCTCCTACTTCCTCTCCCTATATCTCTCTAAGATTTTTAGAAAGATAAAGGCAATAAACATAATGAGAATTCGTTCTCGGTTTTCGGGCTTAAGGAAGCAGGGAGGGCTCTCAGCTGTTAGATCCCAGCTGAAGAAAATGGACAGACATGAAAAAGCCTCAAAATCTCTTCTCGGGTCCGACACGCCCGTGTCACAGGCCGTATACTCTAAGCCGTCCACAAACCGCCTTATCCCAAAACAGGGCATGACCAGGGTACATGCCCGTGATGGCCAAGTCACGCCCGTGACAAGGGCCGTGTACTTGCACTCGACGATCGTCGAGCAAATTTCGTCGACCAAAGGGGACACGCCCTACGACACGACCGTGTCAGAGGCTACACACATGTGTCAAACTTGTGTTCCCTCTGTCGACCACTTTCGTCGACCAAAGACTCGAGTGTCGACATAAAGGTGTCGACACAAAGGAGGTGTCGACATAAAGGTGTCGACATAATGGAGGTGTCGACACAAACGTATCAACACAAAGGCAGTGTCCACACAAAGGAAGTGTCCACACAAAGGAGGTGCCACACAAAGGAGGACATGCCCTAGGTCACGCCCGTGTCCCTGGGCGTGTCCCTCCCAAACACTTCGTCGAACGCATTTTCGTCAACCTCATGACTGCTACGCACCCGAGCAGTACACGCCCTGGTACACGCCCGTGTCCTAGGCCGTGTCACCCAAAATTTTCCCCTTTTGAAATTTGGGCTGTTACAACCTCCACCTCCAACCCTGTTTGGAAAGCTACTGTATTATGAGATGCAGCTTGTAGTAAGGAAGGAAGAAGAGAAGAGCAATATGTCACATAGTAAGGAGAAATCTGTGGCCTTCAGAGATGATGCTTCATCCAGGAACAGAAGGAAGATTTCTCCAGTCAGGAGAACTGCTATGTCAGAATCTGAGAGCTCATGGTCCAGCTCCTCTGACAGCCATACATCTGATGAGGACCTTGCCGCCTTCTTCAGGAAATTCCAGAAATTCATGAATAAGGGGCATTGGAAGAACAGAAGGCCATCCTCCTCCTCACATCACAGAAGGAAATCCTCTAAGTAGGATAGGTATGCTCTAAACTCTAACAAACAATCTTCCTCTAATATTATTTGTTTCTACTGCAGCAAAATAGGGCATGTAGTTGCTGAATCCCTAGTGAAGAGGAAAGATGAAGGAGTGAAGAAGAGCCTCAAGGGAAAGAAGAAAGAAAAATCCCTTGTGGCTAAGAAGGAAAAGACTTGGACTGACTCTTCCTCTGAGTCACACAGTAAAGAAGAAGAAACCTACATTGGGCTTATTGCTGTTGTTGAAGAGGAACCTGAAGAATACCTTACTGCTAGAATAGGGATCAGGGCCCTCTATCTCACTCAAAATAGGAGATCATTGACAGTGAGTCTATGGTAAGAGTCTCAAATGAGAAACTTGTCCAAAAACTTGAAAATGATCTCTTAAATGAGAAATTGCTAGTGACTAAATTCTCCAAGCCAAACACTGTGCTGCCCTTAATTGACACGCACATTACCTAAGCTGGTAAAAAAGGGTCGGGATTTAATGGACCTGCTGGACCTTCCAATCCAAAAGGAAAGGGAAAAGGGAAGGCACCAGTTGTGCCTCTTTCCTCATTGCCTCCAATTACTTTTCAGAGAGTGTTGTTTCCTTCTAAAAGGTATGACCATGAAAGCTATCATGGTCACTGGGAGAATGGCAGATCCACTGGTATGGACCAATATGGCCCTAGCCAAGGTGAAGATACAACCATGTGAGAGCTTTTAAGGCAGCCCATGAGGAAATTCAAATGGCCCATCCTGGACCGTTTGTTTTTGGTGCCCCAACCTCAAAACTCAAAGTTAATGCTGATGTAGTAAATCTAAACCATCCAACAAAAGTAGTGACTCAAGGTGAGTCTTCTAGCATGGCTGGAATAGCAATCTCAGATGGTATCAGATGCATGTTATATGAAAAGAGACATGCAGCTGGTGGTTCTCAGACAAGACCAAAACAGCCAGCTAAAAGACTATCCTTTAGTAAAACTATTGCTGAATGAAGACAAAAATATAGAGCAACACATCTCTCCATTGGTCAGGGAGCAGTACAGCCTAATGCTGGTCCCAAGCAGAAAAGGAGATACAATATCTATTATTTTTGGTGTTATGGCAAAGTGGGCCACTATACAGTAGATTGCTGGCACAATCCTTCAGTGTCTAGAGGTTGGCAACCTATTAGAAATTCTGCAGGAATGCATGGTTATTTTTTGACGAATGTGAACCTAGGACCAAATAGAAATTGAGGTCCTATAGTTAGGTGATTTGTGTTCTTTTCAGGTTAGTTCAAGTACCAATTCTCCTAAATGGTACTTGGACAGTGGATGTTCCAGGAACATGACTGGAATAAAGGAGGTATTGAAGGAGTTCACTCCAGTAATGAATGCACCCAAGGTTATCTTTGGAGGCTCTGACAAGGGGATAACCAGAGGCTATGCTAATATCTCAAATGGCATAATCACCATCACAAAGGTGGCTTATGTGGAGGGGTTGCAGCACAACCTCATAAACATAAGTCAACTATGTGATCTTGGTTATGACATTTCCTTCCACAAGGTTAAGTGCCACATCAAGAGGTTAAGTGACCAAAGTGTCATCTTAACAGGCACTCAGCGTGGGAACGTCTATTACTTAAACTTTTCTTTCTTAGATAATATGTTGGATCCCTAGTTGATTTGGGCTAGGTTCACTGACTTAGGATGTGACCCATCTTGAATATCCAGGGTCAAGTTGTGTCCTAGAGTCTAGGTCAAGTCATTAGGTTCAACTTCAGAAGGACCAGCTATCATCAATACCATCAGAGACTTCAGACTTAGAGAATTTCAAGACTAAGTTAAATGAGTTCGACATTCGTCGAACTCAGCTCGACGAAAGGAGTTCTGCGCTCAGCGATCGTGAGACAATTCTTTGTGATGAGCTCGACGATCTTGGTTCTCTGTTCGACGAAGACTCAGTTTCTACATCAAGCTAAAGTCAGGACAACTTCAGAATTTTTCTAAGTCCAGCTTCAAGCTTTGGTCGACGAATCAGATTCTGAGCTCGATGAACTTGGACCGCAAGTTCTCAGCTTCCCAGGTCGACGAAGTCAGTTTTTCAGGTCGATGAATGTTGTACTCTACTCGACGAATTCTGAACTCAGAGTATTTGTGTCGACACTTAGGGCATGTGTCGACACCAGACAATTCATGTCGACACCAGAGGATTTGTGTCGACACCAGGATATTAGTCAAAACAAGTTCATGTCGACACCAGAAGATTTGAGTCGACACCAAGAACAATCAGTCGACACCAGCTTGTGTCGACACTGGATATCAGCAAATGCAGAATATTTGGCTAAGTCCATAATCTTTCTTCACTCCACGAACTTGGATCTCAGTTCAACGAATTCTGTCTGACAGTGATGATTCTCAGCTCGACGAATGAAGATTGTCTGTTCGACGAATAAAGACTGTCTGGTCGACGAACTCTCTCAAGCTCAGCTCGACGAACTCAAGCTCAGCTCGACGAACTCAAGCTCAGCTCGACGAACTCAAAACTCAGCTCGACGAAGTGTGTTCTTCGTTCGACGATTCCAGACTAGGTTTTCTTCAGTTTCCCGTCCCGTTTCTTGGCAATGAATCCAGAGTTATTAATGCCAGATCTTCTCGGAATGTTACAGTTGGAACGCGCATTGGCTATGGATTATTACATGCCGTTTTCCATGGGACAGTTAGTGAAAGTATTGATTGCCGCTTCTTTCTAAAGCCGACTGCAATTACTGCTCAAGCATTCAAATTTTGAATGTTCCTCAGTCAGAAAGATATACAGAAAGAAAACAATCAATCAAGAGGAATAGAGTAATAGTACAGCAAGCAATACTAACAATCAGACACACAATCAGATTGCATAGAAGAATAAGCATACTAAAATCAAAAGTTCTACTGCAATCAGCCTGACCAGAGAACATTTTCAAGAAGAAGAAGAACAACCAATCACTATCAAGAGTATTCTTCCTTCAACTCTCAGGACAACTTCAAAGGACTACAAATTTCAATCTGTCAAATGAGTCCCTGAAACTAATTCTGGTCCAGGAATTCTAGGTCTTTGAAGACCTATCACCCTGAAGCAGTGCTCCAGCATTGCTGACCAATTCAAGATCTCAGGGGGAGCAAGTGCTGCTACAATCAATCCACAAGTCTTCTCTCTGATTATTGACAGAGAAGACACCATCTCTTTTCTTTCCAATTCCTGTACAGGGTTTTAATTCCCTTCAAAATTATTCTGGTTGCAAGTCTCCCTCCAAAAGACTTGAGGTTTGGTTTTTGAGCACCTGAACAAAAGCTCATTGGTGACAGACACCTGATCAAAAACCTGAGTGAATTCCTACCAGGGTGGTAGAAGAGTGGATGTACCCAGGTTGGGGAACCACTATAAAAATTCTTGTGTCGTCTGGTTGCCCTTCTTTTTGTTTTGGCTGTGTGGTTCTGTGTTGTTCTGTGATTAGTTAGGTTGCTGTGTTTATTTATTTGATTTGCTGACTTGTTCACCTAGGCTTACAACGAAAGTTGTAAAAAGTTTTTAGTGAGCACTATACTCTATTCACCCCCCCCCCTCTAGAGTATTTCAGATCTAACATGCACTTTCAATTGGTATCAAAGCGAGGTTGGTTAAAATACCACACCATTAGTGGTTGTACAGGCTAACACCTGAACCACAAAGATCCCTCTAGTTAGATCTGTTTGTCTTGATTTTTTTTATTAGATTTATATCTTCATAGACCTGGCCCAAAACAAAGACTATGCAAGCATCAGACCTCCAGTGTGCAACCTTAACAAGTTTGCCATCTGGAAGGAAAGAATCAGGTTATACATGAATTCTATTGATGAGGATATCTTTTCTGTTATCTTGACAGGTGTATCTCCAGCACCTACAGCTTCTACAAGCACTTCAACCAACATGACTGCAGTGCCTCTTGCAGAGAACAATGAAGCCTACAAGAAAGCCAAGATGGATGATGCTAAGGTAATGAATATCTTAATGCAGACTATGTCAGATGACATATTCCAGAAGGTGGCTGAGTGTACCTCAGCCAAGGCCATTTGGGACTGCCTCAACCAAATGGTAGTTGGCTCTGCTGATGAAAGAAAGGACAGAAGATCCAATCTAATATACCTGTATGAGAACTTTAAAAAGGATGAGACTGAATCAGTAGTAGACATGTACAACAGGTTGAACACAATCATCAATGAGCTCAAAACTCTGGATAAGGACATCACCTTGACAGAGGTGAATGATAAGATTCTGATGTGCTTCCCTAGCTCTTAGGATTCCAGAATCTGGCGTATCATAGAATCCGGAAGCCTCAATGAGATCTCAACTGAGTCTCTGCTAGGCAAATTGAAATCTTATGAGAAGCTGATCAAATCAAGAGAAGCAGCAGAACAGAAGACAACAACTCCAGTTAGAAAGGAGCACATCATAGCCTTCAAAGCTTCTGAAGAGAGTGAGACATCAACTTCAAATGAAGAACTCATGAGGCTCTTTGCCAAAAGGTTCTACAAGATGGCAAGGAAGGACTTCAGAAGGAAATCATCCACACAAGATGATAAGCCTAAGTATGACAAGACACCAACCAAGGAGGTTGTGTGCTTTGGTTGCAGAAATTCTGGATACTATATCTCAGAATGTCCAGAAAATTAGAAGAAGGATAAGAGCAGAGAAAAGGATTCAAGGAGAAAGCACATCAATAGACCCTCCTCCACCAAATATAAAAAGAAGGACAAGGGATTTATTGCTGAGACTTGGAGTGACACAGAAGAAGAAACATCTTCCTCCAGTTCAAGTGAAGAAGAGGAAAAAGCTACATCCAAGGAGGTTTGCCTAATGGCAATTAATGTTCCAGGAGCAATTCTGGATCAGAAGAAGATTCTGAAGATGAAGTTGCCTTAGACTCAGAGGCAGATCAGGTTATTTCTAGCTTTGACTTTAGTTCTGATTTATTTAAAGCTGAATTCAAATCTATCTGCTTAGACTTAATCAATTCAAAAAAAGAAATAAAAACTCTTAGAGAAAGATTAGGAAATCTTGAATCTGAAAATTCAGAAAACATAAAGCTAACAGATCAACTAACCTGAGCTAATGAACAAATAATTAAACTAAAATCTGAATTATATGAGGCCCAGCAACTTGAGCAATCTCTCAATGGGAGAAGTCTCAAGCTGATGGACATCACAAGCACAGTGAATGCCGGATTAAATGGCAAGCTGGGCTTGGGTACTTCATCAAGTTTACCCCCCATAATCAAGAAAAATATTCTTTCAACCCACATCAAATTTATTTCTGCAAAGGGAAAAGAAAAACTAATAGACAAACCAATATCAGAAAGCAATCCAAAACCTATAGACAAGAGAAATAGAAATCTGAAAACAGCAAATAAAAACAAAGTTCCGTAGCATTCGTCGAACTCAGATCAGCGAAATCTGGCCAGTTCGTCGAACCCCGATCGACGAACGCTGAACGCAAACTTCAGATATAACTATTCATCTAACTGCGATCGACGAACTGTGTATGGTTCGTCGAGCAGAGGTCTACGAACTTGGGGCACAGAAAATCACTACTGTCATTCTCTGAGCCGAGATCGACGATCTCAACCCTATTCGTCGAACTCTGGTTGACGAACTTACAACAATTCGTCGAACCCAGAAATACCAAACCTAAACTATTTCTCTTACAGAAACCTTAAACCAACTAAGAAGACATTTAGTCCAGTAGCTGATTGGGTAATTCCACCTAGGAGATACCATCCCTTAGGGTATAAATCACATCATGCTTTATCAGTTATTTCCAGGTTTACTTTTCAATAAAATAAAGGACCCAAGGTAACCTGGGTCAAGAACAATTGAATTTTGTTTTTCTTTGCAGGTACAGGTGAAGAACTATCCAAGGGTAAGTCAGACATGGTACTTGGACAGTGGTTGCTCCAAACACATGACAAGCAGAAAGGGCAATCTATCCAATTACAAGCCCAAGCTAGGACCAAAGGTGATTTTTGGAGATTCCAACAGTGGTCAATCAGAAGGATATGGGACAGTGAAGATTGGAGCAGTGACTTTCAAGAAAGTAACTTATGTAAGAGGACTTAAATATAACTTTATATCCATAAGTCAATTATATGATGAAGGTTATCAGGTACATTTTAACTCTACTTCCTGTTCTATTATTTATAATAAAAACAAAACTGTTTTAATTGGACTTAGACAAGGTAACATATATTTAGTAGATTTTATATCTACCACAACTGATATCTGCTTACTAAATGTTACTAGTAATCAAAATGAGTTATGACATAAAAGACTAGGACATGTAAATCTTAAGAATATATCTAGGTTATCTAAAGACAACCTTGTTAGAGGTTTACCTTCAGGCCCCTATAAGAAGGGAAGCCTATACAGAGCTTGTCAATTAGGCAAGCAAACCAAAACTAGTTTTAAATCCATTAATAAAAGTGATTCACCTAGGATATTATATTTGCTTCATGTGGATCTATTTGGACCCATTGCAGTACAAAGCCTAGGAGGGAAGTCTTATACTTTACTGATTGTTGATGACTTCTCTAGATTCAGTTGGGTAGCCTTTCTGAGAGCTAAGTCAGATACATTCAAGGTTCTTATAGATTTTCTCAGGACCATATAGATTGAGTTCTCTACTCATGTTACATTGATCAGAAGTGATCATGACACAGAGTTTGAGTCTCTTCTTATGCATGAGTTCTGTGAGAAGGAAGGTATCAGGCAGTGCTTCTCAGCTCCTAGAACTCCCCAACAAAACGGGGTTGCTGAAAGGAAAAATAGGACACTCATTAAATCTGCAGGTATATTACTGCCAGATGCTTACATGCCTTTATCCTTTTGGGCAGAAGCTGTAAATACTGCCAATTATGTCTTGAATAGAAGCCTTATACATAAGCTAAAAAATAAGACCCCCTATGAATTACTTAAAGGGAAGAAACCTAAAATCACATACTTTAATGTTTTTGGTTGTATTTGTTGCATTCACACAAATAACAAGAGATAGATTAGAAAGTTTGAGGCCAAGGCTGAAGAAGGGATTTTTCTAGGATATTCCCAAGTAAGCAAGGCCTATAGGGTTTTTAATAAATCCACCCTTAAAATTGAAGAATCTATTCATGTATCGTTTGATGAAGCTAACATGTCATACAAGGAGAAAGAGATTTCTACCAATAGCTTCTTGCAGGTTCCACAACTGTGTGAGTCTATGGATGGACTAAACCTTACCCAAGAGGTACCAACCCATCCTACTCCACAGGTTGCTGAAGAAAGTGAAGAAGAAATTCAAGAGAAAGTGGCTGAACTTCCCTCAACAGCTAGTACCATTCCCCAAGAGGAATTAAATACAGAAGCTGTTGCTCAACCAACTCCACCAACTGAACTTGTCACACTTAGAGATCACCCAAGATCTCAAGTGATTGGAGACATTTCAGCAGGTGTACAGACAAGGCATCAACTCAACCAAGACTTGATGCTTGCCTGTTTTCTCTATCAAATTGAACCTCTCACCATTCATGACACAGAGCAAGATCCCCACTGGATCATTGCAATGTAAGAGGAACTAAATTAGTTTAAGAGATGTAGAGTTTGGGATTTGGTTCGAAGACCCCATAACTACCCAGTTATTGGAACCAAATGAGTCTACAGGAACAAGTTGGCTGCTCAAGGCAACATAGTGAGGAACAAGGCTAGGCTTGTTGCTCAAGGCTACATGCAAGAGGAAAGAATTAACTATGACTAAACCTTTGCCCCTGTTGCAAGGTTAGAGGCCATAAGAATATTCCTTGCCTATGAAGCTCACAAGAGATTCAAGGTCTACCAAATGGATGTCAAAAGTGCATTTCTGAATGGAGTACTTCAAGAAGAGGTTTATGTAGAACAACCTCCAGATTTTATCTCTCCAATTCAACCCTCTTTTGTTTTTAAATTACATAAAGCTCTCTATGGTTTAAAGCACGCTCCAAGAGCTTGGTATGAGACCCTAGCAAGCTTTCTTTTAGAGCATAAATTTATAAGAGGAACCATAGATAAAACCCTTTTCACTAGACATTATAAGGACCAAATTTTGCTAGTACAAATATATGTGGATGACATTATTTTTGGGTCTACTGATCCCAAATTGTGCAAGAGGTTTGCTGAACTCATGTATTTTAAATTTGAGATGAGTAGCATGGGTGAACTTTCCTACTTCCTTGGTCTCCAAGTGAAGTAGCTCCTAGATGGTATCTTCCTCTCCCAAGCTAAGTATGCTAAAGAGCTTATCAAAACGTTTGGGATAGGTGATGCTTCACGAATGAAAACCCATATGACTACAAATGCTGTTGTGGATTCTGATGCAGCAGGGAAACCTGTGTATCAAAAAAATTATAGGGCAATTGTTGGATCCCTATTATACCTAACAGCTAGCAGACCTGACATAATGTTTGCCACATGCCATTGTGCTAGGTTCCAAGTGAACCCTAAAGAATCTCACCTTATTTTCCTAAAAAGAATTCTGAGATATATAAAGAGTTGCCCTAATCTAGGACTCTGGTATCCTGCAGAGTCAGAATTTGAGTTAACTAGATACTCAGATGTTGACTATGCTGGATATAGAGTGGACAGGAAGAGTACCTCTGGAACTTGCCAGTTCCTTGGTATGAGACTTGTCTCCTGGTTTTGTAAAAAGCAGACATCTGTGTTAACATCAACTACAGAAGCAGAATATATGGGTGCTGGTAGCTGCTGTTCACAAATGCTATGGATACAAAATCAACTCCTACACTATGGTGTCAACTTAAATAATTGAACACTATTTTATGATAATACTAGTGATATTGCTATAGCACAGAATCCAGTTCACCACTCTAGGACTAAACATTTTGAAATAAGACATCATTTCATTAAAGATAATGTAGACAAAAAGAAAATTTACTTAATCCATATTCCTACTGATTTATATAGAGCAGACATTTTCACCAAGCCCTTGGATGAGAAAACCCATCTGTTCCTTATAAATCAACTGGGAATGATTAATGGAGAAGAGTTAACCTAGTTTCTGTCTGCATTCGACGAATTTTCCAGAGTTCGTCAAACGGAGTTCGACGAATTAGGGAGAGTTTGAGAGATTCTCGTCGAATGGAGATAGATGAATTATCTGTGTGGAAACAATTTTCGTCGACCGGAGATCGACGAACTTTGCTTCAGAAGATATTTCGTCGAAAGGAGTTCGACGAACTGTTTTCGTTTCTTCTGGATGAGATCGACGAATTATCTGTCTATGAAAGTCCACCTAGTGTCAACTATGTTCACCTATGGGGGGGGGGGGGGGAATAGGTGACGTGCAGCGCTTTTGCGGAATTTAAATTGTACCTGCACACGAAAATAAAACAACACAGCACAACAGAGTACACAAGCTATTTATAGTGGTTTCCCGACTTGGGTACATCCACTTTCCCCCTTCGACCTATCTCCCAACAAGGGACGACTCGGTCTCTTCACCAACAGGATTGAAATCCAATCCTTGCACTATCGGAAGGAACCCTTCCACACGTAGGAGTCAACACTCCCACAAACCGGGTTGCACCCAACCCTTACAACTAGGAACCAACGTTCCTTTACAACAAAAGTAAAATAGAATGTACAAGAAATACAAACTACGTGTGGAGACTACGGTGTCCCTCTTCGTTGACGACGTGATCTTGAAGTCTACAAAGAGTCCACAACCTTGGTCTCTCTTGGAGAGGATCTCCCCGGAACCGGCGGCGGTAAGATGGACGGCGGCTAGGTTCACGGGATCGGCGGCAACAACGATGTGCGGCTACTGTTCTTTAGAGATCCAAACTTCGTAGCGAAGCTAGCTAGGTCTACCAATGGTCACACGAGGATCAGTCGTCTCGATCGATTCGGACGGGGAAGTTTTTCCCGATCAACAAATCGAGAGACAAGGGATCTCTGGATAGACGCGTGAGACTCTAAGCTTGGCTAAGATTCTGTCGCCGGAGATCGGGAAGAAACGCGATCAACAGCGGAGACCAACTAGCGCGAGCGGCGACGGCGGCGGCGGAGCAGTTTCGCGATTTTAGGGTTAGATCATGCTCGGCTTCTTTTCTGTGTGTGTATTCCGTTCAAAATACCCGTATATATATACTGTAGATGCTTTCAAAATGACCGTTGTGGGACCCACAAGAAGAATCCCTAAGTCCCGGTACAGAACATTGTCAGCGGCAGAATCCGGTTCAGGAAGTTCCAGAGAAATCGCTAAGTAAAAATCGGCGAGAATCGCAGGTGATTCTCGACGAATCGGCGAGAATCAGTTAGTGATTCTCGACGATTCGTCGAGAATCACTAGTGATTCTCGCCGAATCACTTGTTGATTCTCCACGAATATTACTTGGTATTCATGATCTGTTCAGCGATGGTTTCGGCGAGAATCACGAGTGATTCTCGCCGAATCTTACTTGGCACCGTTTTGAGGTAGCCGGAAAGAGTCGGCGAGAATCAGTAATGATTCTCGACGATTCGGCGAGAATCACTAGTGATTCTCGCCGAATCGGCGAGAATCACTTGGTGATTCTCGTCGAATTATACTTAGACGAATTTTCATCTTTCCACCCAAGAGCTGCTCCTTGACCCATCCTTGCTCCTTGTCTGCTCCTGCAAGATCACATCCCTGTACTTGAACGTAAGTGCACTCCAATAGAGAGAGTACACGTAGGCCAACACACTGATCTGCTCAACGAGGGATTACGTCGTGCAGACCCGTGTATATTGACCTACTGCACCCTGACATTGGTGTGCACTTTGCGTGGAATAACTGCAAGTACAACTTGAAAGATTTTATCAAATACATTGTCTATTGACCTTAGCTTGTCCAGGGGCTTCTTCAAATCAGGTACATTGTGGATACAATACCTAACAATCTCCCCCTATTTGAAGAAGCCTAAACCCTACAAGCTAAGGTGAATAGAGCATATGGGAATGAAAACCATAAACTTGAAATTGAGTTGAGTGAGTTATCCATTACCAATACCAATTTCTTGGGAGCAAGCTTGGAGCCACCTTAGCCTTAGCCGAGAGGGTAATCTCCCCCTTTTCGGCTTTTGCAAATCAGGGTTGTTAGCATTTGACCCCTTGCTCCCCCTCAGTTCTTGCATCTGTGCTCACACTTGAGTTCCTTGCTCCCCCTCAGATCGTGCACGAGCCTGGAGCTTCTGTAGTCTTCATTCCTCATAATTGAGCATCCCCAATTCAGTCTTGAAAAGATTGAACTTGGCCTCCTCTAAGGGCTTTGTGAATATATCAGCAATCTGCTTGTCTGTGGGGACATAACAGAGAGAGATGTCCTTGTTCTCCACGTGCTCCCGAATGAAGTGGTAACGTACTTCAATATGCTTCGTTCTGCTGTGCGATACCGGATTGTTGGCAATGGCAATTGCACTGGAGGAGTCACAGTACATTGGAATTTCCTTGAACTGAAGGTCGTAGTCGGCTAACTGGTTTCTGATCCATAGGAGTTGTGCGCAACAGCTGCCTGCCGAGATGTACTCAGACTCTGCTGTGGAGGTAGCTACACAGTTCTGCTTCTTGCTGTTCCATGAGATAAGCCTTCTTCCGAGGAATTGACACGTCACGGAAGTGCTTTTCCTGTCATCCCTACTCCCTGCAAAATCAGCATCTGAAAAACCTATTAGCTCGACATCATTGTTTCTCGGGTACCACAAGCCAAGATTGGGAGTACCTTTAAGGTATCTTAGAATTCGCTTCGCAGTGACATAGTGAGATTCCTTAGTGTTCACCTGATATCTGGCACAGACACATGTGGAGAACATGATATCCGGTCTACTGGCAGTAAGGTAGAGCAGGGATCCGATGATGCTTCTGTATTTGGTTTCATCGAAAGGTTTACCTTTCTCATCCTTATCCAGGGACATAGTGGATCCCATTGGAGTCCTCATAGAGGTTGCACTCTCCATACCGAATTTCTTAAGGAGTTCATTTGTGAACTTCGTCTGAGAGATGAAGATTCCATCCTCAGACTGTTTCACTTGAAGTCCTAAGAAATACTTGAGCTGTCCCATACTGCTCATTTCAAACTTTCCTTGCATAAGTTTAGAGAACTTTTTGCAAAGATTGTTGTCCGTTGAGCCGAATATTATGTCATCGACATAGATTTCCACCAGCAAAATCTTGCCTTTGACTTCCCTGAGAAACAATGTTTTATCTATTTTACCTCTAGAGAACTTGTTCTCAAGAAAAAAACTAGATAAAGTCTCATACCAAGCTCGTGGAGCTTGTTTTAACCCATATAAAGCTTTATTAAGAAAATAGACATGATTGGGAAAAGTAGGATCGACAAAACCTGGGGGTTGAGCGACGTATACTTCCTCTTTCAGATCTCCATTCAGGAATGCTGATTTCACATCCATTTGATAAACTGTGAATCCTTTGTGCGAAGCATACGCCAGGAACAATCTGATTGCCTCGAGCCTTGCTACTGGTGCGAAGGTCTGGTCGAAGTCAATCCCCTCCTCCTGTCTGTAACCTTGAGCCACTAGCCTTGCCTTGTTCTTTATGATGACATCATGTTCATCCAGCTTGTTTCTGAAGATCCACTTGGTGTCAATCACATTCTGCCTGTATGGTCTGGGAACTAGCGTCCAAACGTTGCAACGTTCGAATTGATGTAGTTCATCTTGCATGGCCAGAATCCATGTCGCATCCTTGTTCGCCTCGTCGAACTTCTTTGGCTCAACCTGTGACAGGAAGCTAAGATGCAATACTTCGTTAATAGTACCTCTTCGAGTTCTGACTCCAACACGAGGATCTCCGATGATCTGATCTCTAGGATGATCCCTCACGTGCCGGAGCTCAAGAAGTCTTGCGTCTGGAGCTTCGACTACTTCTTGGCTTCTCCTTCTTCTGAGATATTTGTTCCATTTTGATCTTCAACATTTTCAGATGACGTGGAGGTGGAAACTTTGACGTACTTAGGAGTGTCATCTTTAGCGGTGTCATCCAAACTCAGCTGTTCAAGTCGTGCACCTGCATCTTCAAGAATACCACTGGAAGAATTGCAGTTAAGCAAACTTCCTTCATCAAATACAACATTTATTGATTCTTCTACCACTAGGGTTTTCTTATTGAAGACCCTATATGCCCGACTGTGGGAACTATAGCCCATGAATATGCCTTCGAAGCATTTTTCACCAAATCTAGTACGCGGGTACTTCCCATTATTCAGAACATAGCATCTGCAACCAAAAATCCTCAAGTAGGACATGGTTGGTTTCCTGCCTTTCAGCAGCTCGTAAGGCGTCTTACGATGATGCTTGTTGATCAATGCTCGGTTTTGTACATGACAAGCTGTATTGACAGCCTCTGCCCAGAAGTATTCCGGGAGAGAAGCGTCTTTCAACATTGTCGTGCAGGCTTCAATGAGAGTTCTATTTCTCCTCTCCGCAACTCCATTTTGCTGAGGAGTGCGCGGGGAGGAAAAATCATGAAAGATACCTTGTTCTTCACAAAATTCTGTCATAGCACCAGATTCGAATTCTGTTCCATGGTCACTTCTGATTTTGACCACTGAGCAGTTAAATTCGTTCTGAACCTGCTTGACAAAACTAGTGAAGATGTCAAACGTATCTGACTTTCATTTCAAAAAGAACACCCAAGTAAACCGAGAATGATCATCAACTATCACTAGCGTATAGGACTTGCCTCCCAAGCTATGAACTTGCATTGGACCAAACAGGTCCATATGTAAAAGGTAAAGACATCGGGAAGAGTCTTTGTCAGCGATGCTCTTAAAGGTAGCCCGAGTCTGTTTGCCCATCTGGCATGCAGGACAGGGGCTATCTTTGATGCACTTGATAATGAGAGCGTCCCTTACTAAGTTCTTAGAAAACAGCATACTAATTGTCTTGAAATTAATATGTGTCAATCTCTTGTGCCATTGATCACAAAGAGATGCACTGCCTCTTGCCACAAGGCATACGGGGGTAGATGAATCTAAACTGAGAAAATCTAAGCAGAAGATATTTCTGCTCCTAATGCCTGATAATACCGTCTCAGAAGAGGTACGTGAAATTATCAGACATTTATCCTTGCAGAACTTAACATCATAACTTTTGTCACATAATTGACTTACACTGATCAGGTTATGGTTTAACCCTTCAACATAAGCCACATTGGTGATAGAGATTATACCGTTGGAAATCATACTGTAACCTCTGGTGACTCCTCGATCTGACCCTCCAAAGATGACTTTGGGTCCATTCTCGACTGCAGTGTAATCACGCAGCAGGCTTCTTGTCCCAGTCATATGTCGGGAGCATCCACTGTCCAAATAACAGATCGGCGTTTTGGTGGCCTTTGGACATTCCTGCAAAACAAAATTAATTTGCCTTAGGAACCCAATCGAACTTGGGTCCTAGATTCCTGGTTAGTACACTCCCCCTCTGTTGGTTAACCCTACGAGTGGTCGGCCTCGCATTGCTAACATAGGGAGTCTCGTCATACCTTGGATTAAACCAACAATCCACGACAAAGTGACCGACTTTGCGACAGCACCAACAGTCGAATCTATTGTACCTCTTCCTAGGCTCCTGCCTTACCCTGGGAACGGTGGGTACAGCTGGGCCCTTGGATCTGGAGGTGGAGGCCTCTTGGTGATAGCAGTCACATGACTTCGTCATCTTCTGTATAACAGGCTTGACTTTTGGTGCCTGCTTTCCATTATGGCCGCTAGAGAATTGACCATAATTTCCCAAGTGGATTTCCTCATAAGGTGCCTTGAGGGCACTCTCACCGAAGTTCCGGGGAAAGGTCCAACCATCATATCGGCTCTTTGGCTTTGCAACCGAGGGCCGGAAATGATGACCAAAGGTTGATTCAAAGTCATGTTGGTTGCAAGGAAAGCTATGCTTTCTGAACGCAACAGGACTGAGCGGAGCCTTTCCCTTTTCATCAGCAGAGGCCTTCTTGGCGGCCTTATTCTTCCTCTGGTTCCTGTTTCTCCTGGATGAGGAACCAGATACCCCTACATGCCCCAAGCCAGCTCCTTTGGCCTGAGCATAGAAGGTATCAACAACTGGAAGAACTGTTTTTGGCATAGAGAAGCTCTTGACGATCTTCCTTTCTGCCGCAAGTTGTTCTTCCAACTTGTCGACTTCCTCCTGCTTAAGATCAAGGAGCTTCAGAGACTCTGAATACTTTGAGGTCAGGTCAAGGTGCTCCTGTCAGAGAGAGATCAAACTGGTGGCCTCTTCCCTTAGGGAAACACACTCACCCTTAAGGAATTTTACTTCCTTTTTCTCAGCCTTCAATCTCTTTCGGCACTCCTCGAAAGTGTTGAGTAGAAGCTCATAATTCTCGAGGAGCTCAGCTTCACGGGCCGAAAGGCTATCCTCAGGTTCATCATCCTGAGAATCAGGATCAGAGTCGGAGTCGGAGAGAGAGGTGTGAGCTTTTACCTTCCCCGTAAATGGGGGGGCATTCTCCTTCTGAGTCAGAGCGACCCACCAGCCCGAAGTAGGCTTCCTCATCATCACTGGAGTCTGAGGAATCAGACTCACTCAGTGTCTTTGGCCTTTTGGCGATGTAGCTCCGCTCCTTCTTCTTATCTCTAGAGGATTTGTGCTCCTCTTCTTTCCCTTTTTCTCTCTTGCCTTGATAGCAGTCGGCCACGACGTGTCCTGGCTTATTGCATCCAAAGCAAATAATGTCAGAGGAGCGATGTTTGTTCGGTCTAGATGCATACCTGTCAGAAGAATAATTTTTCTTCTGATGCTTGGAGGAGGAGCCGTCTCTCTTTCTTTGATTCCTCATCTTGAGGAACTTCTTGAACTCTCGAGTGATGAGGGAGAAATCCTCCTCTGATAGCTCTGAGCTGGAGGAGCATGGCTCGGAGTCCTACTCCTCATCCTTTTTCCTGGCACGGTATGAAACCGTACCCTTGCCTTTTCTGGAGTGACTGGCTTTTAGATCCACAGTCTTTTCTTTGGCTGCCACCTTCTCTGCTTCTTCTTCTCCTTTTCTGGTGTTCAGCTGAAGCTCATAGGACATCAGCTTCCCAAACAGAATTTGTGGATCAGTTTCAGCTAGTCTGCCAAACTATCGGATGGCGCAGATCTTTGTGTCCCATTCCTTAGTAAGGGACCTAAGGAATTTATCATTGAGTTCACCATTAGTGAACACTCTTCCGTAGCCTTTGAGGGCGTTGATAATCTTGAGAAAGTTCTCGTAGGTGACTCTGATATCTTCCTTAGGCCCTTGTCTGAAGGCCTCATATTTCTGGTTCAGGAGGGATCTCCGATCATCCCTCACTTCATCTGTGCCCTCCATTAGGATGATCAGGCACTGCCAGATCTCCTGTGCTATCCTGTAGTTGCTGAAGTTTTGCATCATTGAGTCATCAACTGCGCTGACCAGAATGTTCCGTGCCTTCTGGTCAAGTCCCACTAGCACCATCTCGTCCTTGTCCATTTCAGAAAGTGTCTTCGGAACTTTCTTGGTGGGATCAATGGTGGAGGCCTTAGTGTGGACATAAGGTCCCTCCTCCACGATCATGAAGAGTCGAGGATCAACTGCTTCCATGTAGAACCTGATCCTTTCCTTCCAGATAGGAAAGTTGAGTCTGGTGCACACTGGGATCTTGCCTGAGAACTTGAGCCCGTCCATAGTAGATGTTTGCCTCCTTCTTGACACTAGCGGCAGGATTCAACTCAAGGTGTTAACCTTTTTGATGAGTAACCTCCCTCTGATACCACTTGAAAGTCCACCTAGTGTCAACTATGTTCACCTATGGGGGGGAATAGGTGACGTGCAGCGCTTTTGCGGAATTTAAATTGTACCTGCACACGAAAATAAAACAACACAGCACAACAGAGTACACAAGCTATTTATAGTGGTTCCCCGACTTGGGTACATCCACTTCCCCCTTCGACCTATCTCTCAACAAGGGACGACTCGGTCTCTTCACCAACAGGATTGAAATCCAATCCTTGTACTATCGGAAGGAACCCTTCCACACGTAGGAGTCAACACTCAAACAAACCGGGTTGCACCCAACCCTTACAAGTAGGAACCAATGTTCCTTTACAACAAAAGTAAAATAGAATGTACAAGAAATACAAACTACGTGTGGAGACTACGGTGTCCCTCTTCGTTGACGACGTGATCTTGAAGTCTACAAAGAGTCCACAACCTTGGTCTCTCTTGGAGAGGATCTCCCCGGAACCGGCGGCGGCAAGATGGACGGCGGCTAGGTTCACGGGATCGGCGGTAACAACGATGTGTGGCTGCTGTTCTTTAGAGATCCAAAGTTCGGAGCGAAGCTAGCTAGGTCTACCAACGGTCACACGAGGATCGGTCATCTCGATCGATTCGGACGGGAAAGTTTTTCCCGATCAACAAATCGAGAGACAAGGGATCTCTGGATAGACGCGTGAGACTCTAAGCTTGGCTAAGCTTCTGTCGCCGGAGATCGGGAAGAAACGCGATCAACAGCGGCGACCAACTAGCGCGAGCGGCGACGGCGGCGACAGAGCAGTTTCGCGATTTTAGGGTTAGATCGTGCTCGGCTTCTTTTCTGTGTGTGTATTCCGTTCAAAATACCCGTATATATATACTGTAGACACTTTCAAAATGACTGTTGTGGGACCCACAAGAAGAATCCCTAAGTCCCGGTCCAGAACATTGTCAGCGGCAGAATCCGGTTCAGGAAGTTCCAGAGAAATCGCTAAGTAAAAATCGGCGAGAATCGCAGGTGATTCTCGACGAATCGGCGAGAATCAGTTAGTGATTCTCGACGATTCATCGAGAATCACTAGTGATTCTCGCCGAATCACTTGTTGATTCTCAACGAATATTACTTGGTATTCATGATCTGCTCAGCGATGGTTTCGGCGAGAATCACTAGTGATTCTCGCCGAATCTTACTTGGCACCGTTTTGAGGTAGCCGGAAAGAGTCGGCGAGAATCAGTAATGATTCTCGACGATTCGGCGAGAATCACTAGTGATTCTCGCCGAATCGGCGAGAATCACTTGGTGATTCTCGTCGAATTATACTTAGACGAATTTTCGTCTTTCCACCCAAGAGCTGCTCCTTGACCCATCCTTGCTCCTTGTCTGCTCCTGCATGATCACAGCCCTGTACTTGAACGTAAGTGCACTCCAATAGAGAGAGTACACGTAGGCCAACACACTGATCTGCTCAACGAGGGATTACGTTGTGCAGACCCGTGTATATTGACCTACTGCACCCTGACATTGGTGTGCACTTTGCATGGAATAACTGCAAGTACAACTTGAAAGATTTTATCAAATACATTGTCTATTGACCTTAGCTTGTCCAGGGGCTTCTTCAAATCAGGTACATTGTGGATACAATACCCAACAGTCTATAATTTATTTCGTCGAACTCAATTCGAAGAATTTTTCTTTTTCGTGGAATGGAGTTTGTCGATTCATATTCTGAAAATATTATATCTAGGTTTTCTTCGACCTCTGTCCCGCACCTTCAGTTCTTTTGCTCTTGATCGCCGTTTTTCTTTGTGTTTTTCTCGAAGGTCATCAATGGCGATTCCAGCAGGAGCTTTGGTGGCGATGAAGTTTGATACTGGATTCGACATGGATTTTGATTCTTTCCAGCATTCGGATCCCATTTTCCTCTACATCCTGGAACTGTTAGAAGAACTGAATCTAAAGGATTTCATGACCAGGCGGATTAAATTGCACTCAACTGAAATAAGAGAATCGGTGTATACATCTACTGCTTCTGAAGATGATACTGTGACAGGAACTATCGGGAGTACTGTTGTTTTCCTATCTCCCACAACTCTGTCTGAGATTTTTGGATTAGTCAATGGAGAAGACAACATGGAAATGGATTCTGAAGAGTTTGGTGACATGCTGAAGTTAATGGGTTTTTCAGGAAGCAACCCTAACAAACTGTTGAAGAATCAACTGTCTGCCGCTTACCAGTTTCTGGCAGACATAGTAGGAAAAGTGCTGATGGGAAAGCACCCAGCGCATGATTACATAACCCGCTATCAATTTCTGGTTATGTGTGCCGTGGTGAATAAGAGACGTGTCAACTGGGGCACAATCTTCTTTGAATTGATAAAGAAAAAGAACAGCAAGAAGGAAGTCTGCTTTGGCAGAATTTTGGGGAATTTTCTCCAAGAGAAGGCTGCTGAATGCATGTTCTCGCCGACCATCTTCATAAATGCCAGTAAGCGCCTCAGTTGTGATCTGTTTGGTAGGTGGGAGAGGACATTCTCTAAGCCATCAAAGGCTTCCTCCTCTTCCATCAAAACTTCAGAGAGCACCAGGGCTGTAAAGGCCACTCCCCACCCTGAAGAAGAGGCCATTCCATCGCCATCATATCTTCCTGCACTTCCAGCCAAACCACTCCCCTCTCCTTCCATTCCTACTACCTCACCTAAATCTCCACCATATACTCATGTGCCTACTCCACCCCCATCTCCACCACTGGACCTTACAAACATTCCTACACCTCCAGCTTCACCTCATGAGACAACAATTCCTACACCTCCTCAGTCTCCTCTTCCCCCACACTTATCTTCCATTCCATCCTACAGCATACCATCAGACTGTGCCCCACTAGATGTTATTCCTCCTTTATCCCCTCCAGCTGTTCTTCCTCCATCATCTACCTCTTTACCCTCAACCACTATCTCTCCATCATTGGAAGCCCCCACTGTATCCACCATCATATCCTTGCTCACTCCCCTCATCAAATCTTTAATCCAAGAGGCCATTACACCTCTTGTGACCTCTATCAATTCTTTATCTGCACAAGTCTCTCTTCTATCTGTTGTCCCCTCTTCATCTAGGGGCCTGGCTTCAGGTTCTCCTTAACCCAGGCAGGGGGAGATGCTCAGTGATGAAGTTGCAGCAGATGTAGATACAGCAGCAGCAGCAGTCACAGCAGAAGAAGCAAAAGAAGTAATCTTCTTGTTATTTCATTTTCTGTCTGTTTTTGTTTTTCAAACTATGTTATCTGTTTAAACAAAGCTATGTATATATATATCTGTTGCATGTGTTGGTAATTCTCTGCCAGATAAATTTCTTTCTTGCTTTGTTTTCTGTTTGTTTTTCTATTTTGAGTCTCTGTTAGCGACCTCAGCCAAATAGGGGGAGATTGTTGGATCCTTAGTTGATTTGGGCTAGGTTCACTGACTTAGGATATGACCCATCTTGTATAGCCAGGGTCAAGTTGTGTCCTAGAGTCTAGGTCAAGTCATTAGGTTCAACTTCAGAAGGACATGCTATCATCAAGACCATCAGAGACTTCAGACTTAGAGAATTTCAAGACTAAGTTAAATGAGTTCGACGTTCGTCGAACTCAGCTCGACGAAAGGAGTTCTGCGCTCGACGATCGTGAGACAATTCTTTGTGCTGAGCTCGACGATCTTGGTTCTCTGTTCGATGAAGACTCAGTTTCTACATCAAGCTAAAGTCAGGACAACTTCAGAATTTTTCTAAGTCTAGCTTCAAGCTTCGGTCTCCGAATCAGATTCTGAGCTCGACGAACTTGGACCGCAACTTCTCAGCTTCTCAGGTCGACGAAGTCAGTTTCTCAGGTCGATGAATGTTGTACTCTACTCGACGAATTCTGAACTCAGAGTATTTGTGTCGACACTTAGGGCATGTGTCGACACCAAACAATTCATGTTGACACCAGAGGATTTGTGTCGACACTAGGATATTAGTCAAAACAGGTTCATGTCGACACCAGAAGATTTGAGTCGACACAAGATCAATCAGTCGACACCAGCTTGTGTAGACAGTGACTATCAGCAGATGCAGAATATTTGGCTAAGTCCATAATCTTTCTTCACTCGACGAACTTGGATCTCAGTTCGACGAATTCTGTCTGACAGTGATGATTCTCAGCTCGACGAATGAAGATTGTCTGTTCGACGAATGAAGACTATCTGGTCGACGAACTCTCTCAAGCTCAGCTCGAAGAACTCAAGCTCAGCTCGACGAACTCAAGCTCTGCTCGACGAACTCAAAACTCAGCTCGATGAATTGTGTTCTTCGGTCGATGATTCCAGACTAGGTATTCTTCAGTTTCCCGTCTCGTTTCTTGGCAATGAATCCGGAGTTATTAATGCCAGATCTTCTCGGAATGTTACCATTGGAACTCGCATTGACTATGGATTATTACATGCCATTTTTTCATGGGACAGTTAGGGAAAGTATTGATTGTCGCTTCTTTCCAAAGCTGACTGCAATTACTGCTCAAGCATTCAAATTTTGAATGTTCTTCAGTCAGAAAGATATACAAAAAGAAAACAATCAATCAAGAGGAATAGAGTAATAGTACAGCAAGCCATACTGACAATCAGACACACACTCAGATTGCACAGAAGAACAAGCATACTGAAATCAAAAGTTCTACTACAATCAGCCTGACCAGAGAACATTTTCAACAAGAAGAAGAACAATCAATCACTATCAAGAGTCTTCTTCCTTCAACTCTCAGGGCAACTTCAAAGGACAACAAATTTCAATCTGTTAAAGGAGTCCCTGAATCTAATTCTGGTCCAGGCATTCTAGGTCTTTGAAGACCTATCACCCTGAAGCAGTGCTCCAGCATTCCTGACCAATTCAAGATCTCAGGGGGAGCAAGTGCTGCTACAATCAATCCACAAGTCTTCTCTCTGATTGTTGACAGAGAAGACACCATCTCTTTTCTTTCCAATTCCTGTACAGGGTTTTAATTCCCTTCAAAATTATTCTGGTTACAAGTCTCCCTCCAAAAGACTTGAGGTTTGGTTTTTGAGCACATGAACAAAAGCTCATTGGTGTCAGGCACCTGATCAAAAACCTGAGTGGATTCCTACCAGGGTGGTAAAAGAGTGGATGTACCCAGGTTGGGGAACCACTATAAAAATTCCTGTGTCGTCTGGTTTCCCTTTTTTTATTTTGGCTGTGTGGTTCTGTGTTGTTCTGTGATTATTTAGGTTGCTTTGTTTATTTATTTTATTTGCTGACTTGTTCACCTAGGCTTACAATGAAAGTTGTAAAAAGTTTTTAGTGAGCACTATACTCTATTCACCCCCTCTAGAGTATTTCAGATCTAACCTGCACTTTGATAATAGTTCCCCTACATGCCTTATTGCAAATGACAAAGTCTCATATTGTGTTCAATAGCACAAGAGACTGGATCATTTGAATTATAAGACCATTGGTTAGCTCCTCATTGATGAGCTTGTTAGGAATGGTCCCAAAATAAAATGCTCCATGGAGGGTATCTGTGCTGCTTGCCAAAAGGGTAAGCATACTAAGACATCTTTCAAGAGCATTGGTGCAAAGGACTCTGTTGGATCCCTAGTTGATTTGGGCTAGGTTCACTAACTTAGGATGTGACCCAACATGTATAGCCAGGGTCATATTTGTGTCCTAGAGTGTAGGCTCAGTCCTTAGAGTCAGCTTCAGATGGACCAGCAATCAACAAGACCATTAGAGATCTCAAGACTTAGAAGATTTCAAGACTAAGTAAAATGAGTTCGACGTTCGTCGAACTCAGCTCAACGAAAGGGGTTCTGAGCTCGAATATCTTGAGACATTTCTCTGTGCTGAGCTCGATGATCTTAGTTCTCTGTTCGACGAAGACTGAGATACTTCAATAAGCTAAAGTCAGGGCAACTCCAGATTTTTCTAAGTCCAACTTCAGGCTTTGAACGACGAACAGGATTCTGCGCTCGACGAACATGGACCTCAAGTTCATAACTTCTCAGGTCGACAAATTCAGTACTATACTCGACGATTTCTGGTCGACGATCTATACTCTTCTCAGTCAGAGACTTTTCAGATTCTAAGTCCACAATCATTCTCAGCTCGACGAATTTGGATCTCAGCTCGATGAATGAAGACTGTCTGTTCGACAAATGAAGATTGTCTGGTCGACAAACTCATCAGCTCAGCTCGACAAACTGTGAACTCAGCTCGACGATTCCTGTCCTTCGTTCGACGATTCCAGACTAGGTCTTCACCAGTTTTCCATCCCTTTTCTTGGCGATGAATCCTGAGTAATTAATGCTCACTCTTCTCGGAATGTTACCATTGGAACGAGCATTGATCATGGACTATTTCATGCCGTTTTTCCATGGGACAGTTAGGGAAATCATTGATTGCCGCTTGCTTCCCAGGCCGACTGCAATTACTGCTCAACATTAAAATTTCGCATGTTCCATAGTCAGTCAGCAGTCAGAAAAGAAAACATCAACCAGTACTACCACACAGACAGACAGATTGCATAGAAGAACAGTCTTAGAGAAATCAAAAGTTCTTTTCTGCAATCAACCTTGGCCAGAGGACATCTTCAAGAAGAAGAAGAACAAACAATCTCTATCAAGAGTCTTCTTCATTCAATCCTCCAGGACAACTTCAGAAGGACAACAATTTTCTATCTGTCAAAGGAGTTCCTGAGCAATCTCTGGTCCAGGCACTCAAGCTTTCAAGACCTATCACCCTGAAGCAGTGCTCCAGTTTTCCTGATTCATTCAAGATCTCAGTGGGAGCAATCTGCTAACATCAATCCATAGTCTTCTCAGTTGTTATTGAGAAAGCGAAGACACCATCGCCTTCTTTTTCATTCTCTATATAGGGTTTTAATTCCCTTCAAAATTATTCATGGTTGCAAGTCTCCTACCAAAAGACTTGAGGTTTTGGTTTTTGAGCACCGGAACAAAAGCTCATTGGTGTCAGGCACCTGATCAAAAACCTGAGTGGATTTCTACCAGGGTGGTAGAAGAGTGGATATACCCATGTTGGGGAACCACTATAAATTTCTTGTGTCGTCTGGTTGCCCCTTTTTTGTTTTGGATGTGTTGTTCTGTGATTTATTAGGTTGCTGTGCTTATTTTTTTATTTGCTAATTTGTTCACTTAGGAGCTACAACAAAAGTTGTAAAAAGTTTATAGTGAGCACAATACTCTATTTACCCCCCCCCCCCCTATAGAGTATTTCAGATCTAACATGCACTTTCAATTGGTATTAGAGGGAGGCTGGTTAAAATACCACACCTTAAGAGGTTAACTGGTTGTACAGGCTAACACCTGAACCATAAAGATCTCTCTAGTTAGATCTGATTATTTTTTCTGATATTAGATTTATTTCTTCACAGACATGGCTCAAAATAAAGATTATGCAAGCATCAGACCTGCAGTATGCAATCTTAACAGATTTTCCATCTGGAAGGCAAGAATCAAATTATACATGAATTCTATTGATGAAGATATTTTTGCTTCTATTTTAACAGGAGTACCTCCAGCACCTGCAGCTTCTACAAGCACCTCCACCAACATGACTGCAGTACCTCCTCCAGAGAATAATGATGCATACAAGAAAGCCAAAATTGCAGATGCAAAAGCAATGAACATCATGGCTCAGACAATGTCAGATGACATATTTCAGAAGGTGGCTGAGTGCACCTCAGCCAAGGCCATTTGGGATTCCCTCAACCAAATGGTAGCTGGTTCAGCAGATGAAAGGAAAGACAGGAGATCAAATCTCATATCCCTGTATGAGAATTTCAAGAAGGATGAGGCTGAATCAGTGGCTGAAATGTACAACAGGTTGAGCTCAATCATCAATGAGCTTAAAACCTTGGATAAGGACATCACCCTAACAGAGGTGAATGATAAAATTTTGATGTGCTTCCCTAGCTCTTGGGACTCAAGAATTTGGCCTATCAAACAAGCCAGAAGCATAAATGAGATATGAACTGAATCTCTGCTAGGCAAATTAAAATCCTATGAGCAGTTGATTAAGACAAGAGAAGTAGCAGAACAGAAAGCAACAACTCCAGTGAGAAAGGATCACAGTATAGCCTTCAAAGCATCAGAGGAAAGTGAGACCTCAACATCTAATGAAGAACTCATGAGACTCTTTGCAAAAAGATTCTATAAGATGGCTAAAAAGGATTTCAGAAGAAAATCATCCAGACAGGATGATAAGCCCAGATTTGACAAGACACCAACCAAGGAGGTTTTGTGCTTTGGATGCAGAAATCCTGGACATTATATCTCTGAATGTCCAGAAAACCAGAATAAGGAGAAAGCAGAGAAAATGACTCAAGGAGAAAATACAGCAGCAGACCCTCCTCAAGCAAGTACAAAAGGAAAGACAAGGGCTTTGTTGCTGAAACTTGGAGTGACACTGAAGAAGAATCATCCACTTCTAGTTCAAGTGAAGAAGAGGAAGAAGCAAGATCCAAAGAGGTTTGCCTTATGGCAATTGATGCCTCCAGGAGCTGTTCAGGATCAGAAGGAGAATATGAAGATGAAGTAGCCTCAGACTCAGAGGTAGATCAGGTTCTTTCAAGCTTTGATTTTAATTTTGATTTATTTAAAATTGAATTCAAAACTATGTGTTTAGATTTAATTAATTCAGAGAAGGAAATAAAAACACTTAGAGAAAGACTAGGAAATCTTGAATCTGTTAAATCAAAAAATATTAAGCTAGAAGATCAACTAACTCTAGCAAATGAACAGATAATTAAATTGAAATCTGATTTATGTGAGGCCAAACAACTTGAGCAATCTCTCAATGGAAGAAGTCTCAAGCTGCTGGACATAATAAGCACAGTAAAGGCCAGATTAAATGGCAAGCTGGGCTTTGGTGCTTCATCAGGTTTGCCCCCCATAATTAAGAAAAATATTGTTACCACACCCATTAAACTTGTTTCTGCTAAAGGAAAAGAAAAGATAATAGACAAACCAATGTTAGAAAACAACCCAAAACCCATAGACAAGAGAAATAAAAATCAAAAAATAGTTAATAAAAACAAGGTTCAGCAGCATTCGTCGAACTCAGATCGACGAAATGTGGGTAGTTCGTCGAACCCATATCGACGAACGCAGAATGTAAACTTCAGTTATAACAATTCGTCTAACTGCGATCGACGAACTTTGTATGGTTTTTCGAGCAGAGGTCGACGAACATGGGGCGCAGAAAATGACTATTGTCATTCTCTGAGCAGAGATCGACGATCTCAGCCCTATTCGTCGAACTCTGGTCGACGAACTTACAAGAATTCGTCGAACCCAGAAGGACCAAAATTAAATCATTTCTCTTACATAAATTCTAAGCCAGTTAATAAACCATTTAAACTAGCAGCTGATTGGGTCATTCCACCTAGGAGATATCACCCCTTAGGTTATAAATCTCAACCTATTTTGTCTGTTATATCTAGCTTTTCTTTTCAACCAAATAAATTACCCAAGGTATCCTGGGTCAAGAATAATTGAGTTTTGTTTTTCATTACAGGTACAGGTGAAGAGCTGTCCAAGGGTGAGTCAGACTAGGTACTTGGACAGTGGTTGCTCCAAGCTTATGACATTCAGCAAGGCAAATCTATCCAATTACAAGTCCAAGCTAGGACCAAAGGTGATCTTTGGTAATTCAAACAATGTCCAGTCTGAAGGATATGGAGCAGTAAATATTGGGACAGTTACTTTCAAGAAAGTAACATATGTAAGAGGACTCAAACATAACCTAATATCCATAAGTTAATTATATGATGAAGGTTATCAGGTACACTTTAACTCTACCTCTTATTCCATTATTGATAATGAAAACAAAACTGTTTTAATTGGAATTAGACAAGGTAACATATATCTTGTAGACTTTATTTCTGCCAAAACTGATGTTTGTTTACTCAAGATCACTAGTAACCAAAATGAGTTATGGCAGAAAAGATTGTCATGTAAACCTTAAGAATATAGCTAGGTTATCTAAAGACAACCTTGTTAGAGGTTTACCTTCTGGCTCCTACAAGAAGGAAAACCTATGCAGGGCTTGTCAATTAGGCATACAAACTAAAACTAGTTTCAAATCCATTAATAAAAGTGATTCACCTAGGATTTTGTATTTGCTTCATGTGGATCTATTTGGACCCATTGTTGTACAAAGCCTAGGAGGGATGTCTTACACTTTAGTGATTGTTGATGACTTCTCCAGATTCAGTTGGGTGGCCTTTCTGAGAACTAAGTCAGATACATTCAATGTTCCTACAGATTTTCTCAGGACCATACAGATTGAGTTCTCTACTCATGTTGTATTGATCAGAAGTGATCATGGCACAGAGTTTGAGTCTCTTCTTATGCATGAGTTCTGTGAGAAGAAAGGTATCAGGCAGTGCTTCTCAGCTCCTAGAACTCGCAACAAAATGGGGTAGCTGAAAGGAAAAATAGGACACTCATTGAATCTGCAGGTACATTATTGGCAGATGCTTACATGCCTCTATCCTTTTGGGCAGAAGCTGTAAACACTGCTAACTATGTCCTGAATAGAAGCCTTATACATAAGTTGAAAAATAAGACCCCCTATGAATTTCTTAAAGGGAAGAAACCTAAAATCACATATTTTAAAGTTTTTGGTTGCATATGCTATATTCACATAAACAATAAAAGATACATTAGAAAGTTTGAGGCTAAGGCTGAAGAAGGATTTTTCTAGGATACTCCCAAGTAGGCAAGGCCTATAGGGTATTTAATAAATCCACTCTTAAAATTGAAGAGTCAGTCCATGTATCTTTTGATGAAGCTAACATGACTTATAAGGAGAAAGAGATTTCTATCATAAGCTCTTTGCAGGTTCCACCACTATGTGAGTCAATGGATGGACTAAACCTTACCCAAGAGGTGTCAACCCATCCTTCTCCACAGGTTGCTGAACATAGTGAAGAAGAAATTCAAGTGGAAGTGGCTGAACTTCCCTCAACAGCTAATAATATTCCTCAAGAGGAATTAATTACAGAAGCTGTTGCTAAATAAACTCCACCAACTGATCTTGTCACACTTAGAGATCACCACAGATCTCATGTGATTGGAGACATTTCAGCAGGTGTACAGACAAGGCATCAACTCAACCAAGAGTTGATGCATGCCTGTGTTCTCTGTCAGATTGAACCTCTCTCCATCCATGAAGCTGAGCAAGATCCCCATTGGATCATTGCAATGCAAGAGGAACTAAATCAATTTGAGAGATGTAGAGTTTGGGATTTGGTTCCAAGACCCCATAACTACCCAGTTATTGGAACCAAATGTGTCTACAAAAACAAGCTAGATGCTTAAGGGAACATTGTGAGAAACAAGGCTAGGCTTGTTGCTCAGGGCTATAGACAAGAAGAAAGGAATTGATTATGACTAAACCTTTGCCCCTGTTGCAAGGTTAGAGGCCATAAGAATATTCCTTTCCTATGCAGCTCACAGGAGATTCAAAGTGTTTCAAATGGATGTCAAGAGTGCATTCTTGAATGGAGTGCTTCAAGAAGAGGTTTATGTGGAACAACCTGCAGGTTTTATCTCTCTAACTCAACCCTCTTTTGTATTTAAATTGCATAAAGCTCTCTATGGTTTAAAGAAAGCTCCAAGAGCTTGGTATGAGACCTTAACAAGCTTTCTTTTAGAGCATAAATTTACAAGAGGAACCATAAATAAAACTCTTTTCACTAGAAATCATAAGGACCAAATTTTGTTAGTACAAATATATGTGGATGACATCATTTTTGGGTCTACTGATCCCAAATTATGCAAGAGGTTTGCTGACATCATGCATTCCAAATTTGAGATGAGTATTATGGGTGAGCTTTCCTACTTCCTTAGTCTCCAAGTGAAGCAGCTCCCTGATGGTATCTTCCTCTCCCAAGCTAAGTATGCTAAAGAACATATTAAGAAGTTTGGGATGGGTGATGCCTCAGGAATGAAAACACCTATGGCAACAAATGTTATTGTGGATTCTGATGCAGCAAGAAAAAGTGTAGATCAGAAACATTATAGGGCAATTGTTGGATCCCTATTATACCTAACAGCTAACACACCTAATATCATGTTTGCCACATGCATTTGTGCTAGGTTCCAAGTGAACCCTAAATAATCTCACCTTATTTTCTTAAAAAGAATTTTGAGATATATAAAGAGTTGTCCTATTTTAGGACTCTGGTATACTGTAGAGTCAGAGTTTGAGTTAACTGGATACTCAGATGCTGACTATGCTGGATATAGAGTGGACATGAAGAGTACCTCTGGAACTTGTCAGTTCCTGGGTATGAGACTTGTCTCTTGGTTTTGTAAAAAGCAAACATCTGTGTCTACATCAACTACAGAAGCAGAATACATGTCTGCTGGCAGCTGCTGTTCACAAATGATATGGATACAAAACCAACTCCTAGACTATGACGTCAACTTAAATAATTTAACATTATTTGGTGATAATACTAGTGCTATTGCTATAGCACAGAATCCAGTTCACCATAGTAGGACTAAGCATATTGATATAAGACATCATTTCATTAGAGATAGTGTAGACAAAAAGAAAATTAACTTAATCCATATTCCTACTGATTTACAGAGAGCAGACATTTTCACCATACCCTTGGATGAGAAAAATAATCTGTTCTTTATAAATCAACTGGGAATGATCAATGGAGAAGAGTTAAATTAGTTTTTGTCTGCATTCGATGAATTTTCCAGAGTTCGTCGAACGGAGTTCGTCGAACGGAGTTCGACGAATTAGGGAAAGTTTGAGAGATGCTCGTCGAACGGAAATCGACGAATTCTCTGTGTGGAAACAACTTTCGTCGACCGGAGATTGACGAACTTTGCTTCATAAGATATTTCGTCGAACAGAGTTCGACGAACTGTTTTCGTTTCTTATGATGAGATCGACGAATTATGTGTCTATAATTTATTTCATCGACATCAGTTCGAAGAACTGTTTCTTTTTTCGTGGAATGGAGATTGTCGATTCATATTCTAGAAACCTGATATCTAGGTTTTCTTCGACCTCCATCCTGTGCTTTTTTGTTCTCTTGCACTTGATCGCCATTTTCTATGCCTCTCTTGCACGTCATCAATGGCGATTCCAGTGAGTACCTTGGCTGCCATGAAATTCGAGACCGGTTTTGACATGGATTTTGATTTATTCCAGCATTCTGACCCAATATTTCTCTACATTCTAGAACTACTAGAGGAACTTGATCTCAAGGACTTTATGACCCGAAGAATCAAACTGCATTCAACTGAGATTAAAGAATGGATATAAACTTCTTCTGCTACTAAGTATAATACATTGACAGGAAATATCGGGAGCAATGCTGTTTCTTTATCTCCCGCCGTTCTTTTGGAAATTTTTTGGGTTGGTAAATGGAGAAGATGATCTGGATATGGATTCTGAATAATATAGTTTGATGCTTAAGTTGATGGGGTTTACTGGAAGTAACCCTAACAAGTTGTTAAAGAAACAACTCTCTGTCGCCTACTAGTTCTTGGCGGATATTGTGTGAAAAGTGTTGATGGGTAAGCACTCTGCATATGATTACATAACCAGACACCAATTCTTTGTTATGTGCGCAGTGGTCAACAAGAGACATGTCGATTGGGGTATGATTTTCTTTGATTTGATAAAGAAGAAGAACAGCAAGAAGGAAGTCTGCTTTGGAAGAATCTTGGGGATCTTCCTTCAAGAAAAGGCTGGTGAATTTATGGTCTCCCCGACCATCTTCATCGATGCCTGCAAGCACCTCACATGCGCTTTGTTTGGCAGATGGGAGAGGACAATCTCCAAGCCATCCAAGGCTTCCTCCTCCTCCATCCCTGCTTCTGAGAGCACCAGGGCTGTGAATACCACTCCCCTCCCTACAGAAAAGGTCATTCCATATCCACCCTCTCTTCCAGCACCCCTTCCAGCAAAACAACTCCCTTCCTCTCCCATTCCTTCTTCAACACTTCAATCTCCATAGCACACTTCTGTGCCTACTCCACCTCCATCTCCACCACTCGATATCACTAACATTCCAACACCCCCTGCTTCACCTCATGACACATCTCTTCTTACACCTCCACAATCTCCACTTCCCCCACATTTATACTCCATTCCATCTTACACCCTACCCTCATACATCACCATAACAGATAAAATTCCACCTCTATCCCCTCCATCTATTCCCCTCCCTTCATCTACCTCTCTACCTTCACCATCTACCTCTCAATCCTTGGAATCCTCCACTGTATCTACAATTATATCCCCGCTCACTCCCCTCATTAAATCCCTAATCACAGAGGCCATTACACCTCTTGTGAATTCTATAAATTCTTTATCTGCCCAAGTGTATCTTCTCTCTGCTGCCCCCTCTTCATTCAGGGGCCTTGTAACACCCCCTATCCGTCGCATAGCATATAGCAGTAGGTCCGGCCGGGGCCCGACGCCATATACCACAGACAGACCGGGTGGTTACGTATGGAAACCATCCAACTAATCTCAACGTCCTACACAGAGCATTCTAGCGGAAGCAGTTTATAAGTTGCAAAACAAGAACCCAGCACAAGCATGAATGTCCACTAACATGATAATAGGAATGTATACAAAAATACCCAAAAATATTCGGCCTTAAGGCCTTACAAAATGTTTCACTTGTCTTATACATGATTTCCAAACCTCGGCACGCAGGCCGGCCATACATGAACAAAACATAAAACATTCCCACTTGGGCCTTCGAGGGCCAGCTTCGCAAAAAGGGCTTTAGCCCGCTATTGACCGCTTGGTCCAGCTGCACCTGCAAGCAAACAAACCACCGCACGGTGGCAAACAAAGCAACGGTCAGCAATGCTGACCAAATTATAACGATCCCGCCCCCAACTCGGGGCGGCGATGCTCCTTCCCTGCATTTCATTAGCATAAGCGAGCAATGCATATAACCATAGCCATTTCAACACAGACGTTGGCTCGTACGGCCACACGTCCCGTGCACTCAGGGCACATTCTCGGTGAACCGGTCGATGTTACGTCAATTTAAGCCATTAACATTCCGGACTCACCACCGCCACTTGGACGGCCATTCCTATGAGCAAATTGTCTTCATGGTATTGGTCACGTCAATTTAAGCCATTGACCACCGAAGACCCCCATCTATGCCAACGGCGAGTGCCATGTACCTTTAGGTCTCTCTAACCCGAACGACATAAAGCGGGTACGGCTCCATCTAACCCGTGCTCACATCGCAACGGCAATTTAAGCCATTTGCGCGGGTCAAACTTTCACCGAATCCCATTCTACCGCAAGACACATAACCCAGTTATGTTCAAGTTGGCTCTCAGGCCACCAAGTTGGCAAGACCTCGTGTCCGCCCAGTTTTCCGGGTGCACCTTTGGGTTAGTCCCCAAGGCTCCCTGCTGCAATCTACCGCGTAGAAAACCCGAAAACACCAAATAGCACGGAGTCTTCTCCGGCCTTATGCAATGCAACATCACCGATCCGGACTAACATGTCCGGGTAGGCTTCAACCAAAATGCCTAAATCCGTTCTCGCATACGGACGCTAAACAACGGGGACTTTACATATCTACCCGAAGGAACGCCTCCAACTCTTCGCCAACTCGCGAGAGCGGGCTTCCTATGCAAAGAAAAGAGCGACTCATGCTCAAGATGAGGATCGTTACCCTTGCGGTCCTCTTTGGCGCCATCGAAAAGTAATCGGATGGAAATGACCGCACTTGCGTTGCCTCCGCGGATCCGGAGTCGGCTTGCGATTCGGAGCTCCGAAGCTCCTCCAATGGCGGATCTAGCTCCTCTTCTTCTTGCCTTAGCTTTTCTTTCTCCAAGGATTTGGAGAGAGATCAAGTGGAAAAAGTGAGGGTTTTCTAAGTCAAAACCCGGGTATATCCCTTCAGGAACAACCCCCAGCCATTGGATCCTCAGTCAAAGAAATGAACGGCTTCGATTCGGGACTGAAATGCCCAATCTGGGCCGAACACGGCCTGGCACACGCCCGTGTCCAGGGCCGTGTGCCTCATTCGCCGTCAAAATCGAATCACCTGGAACCTCACACGGGTCTCGAACACGCCCGTGTTCGAGCTGACACGCCCGTGTTCCACCTGACACGGCCGTGTATCTGGCCGTGTACCCCAACATTTTCTCCCGTTTCCAACCCGAGCGCTGACACGGGTTCGGACACGCCCGTGTCCTTGCCCGTGTCACCTTGACACGCCTGGGCTCCAGGCCGTGTACAAAGTCTCGGCACTTCGCGGCTAAGTGTCGACACGGGTCGACACGCCCTGCGACACGCCCGTGTCGCAGGCCGTGTGCCATGTCTCGACACACTGTCGACACCAAAGTGTCGACTTCGCGGGACGAGTGTCGACACGGGTTGACACGCCCTGCGACACGCCCGTGTCGCAGGCCGTGTGCCGTGTCTCGACACAACTTCAAAGCACTGTGTCGACTTCACGGCTAAGTGTCGACACGGGTCGACACGCCCTGCGACACGCCCGTGTCGCAGGCCGTGTGCCCAGTCTCGACACAATGTCGAGACCAAAGTGTCGACTTCACGCCTTAGTGTCGACACAGGCTTGACACGCCCTGGGACACGCCCGTGTCCCAGGCCGTGTGCCTGCAGCCAGAACTCAAACTGGCCCAAATTATTCCCCTTTTGCTCCTTTGAGTTTCGGGGCGTTACAGGCCTGGCTCCAGGTTCTCCTGAACCCAGGTAGGGGGAGATGCTCTGTGATGAAGCAGCCGCAGATGCAGATGCAGCAGCAGATACAGCAGCAGTCCCTCTAGCAGCAAAGGCAGATATAACAGCAGACACAGCAATTGAAATTTTGCCAGACCTTGATTCTGATTTGATTGAATTGATTCATTTTATGGATACTGACATTGACTTAGATGAGTCAGTTCCAGAGAAAATAAAAACTATTGGTGATTTACATTTAAATCCCACAGTTAATTTGACTATTTTGTTGAGAAATTTTGATACTGTATGTAAGCAGTCTTTTCCAGAAGACCTTACTAAGCCACATTTGGCTATTGTGCCCTATATATCTCCAATAAGTCCAGCAGTTGTCAAGAAACTCTGTGACAGCTTTGTTATTCCAGCTTTAGCTTCAACATCTACCGTTACACCAGAAGCCATCTCAGCACCAACTTTTGTTATGGATGACTCACCAATGCCTGATCTGGATGAGTTAATTTTGGCTGATATTGAAGAGGAAAATAAGGCAGTAGCTGAAAGCTCTGTCCCAATTTCTTCTGAGCACTGTATAGTTTCTTCTCCAACTACTTTTGAATCTCCAGTTGTTGCAACTTCAACTTCTGCCCCTGCTACAGTAAAGGTTGTTATTGATGACAAAGCTCTGAAAGCATTGGATGCTTTATATGATAACCCTCAGGGTTCTGATACTGAAGATGATGATGATGATGATTCAGATGAAGAAGCTTCCAAGAAGAAAAAGAAAATGTTGTCAAAGAAAAGGAAGGCTCCTCCTCCTCTAGCACCTAAGCCTAATCCAACTGCTGACACTCCCTACTACATTTTGCATAAGGTTGCACCTTATAAGGAAATGCCTGCATGGATGTGGTTATCCAAGAACCAGCAGAAGGAAAGGAAAAGAAGTAGGAGATATTCTCCTCCTCCAGTCCATAGATATAGAAAGGATCCACCTCCTCCTCCTCCAGCAGCTGGTGCCACTGGCTCCAGCTCTCAGAGATCTGCCCCCATGCAAACCTATCAGAGACATTCATGGAGATCCTCTGGAAGCTGCCAGTGGAGGCAACCATCCTCAGGAAATCAACATCAACAACAGTAGCAACTGCAACATACATCTGAAGAACTGAAAGCTGACAGTCCTAAAAGGACATACTCTCCTCCTATTCTATTTGAAGATCCTGAAACTGCCAACACTGCAAGAATGGCCAGATTCCAAGAACTTATTGGTCTGTCATCGATTAATAAAGCCAAAGCTGAAGGTAAAGACATTTCAGGTCTCTCAACCATGTCTGAGTACAGGAAGGAAGAATTAAAGAGATTTGACAAAGGAAACAAGCTCTTCAATGTTGATGATTATATGAAGCTCCATCCTGAAGTAGTTGTCCCCAGAGCTACATCACTGAAGATCATTTGGGCAGCTAACATGAATATGACTCAAGCACATGCTCTAGATCCAAACAGAGAAATTATCTTCAAAAAGCCAGGAGAGAAGACAACAGAAGACAAGTCCTTGCAGAAAAAGAAGAAGAAGTAATCTTTATTTTGTTTCAATTTCTTTCTGCATTTGTTTTCAAACTATGATATTTGTCTTAAACAAAGCATGTATATATATATATCTGCTGCATGTGTTAGTAATTCTCTGCCAGATATATTTCTTTTCTTGCTTTGTTTATCTGTTTGTTTCTATTTTGAGTCTCTTAGTGACCTCACCCAAATAGGGGAAGATTGTTGGATCCCTAGTTGATTTGGGCTAGGTTCACTAACGTAGGATGTGACCCAACATGTATATACCGGGTCATATTTGTGTCCTAGAGTCTAGGCTCAGTCCTTAGATTCAACTTCAGATGGACCAGCTATCAATAAGACCATCAGAGATCTCAAGACTTAGAAGATTTCAAGACTAAGTAAAATGAGTTCGACGTTCGTCGAACTGAGCTCAATGAAAGGGGTTCTGAGCTCGACAATCTTGAGACATTTCTCTGTGCTGAGCTCGACGATCTTAGTTCTCTGTTTGACGATGAATGAGATACTTCAACAAGCTAAAGTCAGGACAACTCCAGATTTTTCTAAGTCCAACTTCAGGCTTTGGTCGACGAATAGGATTCTGAGCTCCACGAACTTGGACATCAAGTTCACAACTTCTCAGGTCAACAAATTCAGTACTCTACTCGATGAATTCTGGTCGACGATCTGTACTCTTCTCAGTTAGAGACTTTTTAGATTCTAAGTCCACAATCATTCTCAGCTCGACGAATTTGGATCTCAGCTCGACGAATGGAGACTGTTTGTTCGACAAATGAAGATTGTCTGGTCGACGAACTCATCAGCTCAGCTCGACGAACTGTGAACTCAGCTCGACGATTCCTGTCCTTCATTTGACGATTCTAGACTAGGTCTTCTCTAGTTTTCCGTCCCTTTTCTTGGCGATGAATCCTGAGTAATTAATGCTCAATCTTCTCGGAATGTTACCGTTGGAATGAGCATTGATCATGGATTATTTCATGCCGTTTTTTCATGGGACAGTTAGGGAAATCATTAATTGCCGCTTCCTTCCCAGGCCGACTGCAATTACTGCTCAACATTCAAATTTCGAATGTTCCTTAGTCAGTCAGTAGTCAGAAAAGAAAACATCAACAAATACTACAATACAGACAGACAGATTGCATAGAAGAACAGTCTTATAGAAATCAAAAGTTCTTTTCTACAATCAGCCTTGGCCAGAGGACAACTTCAAGAAGAAGAAGAACAAACAATCTCTATCAAGACTCTTCTTCATTCAATCCTCCAGGACAACTTCATAAGGACAACAATTCTCTATCTGTCAAAGGAGTTCCTGAAGCAATCTATGGTCCAGGCACTCAAGCTTTCAAGACCTATCACCTTGAAGTAGTGCTCCAGTTTTCCTGATTCATTCAAGATCTCATGGGGAGCAATCTGCTAACATCAATCCATAGTCTTCTCAATTGTTATTGAGAAAGAGAAGACACCATCAACTCCTTTTTCATTCTGTGTACAGGGTTTTAATTCCCTTCAAAATTATTCCTGGTTGCAAGTCTCCTACCAAAAGACTTGAGGTTTTAGTTTTTGAGCACCTTAACAAAAGCTCATTGGTGTCAGGCACCTGATCAAAAACCTTAGTGGATTTCTACTAGGGTGGTAGAAGAGTGGATGTACCCAGGTTGGGGAACGACTATAAATTTCTTGTTTCGTCTGGTTGCGCCTTTTTTGTTTTGGCTGTGTTGTTCTATGATTTATTAGGTTGCTGTGCTTATTTTCTTATTTGCTAATTTGTTCACTTAGGAGATACAACAAAAGTTGTAAAAAGTTTGTAGTGAGCACAATACTCTATTCACCCCCCCCCCCACTCTAGAGTATTTCAGATCTAACCTGCACTTTCAGACTCAGTGAGATACTTGTATCTCCTACATATGGACTTGTTTGGTCCTATGCCTGTTCATAGTCTAGGTAGGAAGGTCTACACCCTTGTGGTGGTTGATGACTATTCCAAATTTACTTGGGTGTACTTTCTTAGAAGAAAGGATGAAACCCTTAACATCTTCATGAATATTGTCATGCAAATTCAGAATGAGCTTGCATGCTCTGTGGTCAAAACGAGAAGTTACCATGGAACTGAGTTTCAGTCTGCTGCCATGACTACATTCTGTGAAGAGCAAGGGATTCATCAAGAATTCTTCTGTACAAGAACCCACCAGCAAAATGGGTTAGCTGAGAGGAAAAATTGGACTCTCATAGAAGCTGGGACAACATTATCGAGTTACACTTCTCTCCCTAAATATTTCTGGGCTGAGGCAGTTAACACTACATGTCGTGTGCTCAATAGGGCTTCTATCACCAATGGCCACAAGAATACTCCCTATGAGATCTTGAAGGGAAGAAAACCAAACATATCCTACTTCAGGATCTTTGGTTGCAGGTGTTTCATCCTGAACAATGGTAAGTCAAAAATTACTAAGTCTGCAGCCAAATCCCATGAGGGGATCTTTGTTGGGTACATCAAAAATAGTAGGGCATATAGAGTTTACAACTTGACAAATCAAGTTGTAGAGGAATCTGTCTATGTAGTGTTTGATGAATCATGCATGATTGACGTGAGTTTTCAAGCTCTTTGCCTAGCTCCACATGTACAAAAGTCATTATGGAAAAGCTCTCCATCAAAGATAAAGATCCAGCTATGCAAGAAGAATATGAAGAGCGATGTTGTCCAGAGGAAGCACAGGACAGTCAATCTGGAAATGAAGACCAATCTGCTGAAGAAAATGGTAATCAGCAGGAAGCTGTCAGGCTGCCCCCAGTAGTCAAATATGTGAGAGATCATCCTCCAGATCAAATAATAGGTGAGGCTAGCCAAGGTGTACAGGGCAGAAGCAGGAGTCTCAACATAACTCACTATTACAACATCTTGTCACAAGAAGAGCCCAAGAAATTTGAAGAAGAAAATCAAGACCATTTTTGGATTGGTGCAATGCAAGAAGAACTGAACTAGTTCAAAAGATGCAAGGTCTGGAAGCAGCTTCCCAGACCAGATAGACATAATGTCATTGGAGTCAAGTGGATTTTCAGAAATAAACGTGATGAAAATCGCATTATAATAAAGAATAAAGCAAGACTGGTGGCCAAAGGATATAGAGAGGAAGAGGGGATTGATTATGATCAGACTTTGCCCCAGTGGCAAGGTTGGAAGCCATCAGATTATTCCTTACATTTTCAGCACTTTTAGGGATTCAAGATATTCTAGATGAATGTTAAGTCTGCCTTCCTGAATGGAGACTTGAAAGAAGAGGTTTATGAAGAGAAGCCTCTAGGTTTTGTAGATTTTATCTCTCCTACTGCAGTATATAGACTTGGGAAAGCTCTTTTTGGGCTCAAGCAAGCCCCAAGAGCATGGTATGAGACATTGTCTACCTTCATAATTGAGAACAAATCCTCAAGGGGGAAAATAGACAAGACCATATTCCTAAGGGAATCTAAGGTCAAGATCATCCTAGTCCATATTTATGTTGATGACATAATATTTGGCTCTAATGATGACAACCTCTACAAGAAGTTTGTAAAACTTATACAGGGAAAGTTTGAGATTAGTAGTATAGGTGAATTTAATTTTTTCTTGGGTCTCCATGTAAAACAGACTGATGATGGTCTATTCATATCCCAATCAAAATTCACCAGGGAGATAATCAAGAAATATGGCATGGAGAATGCTTCCACCATAAGAACTCGCATGAGCTCAAGTATGCTTGTATGCAAAGATGATCCAGGGAAGCCTATTGATCAAACTCTGTATAGAGTTATAGTTGGCTCCCTTCTCTACCTCATAGAAAGTAGGCCTGACATTATGTATGCAACATGTGTCTGTGCTAGGTATCAGGCCTGCCCTAATGAGTATCACTATACTGCTGTGAAAAGAATCTGGAGATTTCTTAAGGGCACCCCAGATCTTAGCATATGGTACCCAAGGAATGGGGAATTTGAACTAACTCGCTATTTAGATGCTGATTTTGTACGCTGCAAAGAGGATATGAAGAGCACTTCAGGCTCCTGTCAATTTCTAGGTGGAAGGCTTGTTTCTTGGAGCAGCAAGAAACAGACAAGTGTAGCAATATCAACTGTAGAGCCAGAGTACATTTTAGCTGGAAGCTGCTGTGCTCAGTTACTGTGGATTCAGTATTAACATCAAGCCTACAATGTTCAGATAAGTAGAACTCCTCTCTTTTTTGATTCAACTAGTGCTATTTCTAGAGCTAAGAATCATGTCTCCCATAGCAGTACTAAGAATATATAAATTATGTATCATTTCATTAGAGAATATATAGAAAGGGAAGACATTTCCTTTGAATTTTTCTCCACAGACAAGCAAGTGGTTGAATCTTCACTAAGCCACTATATGAAGCTAAGTTCAACACCTTCAAATTTGAATTGGGCATGTTGAATCTTGTGTAGCTTCAATTCTCTCTTGTAATATATGTTGCATTGCTGATGAGTCTGATATTTATAGGGTTTTTCGAACTCATCTGGGCTTATTTTCGCACTCGTGAAGCACATTTCAACCTGTATTTGGTTATATTTGCATCGACAGGTCGATGACCATTTTGTGCACTATTTTGGCCCAAGGGTGTGGAATTGCGCATTCTGTTGTTGGGGGTAAGCACATGGTGCTCCCCAGGGATCTTTCCTGTTGCTTTTGTTGCATCTCTGCATTGTTGGAGGGTCCTCTCTTGATTTATTTGTTTGAATGCAGGTGGTGAGTTTTACTCGAAGTATGGAATTTAGGTTTGTCGAAAATGCACGGTCGTGCGTTTTTGGAGCACACGTTTATTCTTGATCGTGCATTTTGATTGTACTGGAAATCATCGAGCGGAGCTCGACGATCTTCACACATGGTTAACGCATGTTTTCTTCGGAACTATGCACGAAGGAAACACATGGTTTTCCTGCAGCTTTCTTATTTGTGCCAATCTGTGGTTAATCGTGTGATCTGTTCATGCACGGGGAGAAGAGCCCGTGCGCATGTAAAACGCACAGTTGCACCTGCTTGCTTTAATTATAGCTTTTTGTTGTTAGCCGTGCGATTTCCTTCACACACAGGCGGAAATGTATGTGCGCTAGTAAAATACACAGGTCAACGCTTCTCCTTCCGCAGGCTTGTTCTGAAAGTTAATATCGCACGGTTGTGCTCCAAAGCATGTGTGACCATTATTTTTGATTTTTCTATTTAAGACGAAGAATTAATCGATCCAAGGGGAGAAAAAGTCTGATCCAGCCCGCCATTTCTGCCCCTCTGAGCAGGAAAACTTCCCTGCATTTGATATTTTCTCTCTCCTCCTTAGAGAGTTGATCCAGCCACCATTCTCCCTCCAAAAGCTTGCAATAGCTTCATCTCCGACCAACATTTTCTTCTCCAAACTCCAAGCTCCATTTCAAGCTCATAAGGTGCTGCATCCATGGAGTTCTCCGGATAGATTTAGCCCAGCGAATATTCATTAAGAAGACGGGTTATGGGAAGGAGGTGACACCGCTTCTGGACCCCGAACATCATCCGTAGACCGAGCACGGACATGGCCCGTCAGCCCTTGACTCTTGCAATGAATCTCGGAAAGCCTTTGTGAGTTTGGTTGTATTTCTCCCCCTCCTCATGTAGTTACTTTGTCCTGAACTTGTGGTTGTCTGATTGTTGCTTAAGAACACTATTTAGTTTAAGTATTTCAACATGTCTATGTGTTGTTATATCTTAGATCATGATTGTGTTGTTGCGCTTTCATTTTCGTGTTCTTATTAAGATAGTGTCGTTCTAGCGATTTCTAGAAGCGTGCGCAGAGAAGAGGTGATTGCGACCCTCATTGGATTATCCATCTTTCATATTACTCTCTTCAGTAATCCACTAAAGAGATGCGGTGACGGCGACCCCCAATAAGTTTATTAGTGTTAAACTTAGGAAACTCCAAACCAAAACCACATTTGTTTATGTTAACAGTTACAATCACTTTTTCAATAGCGAAATCATACTCCCTGCTTGCACTTCTCGAGAGATCGATATCTGGGGATTCAATTCCTCAACTTTATTACTTGATTACGATCGGTACACTTACCGACGCATCAAGTTTTTGGCACCGTTTGCCAGGGAGTGCAACTATTGCGTGTATTTTCTTTTTGAAAAAGTTTGTAAGTGTTTTTGATATTTTTGAAAGGATTTTTTGTGTTGTATAACAGATCCCAACTCCAGTGATAGGGTTGAAGATCTTGTGTGTGAGCTTGAAACCGCACGTGCGAAGCGAGCTCGCCTGCATGCTGCTGCTGCTGAAGAAAGGATGGAGGATCTTTGCCAAGAAGGAAATGGCCACGTTGAACGGGTTGTTGAGGGCCAAGAGGTGGTCCAACCACGCATTAGGACAATGCGTGATTTCAAAACCCCTACTACGGAAGTGTTTACCCTTGCTTCAGACCAGCAATCGTAAACAACCACTTCGAGATTAAACCTACCATCGTGAATATGATCTGAAATAATACTCAGTTCTCATGCTTACTGAGTGAGGATCCGCAGCTCCATCTGGCGGAGTTCTCGGAGATTTGTGGCACATTCCGCTATGCCGGTATTTTTGATGACATAGTAAAGCTGCGGCTGTTCCCGTTTTCGCTGAGCGACAAAGCCAAAACCTGGCTCCACACTATTCTTCCTGTTTTATTGACTCTAACTCTCCTACTACAGTATATAGACTTAGGAAAGCTCTTTATGGGCTTAAGCAAGCACCAAGAGCATGGTGTAAGACATTGTCTACTTTCCTCATTGAGAATAAATTCTCAAGGCGGAAGATAGACAAGACCCTACTCCTAAGGGAATCTAAGGGCAAGATCATCCTAGTTCATATTTATGTTGATGAAATAATATTTGGCTGTACTGATGACAACCTCTGCAGGAAGTTTGAAAAACTTATGCAGGGGAAGTTTGAGATGAGTGGTATGGGTAAATTGAAGTTTTTCTTGTGACTCCAAGTAAAACAGACTAATGATGGTCTATCCATATCCCAGTCAAATTTCACTAGGGAGATAATCAAGAAATATGGCATGGAGAATGCTTCCACCATAAGAACTCCCATGAGCTAAAGTATGCTTTTAGGCAAAGATGATACAGGGAAGACTGTTGATCAAACTCTGTATAGAGGTATAGTTGGCTCCCTTCTCTACCTCATTGCATGTAGGCCTGACATTATATATGCAACATGTGTCTGTACTAGGTATCAGGCCTGCCGTAAAGAGTCTCACTACACTGCTGTGAAAAGGATCTTGATATATCTTAAGGGCACCCCAGATCTTGGCCTATAGTACCCCAGGAATAGGGAATTTTAACTAACAGACTATTCAAATGCAGATTTTGCAGGCTGTAAGGACGACAGGAAGAGCACTTCAGGCCCCTGTCAATTTCTAGGTGGAAGGCTTGTCTCCTCGAGCAGCAAGAAACAAACTAGAGTTGTAATATCAACATTTGGGTCAGAATATATTTTAGCTGGAAGCTGCTGTGCTCAATTGCTGTGGATCCAGCATCAACTTCAGGACTACAATATTTAGATAAGTAGAACTCCACTCTTTTGTGATTTGATGAACATTTTATAAGTTTTTTTAAAAAAATATCCAAACTAAAATCTCAACTAGGCAAGTGCACCTATCGAAATTTAGTATAGGAGATGTCATATTTGAACTCGGGGACCGTTGAGTACTTGTACTCACAAGGAAGAGCTATTATTTTATCGATCGGAAATTGGTTTTGCGAACAAGAAAACGCTAGACTAAGAGGAGAAATGTGATGATAAAAAGGCTAGCACTTGATTCAGAATCCCTTTGGGCTCGAATAATTTCCAAGAAATTAAAAGGCACAAGCATCTAAATTATTGACTTCGACCGCGGAGGTTCCAAAACAACAAGACGCCTGTCTCGAGAATATGCACTCGACTAACCTTAGGTTGATCGATTAAGAACTCTCGACCAGTCGAAAAACCCAAGCTTGCTTTAGGCGGTGAACCTCCCTAATGGAATTGACTCCAATGCGGAAGAATTTTGCCTTCCTCTCTAAAGGGGTGCAAGAAACTCTCTTTATCCTTGAGTGATCTACTCATATCCACAACCTCTCGGTAAATCTAGGATACGGATCTAAGCTCGAATAAACATAATTTGCAACTTATGAATTCGAAGAAATTTAAATCAAAGATAAATCAAAGTACATAAAATAGAATGTTTGCTAATTTGAGACAAAAATAAGAAATTTATTCCATTCCAAAATTCATCATGATCAAGTGCTAATTGAAAATCAGCTACTCATCATGATGAGAGAATTACAAGAAAGATTAAGGAGAGACATGATTATAAAAAGTACTAGGAAATAAAGGCTACACTATGAATTTAAAATGCAAGAAATATAGTAAATAAAATAGAATTAAGCTCCCCAAAAACTCTCCTCAACTTCTGGAATTGCCTGGATTTTATAAACAAAGTTGCTGGTTGGTCACGCCCCTAGGTCACGCCCGTGACCTAGGGCGTGTCGGGCTCGGAACCGTCATCTTCAATTCTTTAGAACGTTGGCGCGAAACCGCCAAAAATCGTTAATTGGCGGGTCACGCCTCTAGGTCACGCCCGTGACTTAGGGCGTGTCTTGACGGTTGCTGAAAATGACGGGAAGCAGAAATGGCGGGAGTAGCTTCAGCTGTTGTTGGAAGAGTCACGCCCCGGATCACGGCCGTGACCATGGGCGTGTAAGACGAAAACTGCCAAAATCTGGAAACTACAGCATTTAGTTGACATGCCAGGATGTCACGGTTCTGGCTCACGCCCGTGTCAGGGCGTGTAACTTTAACCCGACGTGGTTCTGGATTTCTGGATCGTCAGCGTGGCACGCCTGGATAACACGCCCGTGTTGACGTGGCATGCCCGTGACATATGGGCGTGTAATTTTAATTGACGTGGCAGCAGGCTCTGGAATGCAGACCGGGGGTCACGCCTGAAAGTCATGCCCGTGACTTGGTGGTCACGCCCGTGACATGGGCGTGTACTTTGCAATTTTTCGGTTTTTTCCAGCTTTGTCTCCTTATTGATCCTGTAAACTCCATATTAATATTTGAAGCCCGATTTGGTCCTAAAATAAGAAAATAATGGAATTAGATAATAAAAACAAAAACTATATTCAAAAACTAATTAATTATTGAATATAAATATATGGATCAAATTAGAGTTATCAAATACCCCCATACTTACTCATTTGCTCGTCCCGAGCAAATAACTTTTCATAGAGAGTAGAAAAATTTTAACGCTAGAAAAAAATTGAACCTAAGGAGTAAAATGTGAAGTCTTATGTCTATGCTTGTAGCTATTTTGGTAGAAAAACTCACTCAGCATACAAGTTAGGTTTTTATTTTTCTTAAAATGTGTTTCCATTATTATTTTTACTTTTAAAATGAAAATCCGGTAAATCTTAAAATTATATTCAGGGAGAGTGTAGCGTGTGTACTAAGATAACATTGCACGAACGAAGATCAAGATACCCTCCAAAGAAATCCATCAATGTCGATGGTCATAGGCTTGCCCTTTCACACTCTCGCCATAGCACTAGTTTAACTTATAAACATAAATCAGAAGGACTTAATTAGGTAAAAATGTAGGCTTAGGTTTTTGGTGAGGATGGTCAAAGATAAAAACGAAGGCTAGTCACACCAAAACCTAGAGATAGCTTGCACACAAAAATTTGCTATGGCTTTAAGAACGCAGCCAAAATCCTAATCTCTCTTTTTTTTTCTTTCTTATTGTTTTTCAACTCTCACATCATGTCGAAAATTTTCCTCTACCTCTTCATTTTTTTACAGTAAATGTTTTTTTCTTGTTTTGAAATTTTTAACTTTTTTTTCTTTTTATTTTGAAGAGGAAATGAAAATCAACTCTTTTTTTAATAAGAAAAGAGCCACCAACAATAAAAAGACTCATAATCACTCACAAACCGTATTTGTATATCTATGTGCAAGCTTGGTCTTAGGTGCGCAATTAGGTTGCTTTTTAGGCTTTGGTAAAATATTTGGTGGAGCTAAAACAAAAAGATAAGATAATAGGATCAAAATGGCTCAGCAAAGATAAGATTTTAGGTAAGGGTGCAAAGTCTCAAACTGACCAAAAGATGTGCCTAAATCATATCTATGCTAATGAGTTTAACTTATGCAAAGTCTTGAGAAGAGTTAGAGGGCAAGTTCTAGACATCGAGAAAGAATATCTCTTTCTTGATCCGTGAAATATCTCTCTAGTAAACTTCTACTTACTCACCTAAAGTTTTTTTTAGATTTTACCGGTTTTCAAAGTGAAAGTAAAATAAAACATTTCCACGCATTTAGAAAAATGAAAATCTAAGTATATGCTAAATATTTAGATCTACATAAAATTGTACGTACACGTGCACTTGACTAGAAACACAGCATGGCCAACAGTTTTACTCCAAAATTCAAATTTCAATTAAAACATTAAAATATTCTAAACACTATGTAAAAGTTGAATACTATGGATTTCGCATGTGAATAAATATAGCAATAAAGATTTCTCTAATTTTAAAACTAACAACAATAATTTTTTGAATTTTTTTTTGTTATTTTTGCTTCTTGTTTTTTTCCGTATTTTTGCAAAAAATAAGTAAATATAAAAGAAAATTTGAAAATGGAAAGAAAAAATTTGTTTTTTTTTTGGTTTTTTTTGTCTTTTTTTATTTTTACAAAAAATTTTATGATTTTTTCTGTGTATGTATTGCTTAAGAAATATCCCCCCATACTTGAACAACATATTGTCTCCAATGCAAAATAAGTAAAGAACAAAAAGAAAAGGAGACTTCCCTGGAGCGGGCGAATCAGTCTAAAGTGTACCTGGAAGACAATACTGAAGCAAAACATATTTTTTATATATATAGTTTTGTTTTGAAAAAAAAACAAAATAAAAGATACATGGCAGATAAAAACAAAAAAAAGAAAAGATACAAGATGACGGAATACAACCCCAAAGATAAATAAAGGAACCTAATCCTCATTGCTATCACCCCCCACCCCCCCCCCCCCCCCCCCGCGACGGATAATGACTGCGCAGATCCGCGAACTCACGTGTAATATGCGCCATGGAAGAAACGTGGCTCTGCTCCAGAGCGGCAAAATGAGCGTCAAAATTTGTAAAGCGATTGCCAAAATTGGTCTCCATCTGATTTAGGCGAGTGTGAATCAACCTAAATTATTGATCCCAATAGGTTTGAGGACCAGCCGCTGGGGTAGAGTCACAGAAGGCGGCGGAACTGGGGGAGAGTGAGGAGCACCGCTGGGACCGGCACCGAAATCAAGATCAAGATCCCCGCCACCGACTGCTGGGGGGATAGCCTCAAACTCTCCATCGCGTCGCCGCGTAAGGCCGTGGTCCTGAAGGGTCTGGAACTGGATGACCTGCGGCGTCTGGATGCAGCTGAGGCGTGGAAGAGTATCCCAAAGGCCGAGCTACTTGGCGAGGAAAGTGATGAAGTTTCCGCCATGTACCGCTCCCAACCTCGCATTTTCGGCCTGGTGTCGAAAGAAAATTGCGAGCAAATAACCCAGGTTGAGGGGGACCCGATAAAACATACTATATAAATATAGTAAGTATGCCCGAGTCACCACCCCGTGGCTATCGCCACGACCAGAAATAGTGAAGGTGAGAAGGTTGTGGAGAATTCGTAAGGCGGGGGAAATGAGGTGGCTGCCCTTGGATTTCTTTGGGGTGTAGGGGGCGGAGTCATTACTGATTTCTACCCAAAAGGTGGGAAGGTTGACGTTGGGAGGAAAATCAGTAATTAAACCGAGATATACGGGAGATTGGGAGAAGGCCTCCGAGCAAAAACCCATGGCAACATTGAGCCGGCGGATGGTGAGGTGATGCATCACCCCTCCCATGCGAAATACGATGAAATCTTCATTCGCCGCCAAACAGAACTCGAATGAAGCCAAGAACTCGATGGTGAGCTCAAGGAAGGCGTGCTCGGAAATGGAGAAGAGGGAACTCCATCCAGGGGTGGATATGAATTCTCGCACCAAATCTGCAACTCCAAAGGTGGTGAGGATCGCCCAATTGAGGATACGGAACATGCCAAGGGGTTTGGCGCGGAGGCGTTCGCTGCGCTCTTGCTGCGTTTGGTTTTCAAAGAACAGCATGCCCTCCGCCGCGGCGGGATCTGCGGGGTGCTCGGAGGAGGAAGCGGTGGAGCGAGGATGGTGGCGAGGCATTGTGGAAAAAGGGAGGAAAAGAAAAGAATTTGGGTTGGCTAAGGGAGAAGGGGAGTGCTGGAAGGTGTGGAGGAATGAGAGGGGAAAAAGCCCAATTTATACAGTTTTCGGGTTGGTCACGCCCCCGGTCATGCCCGTGACGGGGGCGTGACAAGCACGGGTTATAGTGGAAAATAAATCTGAGGCCTCCTACCTCGGATTCCCTGGTCACGCCCCCGAGTCACGCCCTGACTCCGGGCGTGTCAGGGGTATCCTATACGGCTATGCGGGAATCCAAGGTGCTGGCCTTGGATACCATGGTCACGCCCTCGGTCATGGCCGTGACCGGGGGCGTGGCAAATAAAAAATGAAAAGACAAGGAATCTAAGCCACTGACCCGGGGTCACGCCTTGGATTCGCCGACACGGCCCTGGGTCACGACCGTCACTCTGGGGCGTGTAATTGAAAATAAATGCTTTTTTTAGTACTTTATTTTTTTTGCAAAGACGGGTGATTCCCGGGGCAAGTCAAGGTCGTGAGTTGCCTGTGTCACGGGCGTGGCACAAATTGTCACGGGCATGTCTGAGCAGAAATGTTTGTTTTCCCGGAACAGTCGTCGAACGGAGTTCCGCACCTGTCACGCCCGTGACTGTTGTTGGTCACGCCCGTGTTAGTAACGGAAGACGAACGAGAAACTTCGCTTGACGAAACGACTCATGGGCTGCGCTAGACGAACTAAACACGACTCTGGCATGCCCGTGACCCATAGGTCACGGCCGTGACAGAGGCGTGTACGAACAGAATTTTTTTTTTCCTTTTTTTACTTTGGATATTTTCGAGACAGAGGTAGAAGAAGATAAATTAAAGTTACCGACATGAAGAAATCGCACGAGGTTGACGTTCCCGATCGATCGTCACGCCACAAAGATATTCTTCAAACCTATAAAACTACAAAAAAAATAATAATAAAAAATAAAATAAAATAAAATAAAAAGATAACCATGGGATGCCTCCCACGAGCGCTTTGTTTATGGTCGGTGAGCTCGACCATAGTGATGCGCGCTAAGTTATGGGCTTTTCAGAAACATAAGACGACGCATGAACGGGAAGTTTGGAACCTTCCGCTTGAGATAAATCATGTAAAGGATTTATCACATGCTCGAGGTTTAAAGTTGGAGTTTCCTCAAACGATGACCTTAAATAGTCACCACCTAAGTCTAGAATTTATTCAATAGGTGCGTGTGTGGCCAAATTATCATTACATATTTCATGCAAAATTAAATTTAAAGATTCAAAATTTCTATCATGAACGGAATCTTCTTCGGGGGAAACCTCCAAAGTAAAACATGAGTCGTCGTTATAAAGTTTTTTGTGCATAGACGAGTCAATATGAAAGGTAACTTCTTCATCCCCGACCCTAAGGAGAAGTTTACCGTCACTAACATCTATAATGGCGCGCGAGGTGGCGAGAAAAGGACGACCGAGAATAAGCGGAACTTCGGTGTCCTCTTCTATGTCAAGAATGACAAAATCCACCGGGAAGATGAATTTGTCAACTTTGACAAGCACATCCTCAACGATACCCATAGGGTATTTAATAGACAGATCCGCCAATTGGATGCTCATGCTTATGGGGTTCGGCTCTCCTAATCACAGTTTTTTAAATAATGAATAGGGCATCAAATTAATCGAAGCTCCCAAATCGGCCAACGCATGTTTTACTGATAAATCACCAAATAGACAGGGAATAGAGAAAATACACGGATCGGTTAGTTTCTTAGGCAGTTTATTTAGTAAACCCGCCAAACATTCCGCGTTCAACTGAACCGTGGAGACATTCTCAAGTTTCTTTTTATTGGATAAAAGATCCTTGAGGTACTTGGCGTATTTTGGCACTTGCGCTATTAATTCGCAAAACGGTAAATTTATTTGAAGTTGTTTAAACATGTTTAGAAATTTACTGTGATGCGCATCCATCCGATCTTTTAGCATTCTAGATGGATAGGGAAGAGGTGGTTGATAAGCCTTCGGTTTAGTATCAGTCGAAGGCTTAAGAGGGGGATAAGATGTAGAAATTGTTACCTCTTGTTCCACCGAATTTGGAGTAGTTACCTCTTGTTCCACCGGAGTATGTACCTCCTTCCCGCACCGTAGCGTGATAGCCTTCACTTGCTCCCTTGGGTTGGGCTCTATATTGCCCGGCAGTGCTCCTTGTTGACTATCGGAGAGCATTTTAGCGATTTGCCCAATTTGTGTCTCCCAACTACGAAGAGATCTGGTGAGATTCCGGATGTTGGCATCATTTGTAGCCGTATATTTGTTGAAAACTTCCTCCAAAGAAGGAGGTTTTGGAGCTTGCGGTGCAGGAAATCCGGGTGGATTCGCGTTTGGGGGACGCATAGCATTCCCCGGATTGCTCCAAGAGAAATTGGGGTGGTTTCTATAACCCGGGTGATAGGTATCACCATAATTAGCATTACCCGAATTAAAGGGTGGCCGATTTGGATTTCCCATATAATCCACATGCTCGGCCAACGTAGTGGGAGAGGGGGAAGAAGTACGATCCCATGTAGGTGTAGAAGAGGAAGCAGACATCTCTTCTAATCGTTTGTTTAACATCTCAACCTGGAGAGATAGATTGGGGAACGTATCAATTTCATACATCCCGGCCGGTTTAGGTGGTTTAGACCGAGGTGTACTCCATTGATAGGTATTCAAAGCCATACCTTCTATAAGCTCTTGGGCGGCTGCCGGTGTTTTGTTATTAAGCGTTCCACCGGCGGCGACATCGATATGTTGCCTAGTTTGAGAATTTAGGCCGTTATAAAAGGTTTGGATTTGTAACCAATCCGGAATTGCATGATGAGGACATCGACGAAGCAATTCCTTGAAATGCTCCCAAGTATCATATAATGTTTCTGAATCAAGTTGGGAGAAATAAGTAATATCATTGCGCAATTTAGCCGTTTTAGCCGACGGAAAGTATTTCATAAGAAATCTTTCCGTCATTTGAGCCCATGTTGTGATTGATCCTCTTGGTAGAGAATTCAACCATTGCTTGGCTTTAGTGCACAATGTAAATGGAAATAACCTTAGCCGGATGGCATCATCGGATACACCATTAATTTTAAAAGTATCGCATATTTCTAAGAAATTAGAAATATGCGTGTTTGGATCTTCATCTTGAAGCCCATCAAATTGTACATATTGTTGTACCATTTGGATGATTCTTGGCTTCAACTCAAAATTATTGTTCGCAACGGTACGTCGAACAATACTTGATTGCGCCTCATCCAAATTTGGTCGGGCATAATAGGACATAGTCCGTTCTTCGGCCATATTTGGATTTTGGTTATTCAAAATACAAGAAAATTGAGAAGAATGGGAAGAAGAAGAAGAAAAATAAGTGTCACCGATGGGTCCCCAAATCAAGTTTGGAGAATTGAGGTCGCGGAGTCTTAGGCGTCGCCGTAAGCTTTGCTCGATCTCCGGATCCAAATCAAGTAAATTTGACGGATTCCCTCGGGTCATACACCAAAATAAGACAAAATAAAATTTTTTTGATTTTTAAAACAAAAAGAAAATGATAAAACTACTAGATCCTTGCTTTCAAAATATCGACAAAAATAGTTCCCCGGCAACGGCGCCAAAAATTGATAAAGATTTTATAAGTTTTTTTTTAAAAAAATATCCAAACTAAAATCTCAACTAGGCAAGTGCACCTATCGAAATTTAGTATAGGAGATGTCGTATTTGAACTCGGGGACCGTTGAGTACTTGTACTCACAAGAAAGAGCTATTATTTTATCGATCGGAAATTAGTTTTGCGAACAAGAAAACGCTAGACTAAGAGGAGAAATGTGATGATAAAAAGGCTAGCACTTGATCTAGAAGCCCTTTGGGCTAGAATAATTTCCAAGAAATTAAAAGGCACAAGCATCTAAATTATTGACTTCGACCGCGGAGGTTCCAAAACTACAAGACACCTCTCTCGAGAATACGCACTCGACTAAACTTAGGTTGATTGATTAAGACCTCTCGACCAGTCGAAAAACCTACGCTTGCTTTAGGCGGTGAACCTCCCTAATGGAATTGACTCCAATGCGGAATAATTTTGCCTTCCTCTCTCGAGGGGTGCAAGAAACTCTCTTTATCCTTGAGTGATCTACTCGTATCCACAACCTCTCGGTAAATATAGGATACGGATCTACGCACAAATAAACATAATTTGCAACTTATGAATTCGAAGAAATTTAAATCAAAGTACATAAAATAGAATGTTTGCTAATTTGAGACAAAAATAAGAAATTTATTCCATTCCAAAGTTCATCATGATCAAGTGCTAATTGAAAATCAGCTACTCATCATGATGGGAGAATTACAAGAAAGATTGAGGAGAGACATGATTATAAAAAGTACTTGGAAAAAAAGGCTACAATATGAATTTAAAATGCAAGAAATATAGTAAATAAAATAGAATTAAGCTCCCCCAAAAACTCTCCTCAGCTTCTGGAATTGCATGGATTTTATAGGCAAAGTTGCTAGATGGTCACGCCCCTAGGTCACGCCCGTGACCTAGGGCGTGTCGGGCTCGGAACCATCATCTTCAATTCTTCAGAACGTTGGCGCGAAACCGCCAAAAATTGTTAATTGGCGTGTCACGCCCCTAGGTCACGCCCGTGACTTAGGGCGTGTCTTGACAGTTGCTGAAAACGGCAGGAAGCAGAAATGGCGGGAGTAACTTCGGCCGTTGTTGGAAGAGTCACGCCCCAGATCACGCCCATAACCATGTGCGTGTAAGACAAAAACTGCCAAAATCTAGAAACTGCAGCATATAGTTGACACGCCAAGATGTCACGGTTCTGGCTCACGCCCGTGACCAGTATGTCATGCCCGTGTCAGGGCGTGTAACTTTAACCCGACGTGGATCTGGAGTTCTGGATCGTCAGTGTGGCACGCCTGGATAACACGCCCATGTCGACGTGGCATGCCCGTGACATATGGGCGTGTAATTTTAATTGACGTGGCAGCAGGCTCTAGAATACGCACCGGGGGTCACACTTGAATGTCATGCCCGTGACTTGGTGGTCACGCCCGTGACATGGGCGTGTACTTTGCAATTTTTCAGCTTTTTTCCAGCTTTGTCTCCTGATTGATCCTGTAAACTCCATATTAATAGTTGCAGCCCGATTTGGTCCTAAAATAAGAAAATAAGGGAATTAGATAATAAAAACATAAACTATATTCAAAAACTAATTAATTATTGAATATAAATATATGGATAAAATTAGAGTTATCATGATTCTACTAGTGTAATATCTATAACTAGGAATCATGTCTCCCATAGCAGGAATAAGCATATAGAAATTAGGTATCATTTCATTAGAGAACATGTGGAAAGGAAAGACATCTCCCGTGAGTTTGTCTCCACAGACAAGCAAGTGGCTGATATCTTTACTAAGCCACTAGATGAAGCCAAGTTCAACACCTTCATACTTGAATTGGGTATGTTGAATCTTGTGTAGCTTCAATTCTCTCCTCTGCCAAATGTTGCACTGTTTATTTTGCATGTAGAACATCCTCTTCCTCCAGATTATGAAGATAGTGTGCAACTGTTGAGGAGGAGCTAGCCCAACAGAATATGAAAAGAGCTAAACTAGATTGATTCAGGTGGAAGATCTACTCTAGATGGATAGGGGGAGAAAAACCCCCATAGATTGCTCCCTATTGTAGAATTAAAAAGGGGGAGGATATAGTCAAAGGGGGGAGGATATAGTCAAAGGGGTATGAAGAATAGATAGGTGAAATAGAATAGATGGCAGCATGCCGGGGGGAGTAAGATATTCTCCATAGGCTGGAGAAGTATGGTAACCTTTCTACACATTATAATGATAAATCTTCTCTATGATGAATATGTTGTGTTGTCAATGACCTGTATTGTTTTGACTTCTTCAAATAGGGGGAGATTGTTGGGTCTATTGATCCCAATATCCCAGATTTGTAAGAAGTCAAACGGGTCAAAGACATACACACAAAATGTATTTGATTTGTGCCTTAGTTCTTGCTTGTAAGTAGTCCATGATTGAACATGTGAAGAAATGAGTTAAGTAGTAAACTCAGATTTCGTCGAGCTCAGCTCACAGTTTATCGAGCTTAGCTCACAGATCGTCAAGCTCAGGTCGACATTCCTCAATAGCTAAAGCCAAGTGCTCAGGATTCAATGTTCGTCGAGCTCAGCTCGTAGTTCGTCGAACTCAGCTCACCGGTTGTCAAGCTCTGGTCAACATTCTTTGGAATAAGCTCAAGCACTCAGGATTTAAATTTTGTGGAGCCCAACATGAAATTTTTCGAGCTCAGTTTAGAGACCGTCATACTCAGCTCAACTCTTGTCAAGCTAAAAGCCATAAAAATAATCTAAGGCAAAAAGTGCGGAGACCGCTGAGAAGATCAAAGTTCGTCGAGCTCAGCAAGAAATTTGTCGAGCTCAGTATAGAGATCGTCGAACTCATCTCAACACTTGTCAAGCTAAAAGCCAGAAATATAATTTAAGGCAAAAAGCGCTGAGACCATTGAGAAGATCAGAATTTGTCAAGCTTAGCCCACAGATCGTCGAACGCAGCTAAAGCCAGAAAATCTGACTAAGGCAAAAAGCCCTGAGACAGCTGAGATAGCTGAGAAGAGTCTGTTGAGACCGCTGAGACAGCTGAGACAACTAAAGAAGAATATGGCAACTGAGACAAAACCTTTCTTGATTTCTCTATGTCCAGAAGCATTGAGTGAAGCAAGTTCACTTAACACTTCTAATAAAGAAGGAAGCGTTGAGATAGTTAGAAGCAAAAGCCACTGAGACAGCTCGGAAGATTCTGCTGAGATAGAAACTTGTCTTAGCTAATAAGAAGAAAGCACTGAGATAGAATCATGTCTCAGCTGTTAATAAGAAACCGTTGAGACCGTTGAGGCAGAATCGCTGAGACAAATCCAGAGAAAATTCACAAGTTTAGAAGCGCTGAGAGCCAAGAAAGATGGAATTGGGTGACTCAACATCACTCGATGAATCATGAAATTTTGGAATATTTTCTAAGTCCAGATTGTGATGACCATTGCTGACGTCATCAAAGTCAACTTGCGGGTAGCCATTGCAGGAAAGCTGCAGTGATGCAGAAAGCTGCTCTATCCTTTTCTGATTGAGATGGCGCTCACCAATCCCTAGGTGGGCCCACATACATTTGTGTTGTTGATTCAAATAAACGCATATAAAAGGAAAAGAAAAAGTATTAGGGCAACCAACCAACAAAAAAGAACAAACAAAATAAAAGCAGAAAATACAAAAAAAAGAAACCAGAGGCGGCTGGACATTTTTATCTCCATCAAGCTTGAGAGCTCAAGTCCGGTAGAGATAGCCCTAACGACAAAGAAAGTTAGTTGTAGCTCTTCAAGCTCAGCAAGAAAGTTCTTTCCAGAATAGAGAAGATGGTTGTTCAATTCAGCAAGGTGTTAGCTGTTCATATGTGCAGCAAAAAAGCAGAGAGCTGTAGAAAAGGACTAATTCCTTCTACAGCAAGTGTGCTAGACTGATATTTGCCCATTCCAGCAAGGTAGACTCAGATATTATTCTCTGAGTCAGTTGTTTTATTTTCATAAATCATTCTATATTTTTCCTGTACGATTCAGTATTTCTGAATCTGAGTGTAGGGCATATTAAGCATGAGGTAGGTGACAAATTTGTCACTGAGGTAGGAGACCTGTTGGGGTTCTGAGGTAGGATCCAAGTGTGGATCTGCGTTGTTGGTCTTAATTACCTGAGGTAGGAGAGTGTTACTCTTTGATTTAGGATACAAGTGTGTATCTGAGCTAGGGATGTCCTACCAGCCTGAGTGTAGGGCCTTGTGCCTGAGGTAGGTGACTGAAGAGTCACTGAACTGTAGGTGGTCTGCTGACCACTGAGTTGTAGACCTTGGAGGAGGCTGAGCTGTAGGTACCTGTAAGGGTAATAAGTGTAGGAGTGTTGCAGCACTCTGAGTGTAGGGCAGTGTGTCTGAAGTTGTAGGCCTGAAGAGCCTGAGTTATAGGCCTTAGAAATAAGGCTGAGGTAGGTGATCAATGGATCATTGAGCTGTAGGAGCTCTGTAGAGCTCTGAGGTAGGAACCCTTGTGGTTCTGGGTTTGGGTTCAGAAGTGAACTTGTGTGAAAGGCTGAGGGCCTGAGGTGTAAGCTCTGAGGAGCATTTTGGTGGAGTTTTTGCCTAGTTCAACAAATCAATTGGATAGGTGGGAGGGGAAGTGGATGTACCCAATTGGGGAACCACTATAAATCCTTGTGTGTTTGCTTTGATGGTTATTTTCATTCTTATTGCAGGATATAAGGACAAGCTCTAGATAGATTAATTTGAAATCAGCAAAAGAAATAATAAAATTTCAAAGACCTATTCACCCCCTCTAGGTGATTACCTAACCTTCAATTAAGCAACTTTCACATGTGATAGCTGATGTTTTGGCCGACTATGCTACCGAAGTGGCAGGTGAAAGATCCTCATGACATGTCGCCTAGAAGGTGCTGTTTGACGGACCCTCAGTGAAACATTATTCGGGAGGCGTGGTGGTATTTGTAATCCCTTAGGGGACTCTGATAGAGTAGGTAGCGACACTACATTTGTAAGACCCCCCCCCTCCCCCTTACCAAGGAGGGCTACCAGATCTTATGCCCAGAACCGCCGTCTTACGGTGGCACTAACTCACGGGTTAGTCGACACGCAATACGCCGATTCTGCCGGCTAGTACGATCATTAACCTGTAGGCCAATATGAGAAGAAAGAAGTAAACTGTATATGTAAAACTATCAGTCCACAAGTCATATAGTACAATCATGTAAAAGAAATGAATAGTACAGTCCACAATAGAGTATAAATGAAAGAGTAAAAAGGGCTTATGCCCAGTACATCAAATCTCTCTCTCACAAAATCATAAATGCGGAAGCTATGCTAGAACATCAGATCTCGTCCCACCTGAGGACGCACAGTAGTGGTAGTAGCCTGCTGAAGCGGTATCTGCTCCTCATGTCCTGCCTCCTCGACGTGCTGGTGCTCCATCTCCACGGGCTCCTAAAAATAGTTGGTCACCGACCATTAGTCAAAAAGACTAAGTCGTTTCCTCCGCACCTCGCCCCGCAGCTCCTAGGCACCGAGCGGGAGGACGAAGCGGAGGACAACAAGGGGTAGCAAAGTGGAACAGGTGACAATATCTAACTAGAGTTGTAATAAGTATTGTAATTCTACTCTAGCAGTTCTAAGTACGGTACAAGTAATAAGTAAGAGCGGTGCAGTAAAGGAAAGCAAAGAACAGTAATATGACAAGTAAATAAACTATACTACCACTATGCTATCATCACAAAAGTACCCTAACTTATATAAATGCCCATACAAATATATAAGTTAGGGTTTCCAGGAAATTTAACTTATCATATAAAAGAGCTCATACTAATTTATATGATAAGGATCTATGAAGCGTATGACCTAATATGAATGAATGATATGATGCAATTTTATGCGCAGGAAAGTGCAACTCACACACAACGACTCTGTGATCACAGACCTTTAGTTCCCACTTTTTGAGAGTTAGCATCACTCTCGGGTACCACCGCTGTGGCTACGGCAGCAGCGGAGCGGGCGTCTCCGCTTCTAGACCAGTATGCACACTACCAAGCCTTAGACCCCTCTCATACGCCTATGTACACGTCCAAGGTGCACTCTAGAGTCTCGCGTACGTACTTTGCTGACAAACCCGTCAGTCTTGTTGGGTCAGATGTGTGTTATCGGGGATCGTCCTCCAGACCGCAGTGTAAAGCAACCCACTGGCCCCTCTAACTCCCACAACCGCCTGGTGCACCATACTGCCATCGGTGTGACGAACGGCCAGTACCGCTTGCCCCGCCATGATATTTATGCACATGCAAGTAATTCATTCCGAGCCTCCCGCTCGCAGGACCAAACCTGTCCTGAATCCCTCAAACCCAAACCCGGGTGAGAACGCACATTAGTGCCTTTATACCAACTCCCTCAAACCCCAGAACGGGTGAGATCGCACATTAGTGCCTTTATTCCAACTCCCTCAAACCCCAAAACGGGTGAGCATATAACATGAATCTCTCCAACCCTACACGGGCGAGAAGGTACAACAATGTCCTAACCTATTAAGCTACTCTTGTCTACGGTTTATTATACTTAGAGATTTAAGGTTAATCCCAGGACTGCCCCCGGTATTCCCTAATGAAGGGCTCTCAAGGGGCACTAGGAACTGTGTTGGGATTTCGTCCAGCGTTCCCTTTCGCAAGGATACTTATTTTAGTTGGTGGCTACCCATGTATCTCCCCAGCTCTCCCTATTGTTCTAGTACAACCCTAGTGACTTAAGGTGATACCGGGATGCCGACGGTCTTCCGCCGGCCCCCACTCCAGTTGCTAACTAAGACTTGCACTTTTGATCCCTCACTAAGACAACTCTACCCACCAGGGTTACTCATGTTGAACTTTCTTATTTCTGCCGATATTCAATCCCCTGGTAACCCCTAAGGCAAGACCTATTTGTGTTATATGCAGACCATGACCTATGATTACCCTAAAAATGTGATCTTGCAAACCTTAAGGCATCTTGCCTCTAAATATTTATCCTAAGGTGTTATGGACTAAGGGAACTACCCTAAGAATTCTCATAATTTTTCTTGGCCAAATAATCCTTTAATTAAATCTTTTAATTTAAACGCTAGGTCACTTTACACATGAAGTACTATGATTTTGCATCCTCTGACATAGGCAGTTTTTCCTGAGATGTATATTGATAAAATATGGCTGCCTACAGAGTTTCATAATTTTCCTTAAATTATTTATTCTCATTTCCTATTTAATATCAATTCCACACAAATCCCATTTTTCCAAAGGAAGTATAGGCATTATGTAAACAAAATTCCAGGAAATTTACAGAACTTTTAGAACACTAATTTATGACTATTGGCAGAGTATCATCAGTATTTATTGTGTAATGGCCTATAAAATTCCATTATAACATATTTTCCAAAAATGCCATTATATTAATCTAACAACTAACAATGCATCCATTAATTCTGAGAAATTCATGTAAAACTAATAATGTCATTTTACAACAGTAGAATAAATTCCAAATTTTTCAGAGGTATATATCCATCATTTCAAGAATTAATAAGATAAGGGTAAAATGGGCAATTTAAGATATCTACTCCAAAGGTTCTTCAAAACAGAGGAATCATATTTTTCCTAAGTCAAATGTGACATTATCTATGCCTTGGCAAAATGTTTGGATTTGTACTTGAGGAAATCCTATTTTCCAATTTTATTTCCAAAATAGCTATTTTAAAATAAATTCCAATAAATGGAATTTTTGATTCCAAAAATTGCATTATTAATTTGAGGGATGAAATTTACCCTAATGGACCACTGTAAATAATTCCAAGACCTTTGCATGTCACCATTGGGCTAAATACACCAAATTTGCATTTTTGCTATTTGCACACCAAGGCATAACATAGGCTAGCACATGCAAGTGGATTCTCCAACATGCAGTGAACCCAAGGTGCTGAAAATTTTATCATGCACCAAGTATGACCCCACTGACCTACCACCAAGATTTGGGGCCATGGGGAGGAGTAGAACTCCTTATATTTCATTTATTAGTATTTTGATATTTTAGCAAAAACTATAGGAAAATATTCTCTAAAAATTCCTAAATTTTGGCAGGGGCTAAGTATGCCCTAATAATGCATGTGTCCAAAATTTGGGGCCATTGTGACTAAGGGTTTGACCTGGGCATCCAATATAATTTCTGCCCTACCCTAGGACCAGTCCTAGGAGAAATGTCCTACAGGACTGTGCACTACACCAAATTACATGTTTAGGGTGGCCAATTAAAGGTAAGACCCTTGGCTACAATTTTCATCCAGAGACTAAGATCTGAGAATGCCTCTAAGAGGCCTAAAATCAACATGCAAGGTGACTGTAAAAGTGTGACAGATATTTCACTATTCATCAAATATTAAATTAAAACATTTAATCTATTGCACGAATCTTAAAGCTAAACCGACGGAATCGGTTCATCGTCCCCGATGGTTTGACGGCCACGATTGCTTCTTCCTGGACGATGTTGGCTGGCATTTTCCGGCCAGCTGAGCCACCACCACCGCCGGCGGATATCGCCACCACCTTCGTTAAGGTGGGGGCTAGCGTTTCCCGGCAGTGGGGCCGCCGGAGTTGGCTCCTCCGGCGAACCCGAGCAAGAAGAGAAATGCTCGATTTTCTCCATTTTCTCACATGGCATCGGGCTCGATTGAGCCCGATATCTCCCTAGATTGATCTAGAAACCTAGTACGGGAAGAGGCCAGGTGAAACGCACCTGAATTGAGGCTTGGCTGCGGGTCACGCGGCGGTTTGCCGTGGTGGTGGTGCGCCGGCGAGCTCCGCCCCAAAAACTCAATTCTCCACCATTCTCCATGATTAAGCAGTCGAATTCCACTCCCTTCTGTCTCCTGAAGCTGTTGGTGAGGTCTATTTGGACTGAGGTGGGGTATATGTGGAGTTAACTCCAAAGTTAGCTCAGTTTTGAGCTTTGGAGGCTTCACCCAGCTGCCAAGTGGCTCACATCCCTGGTTTTCTACTGGAAATGAAGAGGGAAGGTCGGCCACCTGGTTTTGGGCAGCCAAAACTAACTGATGGGGTGGCCATGTGGCCACCATTTCCTTCATTTCCCTTTCTCTCTCCTCTTCTCCTAAAAATCCCAATTTTACCCCCTTGCATGTATTCTCTCTCCTGATTTAGAGGGGTAGGACTGGTCTTGTTCACTTGGGCTGACTATGGGCCAATTTTGGTGGGCTTGGTCCAAGGGGAAATGACTTGGCCTTCATTTCACTCCTTTAGGTCAATTTGTTGACTTGTTGACTTGGGGAGTTGACTTGGTCAACCATGGTGGGTGGACTGACTCTACTTGGTGGAAATGGGTCTAGTGGCACCACCCAACTTGGTTTTGGGTCAAGGGGGTGCCCCAGTTAGGTTAATTAGGCCTATGAGTGTGGGTTTGACCAAATTAAGCGCAAGGTTGACTTTGGTCAACTGGGGTCAAAATGTTGACCCAGTGACATACCCTAGGGTCCACTTGGATTGTCTTTAGGGTTAGGGCAATGTGGTGGGGTCATGGTGTGGCTAGGGTCCCCACTTAGGCTTGTTTGACCTAGTTTGACTATGGTCTTATAGTGGGCCCCACATGGCCATCACCCACTACCTAGGGCCAAACATAGTTGATCTTCCTTAAATCTCACCCATGCCTAACCCAATCTAAGTTGAGGGGTCCAAGAGTAACATGGGATGTTACAAATTCCAATAAACAAGAAAATAATTTCGTCCCCGAAATTTAAGTTCGGGTCTACGGGGTTCTATTTGCAAGAATCATCAAGAAATTTAAAGACATAACTTAAATGTACCTGATGCGAATAGCTCCGGGTGTTGCTCCAGCATCAGATCCCTCGGCTCCCAAGTGTGCTCCTCCCGTCCATGGTTGGACCACAACACCTTCACAAGAGGGACCTTCTTCTTCCGCAACACTCGGATGGCTGTATCGTCAATCCGGATCGGCTCCAATCTCACTGATCTGTCAGGCTCTACCGGTCCGGCTGTAGTAGTAATGTGCTGCTCCGGCCGAAGGAGAGCTCTTCGCAAGGAAGAAACATGGAAGACGTCATGTAATGCACCCAACTCCGGTGGCAGCTGCAGTCGGTAAGCCAGGGGGCCGATCCGCTCCAGGATCAGGTATGGCCCCATGTATCGTGGACTGAGCTTCTTGTGCCTCCGCACTCGAGAAACACCATATACTGGATGTATCTTCATGAATACCTTGTCTCCAACCTGGAACTCCACCTTCCGGTGCCGAGCATCATAATACTTTGCCTGTCTGCTCTGGGCCTCTAGTAGCCGATCTCTGATCAATCGAATCTGAGCCTCAGTATCCTCTATATAATCAGATCCAAGAGCCCTGGTATCCACATCCTGAACCCATGATAGCGGTGTCCGACATCTCCTCCCATAAAGCGCCTCGTATGGAGCCATCCTGATGCTAGCCTGGTGGCTGTTATTATATGAGAACTCGATCAATGGCAGCAGCCTCTCCCAAGGCTTCCCCGTATACAATATGCATAGTCTGAGCAGGTCCTCCATGGTCCGGATGGTCCGCTCGGTCTGTCCGTCGGTCTGCGGGTGGAAGGCAGTACCAAAGGTAAGCCGAGATCCCAAGTAAGCATGCACGGCCCTCCACTCGCTCGAAGTGAACCGACCATCACGGTCCGAAACAATAGTCCTGGGGATACCATGATATCTGACGTACTGCTCCACAAATAGTCTTACCAGAACTGCAACTGGGGCATCCTTTCGAACTGGAATAAACCGCGCTACCTTGGTCAATCTATCCACTATAACCCATATAGAATCATGCCCAGAGTGGGAGCGAGGCAATCCGTGTACAAAGTCCATAGCAATGTCCTCGAACTTCCACTCTGGAACTGGCAGTGGCTGTAGTAAACCTCTCGGGCTCTTGCATTCTGCCTTCACACGCTAGCAGGTCTCACAATGGGTCACAAAATCCGTGATCTCCCTCTTCATCCCGGGCCAATACATAGACCTCCGCAAATCGGCCCACATCTTGGTGATGCCGGGGTGCACTGAATATCTCGAGCAATGTGCCTCTCTGAGTATGTCCTCCCGGATACTGCCTCCTGCTGGTATGTAGATGCGTCCACGGAACCGAAGAAGATCATCCTGTAGCGTGTAGTCCTCGACCTTGCCCCTCTCTAGGGCACTGAAAATCGGCTGTAACGTAGCATCCAGCCTCTGATGTGCTCGGATGCGCTCCTGTATATCATCGCCACTGATCACTGAGCTCAAATACTCTCTATATACTACTGGCTCGGTCTCGGACACCATGGTAATGTGCATGTCCTCCATCATCTGTAGCAGCTCCATAGACATTAATCGGGGCTCCGGTCCAGAAGTGCCGGCCCTCCTGCTCAAAGCATCCGCAACCGTGTTCGCTTTCCCCTGGTGATAGTGGATCTTGTAATCATAATCGCAGAGGAACTCCAACCACCTCCTCTGTCTCAGGTTTAGGTCCTTCTGTGTATCGATATACTTGAGATTCTTGTGATCTGAAAAGATGTCACAATGAATCCCGTATAAATAATGCCTCCATATCTTCAGGGCGAAAACCACAGCCCCGAGCTCTAGGTCATGTACTAGATAGTTATGCTCATGCTTCTTCAACTGTCTCGAAGCGTAAGCAATAACATGTCCATGCTGCATCAGGACTGCACCCATCCCCTGATAAGAGGCGTCCGTGTAGATCTGAAATCCTTCGCTCCCGGATGGAAGCGCAAGAATGGGGGATGAGATGAGTCGGTCCTTCAGCTCCTGAAAAGCCGTCTCACACCGCTCTGACCAAACAAAATCTGTGTCCTTCTTCGTCAAGGAAGTGAGGGGTAGTGCTATCCTCTAGAACCCCTCCACGAACTTGCGGTAATACCCTGCTAGTCCCAAGAAACTGCGGATGTCAGATGCAGTCTTCTGCCGTGGCCAATCCCTCACTGTCTCTATCTTAGCTGGGTCCACTGCTAACCCAGCCCCACTGATCGTGTGCCCCAGGAAAGCCACCTCCTGCAACCAGAACTGGCACTTCGAAAATTTTGCATACATCTGGGTCTCCCTCAGCCTCTGCAGGACCTGTGCCAGGTACTCCGTATGCTCCTCCTGAGTCCGAGAATATATAAGGATGTCGTCGATGAATACAATCACGAAGCGGTCTAAGAAAGGCTCGAATACACAGTTCATTAGACTCATGAATGCAGCAGGAGCATTCGTGAGCCCAAAAGGCATCACCGTGAACTCGTATAATCCATATCATGAACTGAATGCCGTCTTCGGTATGTCCTCTTCCCTGATACAGAGCTGATAGTAGCCGGATCGCAGATCTAACTTGGAGAACCAGAAGGCTCCCTGTAGCTGGTCAAATAACTCATCTATCCGAGGCAGAGGATAGGAGTTGCGGACCGTCAACCGGTTCAGCTCCCGGTAATCTATACATAATCGCAGTGATCCGTCCTTCTTCTTCACAAAGAGAACTGGCGCTCCCCATGGCGATGAGCTGGGCCGCACAAATCCTGACTCGACTAGCTCCTGTAGTTGAGTCCTGAACTCTGCTAACTCCCTGGGAGCCATCCTGTAGGGTGCCCGGGACACCGGCCTCGCTCCCGGTACTAGCTGAATCCTGAAATCCAAGTCTCTAGCAGGTGGTAGCCCGGGCAATTTCTCCGGGAATACGTCGGAGAAATCCCGGACCACCGGAATATCTGAGATAGTCGCCCCTGTTCCCACCATCTCGAAGCAGACAAGATAAACTTCTTCACCCTGCTCATGGGCCTTCACAGCCTGTACAGAAGATAACAGTAGGTGGCAAATAGGCTGGATACCTTCAATGATAACATGAGAGTCGCCATGTCTTAGCGTGATCCTCCTGGACGGACAATCTATCTGGGCATGGTTCCGATGCAACCAGGCCATGCCCAAGATCAAGTCAAAGTCCTGCAGCTTCAGAATAGTTGCCGGCGCCTCAAATGCCTTGCCGCCAATCTCGGCCTCCATATCACAATGTGCAGTGGTCTGCAGCTCCGACCCATCGGGTAGACGTACCCTCATCTCTAGTTCAGGGAACATCTCCACGCCTTCGAGTCCGTCGATGAAGGCCTCGGATACGAATGAGTGTGAAGCACCCGTGTCGAAAAGAGTATGAGCGGGTTTGCCGCTGATCATAACTATGCCTGAGGTTTGTTTATGTGAAAGTTAATTATTATCCTATAGTTCCAGGTACTATATATATATCATTGAAAATCCAAGAAAATTCATAATTAACTTCAAGTACCTGTGATAACCTCCTCGGGATTCCTCGGCTCTGTGAGGTCCAAGGCGTATATCTGCTCCTGCTCGCATCTCCTGCCGTGATATCCCCGACCTCGGCCTCATCCTCGGCCTCATCCTCGGCCCTGCTGTACTGGGGCCACTGGAGGTGGAGGGGGAGGAGGGGGATGGAATCGGTGCGGGCACTCCGACCTGATGTGCCCGGGCTGGCGGCATCCGTAACAAACCACTTGTCGGTGGCCTCGGTCATCCTGTCTCCTCGGATCATGCATCTGTAGAGGTGGGGGAGCCAATGCTGGAGGAGGCCCCTGCTCCTGCCTGAAGTTGGGACGATGACGTCCCCCACCCTTCCCGTATCCAATGGTCCTGCCTCTCTGAGAGCCCCTACTGCTCTCACCTGATGTCGACCCATCAAATGGTCTCTTCCCTCCGGCTCGCACCATCAGCTGGTCAGCCTCCAGCTTCTTCGCCATCTCGATGATCTGCCTGGATGTGCCATGAGAAATGAATAGCAAGGCCTGCCTCAAATCATCCCTGAGGCCCCGGTAGAACCTCTTCGCATACCTCCTATCGTCGGTGTCCTGAATCCCCGCGAACCTGGCCAAGTGGGAGAACTCTCTCTGGTACTCTATCACCGATCTAGTCCCCTGCTTGAGGTTCAAAAACCTCTCCTCCAAAGCATCTCTGTCCGTTGCAGAGACGAAGTGCTCCAGAAACACATCGCCAAACTCCTCCCATGATATCTCTAACAGGTCAAAGTCCGCATAAGTAGACTCCCGGACTGATTTCCACCATCTCTTCGTATGGGCCTCTAGCACAGAGGTGGCTAGGGGTACTGCCTGGCCAACTGGGCAGCTGATGCCCGCTAAGATCTCGCGTATGGCCTCCAGCCATTCTTCCGTCTTCACCGCATCCTCTGTCCCACGGTACGTCGGTGGGGACAGGCTCTTGAATGCACTCAGCCAGCTCGACCCTGGATTTGGCTGTGGAGCCGGGACTTGCTGGGCTCTAAAGGCATCCAAAATCGCCGTCAGGGTCTGCCCCATCTCTGTATGTAGGAATGGAGTGGCAGCTGGAGGGGGAGGAGCCACATTTTGCGGCACTGCGACCTGTGGAGGTTGCATAAAGGTAATGTTAAAGCAAAATTGGCCTAACACATTGTACTTTGTGGACCATTTATGTGACTTTACACATGGGCACACCACTGCTTCCGCTGCATAGTTTGTCCGCAAACTAATGCTCGGGCGGGGGTGGTCCCATGTTGTGGACTTCTTTCTCATATGATCGTTGTTCAAGTGATACCAGTTTGTAAGACCCCCCCTCCCCCTTACCAAGGAGGGCTATCGGATCTTATGCCCAGAACCGCCGTCTTACGGTGGCACTAACTCACGGGTTAGTCGACACGCAATACGCCGATTCTGCCGTCTAGTACGATCATTAACCTGTAGGCCAATATGAGAAGAAAGAAGTAAACTGTATATGTAAAACTATCAGTCCACAAGTCACATAGTACAATCATGTAAAAGAAATGAATAGTACAGTCCACAATAGAGTACAAATGAAAGAGTAAAAAGGGCTTATGCCCAGTACATCAAATCTCTCTCTCACAAAATCATAAATGCGGAAGCTATGCTAGAACATCAGATCTCGTCCCACCTGAGGACGCACAGTAGTGGTAGTAGCCTGCTGAAGCGGTATCTGCTCCTCATGTCCTGCCTCCTCGACGTGCTGGTGCTCCATCTCCACGGGCTCCTAAAAATAGTTGGTCACCGATCATTAGTCAAAAAGACTAAGTCGTTTCCTCCGAACCTCGCCCCGCAGCTCCTAGGCACCGAGCGGGAGGACGAAGCGGAGGACAACAAGGGGTAGCAAAGTGGAAGCAGGTGACAATATCTAACTAGAGTTGTAATAAGTATTGTAATTCTACTCTAGCAGTTCTAAGTACGGTACAAGTAATAAGTAAGAGCGGTGCAGTAAAGGAAAGTAAAGAACAGTAATATGACAAGTAAATAAACTAAACTACCACTATGCTATCATCACAAAAATACCCTAACTTATATAAATGCCCATACAAATATATAAGTTAGGGTTTCCAGGATATTTAACTTATCATATAAAAGAGCCCATACTAATTTATATGATAAGGATCTATGAAGCGTATGACCTAATATGAATGAATGATATGATGCAATTTTATGCGCAGGCAAGTGCAACTCACACACAACGACTCTGTGATCATAGACCTTTAGTTCCCACTTTTTGAGAGCTAGCATCACTCTCGTGTACCACCGATGTGGCTACGGCAGCAGCGGAGCGGGCGTCTCCGCTTCTAGACCGGTATGCACACTACCAAGCCTTAGACCCCTCTCATACGCCTCTGTACACGTCCAAGGTGCACTCTAGAGTCTCGCTTACGTACTTTGCTGACAAACCCGTCAGTCTTATTGGGTCGGATGTGTGTTATCGGGGATCGTCCTCCAGACCGCAGTGTAAAGCAACCCACTGGCCCCTCTAACTCCCACAACCGCCTGGTGCACCGTACTGCCATCGGTGTGACGAACGGTCAGTACCGCATGCCCCGCCACGATATTTATGCACATGCAAGTAATTCATTCCGAGCCTCCCGCTCGAAGGACCAAACCCGTCCTGAATCCCTCAAACCCAAACCCGAGTGAGAACGCACATTAGTGCCTTTATACCAACTCCCTCAAACCCCAGAACGGGTGAGATCGCACATTAGTGCCTTTATTCCAACTCCCTCAAACCCCAAAACGGGTGAGCATATAACATGAATCTCTCCAACCCTACACGGGTGAGAAGGTACAACAATGTCCTAACCAATTAAGCTACTCTTGTCTACGGTTTATTATACTTAGAGATTTAAGGTTAATCCCAGGACTGCCCCCGGTATTCCCTATGAAGGGCTCTCAAGGGGCACTAGGAACTGTCTTGGGATTACGCCCAGCGTTCCCTTTTGCAAGGATACTTATTTTAGTTGGTGGCTACCCATGTATCTCCCCAGCTCTCCCTATTGTTCTAGTACAACCCTAGTGACTTAAGGTGATACCGGGATGCCAACGGTCTTCCGCCGGCCCCCACTCCAGTTGCTAACTAAGACTTGCACTTTTGATCCCTCACTAAGACAACTCTACCCACCAGGGTTACTCATGTTGAACTTTCTTATTTCTGCTGATATTCAATCCCCTGGTAACCCCTAAGGCAAGACCTATTTGTGTTATATGCAGACCATGACCTATAATTACCCTAAAATGTGATCTTCCAAACCTTAAGGCATCTTGCCTCTAAATATTTATCCTAAGGTGTTATGGACTAAGGGAACTACCCTAAGAATTCTCATAATTTTTCTTGGCCAAATAGTCCTTTAATTAAATCTTTTAATTTAAACGCTAGGTCACTTTACACATGAAGTACTATGCTTTTGCATCCTCTGACCTAGGAAATTTTTCCTGAGATGTATATTGATAAAATATGGCTGCCTACAGAGTTTCATAATTTTTCTTAAAATATTTATTCCCATTTCCTATTTAATATCAATTCCACACAAATCCCATTTTTCCAAAGGAAGTATAGGCATTATGTAAACAAAATTCCAGCAAAATTACAGAACTTTTAGAACACTAATGTATGACTATTGGCAGAGTATCATCTGTATTTATTGTGTAATGCCCTATAAAATTCCATTATAACATATTTACCAAAAATGCCATTATATTAATCTAACAACTAACAATGCATCCATTAATTCTGAGAAATTCATGTAAAACTAATAATGCCATTTTACAACAGTAGAATAAATTCCAAATTTTTCAGAGGTATATATCCATCATTTCAAGAATTAATAAGATAAGGGTAAAATGGGCAATTTAAGATATCTACTCCAAAGGTTCTTCAAAACAGAGGAATCATATTTTTACAAAGTCAAATGTGACATTATCTATGCCTTGGCAAAATGTTTGGATTTGTACTTGAGGAAATCCTATTTGCCAATTTTATTTCAAAAATAGCTATATTTAAAATAAATTCCAATAAATGGAATTTTTGATTCCAAAAATTCCATTATTAATTTGCGGGATGAAATTTACCCTAATGGACCACTGTAAATAATTCCAAGACCTTTGCATGTCACCATTGGGCTAAATACACCAAATTTGCATTTTTGCTATTTGCACACCAAGGCATAACATAGGCTAGCACATGCAAGTGGATTCTCCAACATGCAGTGAACCCAAGGTGCTGAAAATTTTATAATGCACCAAGGATGACCCCACTGACCTACCACCAAGATTTGGGGTCATGGGGAGGAGTAGAACTCCTTATATTTCATTTATTAGTATTTTGATATTTTAGCAACAACTATAGGAAAATATTCTCTAAAAATTACTAAGTTTTGGCAAGGGCTAAGTATGCCCTAATAATGCATGTGCCCAAAATTTGGGGCCATTGTGACTAAGGGTTTGACCTGGGCATCCAATATAATTTCTGCCCTACCCTAGGACCAGTCCTAGGAGAAATGTCCTACAGGACTGTACACTACACCAAATTACATGTTTAGGGTGGCAAATTAAAGGTACGACCGTTGGCTACAATTTTCATCCAGAGACTAAGTTCTGAAAATGCCTCTAAGAGGCCTAAAATCAACATGCAAGGTGACTATAAAAGTGTGACAGATATTTCACTATTCATCAAATATTAAATTAAAACATTTAATCTATTGCACGAATCTTAAAGCTAAACCGACGGAATCGGTTCATCGTCCCCGATGGTTTGACGGCCACGATTGCTTCTTCCTGGACGATGTTGGCTGGCATTTTCCGGCCAGCTGAGCCACCAGCACCGCCGGCGGATATCGCCACCACCTTCGTTAAGGTGTGGGCTAGCGTTTCCCGGCGGTGGGGCCGCCGGAGTTGGCTCCTCCGGCGAACCCGAGCAAGAAGAGAAATGCTCGATTTTCTCCATTTTCTCACATGGCATTGGGCTCGATTGAGCCCGATATCTCCCTAGATTGATCTAGAAACCTAGTACGGGAAGAGGCGAGGTGAAACGCACCTGAATTGAGGCTTGGCTGCGGGTCACGCGGCGGTTTGCCGTGGTGGTGGTGCGCCGGTGAGCTCCACCCCGAAAACTCAATTCTCCACCATTCTCCATGATTAAGCAGTCGAATTCCACTCCCTTCTGTCTCCTGAAGCTGTTGGTGAGGTCTATTTGGACTGAGGTGGGGTATATATGGAGTTAACTCCAAAGTTAGCTCGGTTTTGAGCTTTGGAGGCTTCACCCAGCTGCCAAGTGGCTCACATCCCTGGTTTTTTGCTGGAAATGAAGAGGGGAGGTCGGCCACCTGGTTTTGGGAAGCCAAAACTAACTGATGGGGTGGCCATGTGGCCACCATTTCCTTCATTTCCCTTTCTCTCTCCTCTTCTCCTAAAAATCCCAATTTTACCCCCTTGCATGTATTCTCTCTCCTAATTTAGAGGGGTAGGACTGGTCTTGTTCACTTGTGCTGACTATGGGCCAATTTTGGTGGGCTTGGTCTAAGGGGAAATGGCTTGGCCTTCATTTCACTCCTTTAGGTCAATTTGTTGACTTGTTGACTTGGGGAGTTGACTTGGTCAACCATGGTGGGTGGACTGACCCTACTTGGTGGAAATGGGTCTAGTGGCACCACCCAACTTGGTTTGGGTCAAGGGGGTGCCCCACTTAGGTTAATTAGGCCTATGAGTGTGGGTTTGACCAAATTAAGCCCAAGGTTGACTTTGGTCAACTGGGGTCAAAATGTTGACCCAGTGACATACCCTAGGGTCCACTTGGATTGTCTTTAGGGTTAGGGCAATGTGGTGGGGTCATGGTGTGGCTAGGGTCCCCACTTAGGCTTGTTTGACCTAGTTTGACTATGGTCTTGTAGTGGGCCCCACATGGCCATCACCCACTACCTAGGGCCAAACATAGTTGATCTTCCTTAAATCTCACCCATGCCTAACCCAATCTAAGTTGAGGGGTCCAAGAGTAACATGGGATGTTACAACATTTCCCTGTCACTAACAACCAGGTGGACTGTGAGGCCGTGACCATCAATGTATATCTGTCCAAAGAGCTGGGCATATAAGATGTAGTGTTGTTTACAGACTCAATGGTGATGGAGTCACAGGTGAAGGGAGAATTTATGGTGAGGGAGTCCACTCTCATGAAGTACTTGACCAAGGTAAAGGGGCCCATCAGAGGTTTCCAAATGTTCTCCATTCAACACAAACCGCGGGAGGAAAATGCCATAGCTGATCGATTCGCCAAGTTTGGACCACGGGCCGGCGGGACCCTGATGGATTTGTTTCACACATCCATCAAGGAAGGTGAGTTGATGGAGGTAGAGCAGCTGCCCACGTAGGCGGATCCCTTCATAACTTTCTTGACCACATGTAAAGTTCCGGAGGAGGTACAGGTCAAAAAGATCTTCAGGCATAAGTCTACATACTATTTGATGAATGAAGGAGGATTGTACCAGAAGACCCTTTCGGGGTGCCTAGACTGGTGCATGGTAGAGGAGGAAGTTCCATAGATCTCGGAGGAAGTTCATTACGATGAATGCGGCAGTCACTCGGGAAGTAGGACCTTAAAGTCGAGGGTGGTCTGACAAGGGTATTTCTGGCTAACCTAGAGCAAGAACGCGATAGAGTTCACAAGGAGATGTCATAAGTGCAATTTGTTTGCTCCACTCCAACTCTTACTAGCCCAGAGACTTAGGAGCATCACGGTGCCCTGGCCCTTAGCCATTTTGGGGATGTACTTGGAAAGACCTTTACCCCAAGCAAATGGGCAAAGGAGGTTCCTCTGAGTCATGATCGATTACTTCTCGAAGTGGTTGAAAGTCAGGCACTAGCTAAGGTGAACTCACAAGTAGTCTGTAACTTTGTATGGGGAGTTATCATTTGTCGGCATGGACTCCCTCAAGCCATATTCACTGATAATGGGCCATAATTTTTCCGTGAAGAGTTTTTCATCTTCTGCACCCATCTGGGGATAAATCTCAGGTTTGCATTCATCCACTACCCTGGGAGAAAAGAGTAGGTGGAGGCGGCTAACAAGATTATGTTTAACTTGCTAAAGAATAAGGTGATGAGCTTGAAGGGGAACTGGGTAGAATAGCTTCCATCAATCCTATGGTCCCTGAGAATTACCCCCGAACACAGCCATATGGGAGACCCCTTTCAAACATTCTCACGGTTATGAGGCCATTCTACTCATGGAGTTTGAGGTCAGGTTACCACGGTTAGTAGCTGTCAGGGTAGGAGATGAGGGATGGAGGAGAGAGAACGAAGGTGAGAAACGACTATTACTGGACGTAGTAGATGAACTCCATGACGTGGCCATCGTTATGCAAGAATAGGTCAAGCAACATATGGACAGGTACTTCGACAAGCATGTTAGATGGTAGTTCATAGTAGAGGATTTAGTGCCAAAGAAAGTAGACGTTGTAGGGTGATCAACAGTTGTTGTAAAGCTCAATCCAAATTGGGAGGGCCCCTACATAGTTGAGAAAGCACTAAAGTCAGGAAGGTACTGCCTCCAGAATGTAGAAGGAGAGTCCCTAAGTCACACCTGGAGTGTTGATGATTTGAAATGTATTTATACATGAACTTTTGTAAATAAAAGAGAAAGTCTTTGCTTATTGATTGCCTTTTTTCCATAGTGTCTTTTACTGTTGAGTAATATATGCTGCTTTGGAAGTTTAGCCCTGAGAAGATCCCACTGACTAGGCTCCAAATAGCTGTCAGGGTCGGAAGTCACTCGGTGGTAATTTAAAATATTAGCCTCGAGAAGATCCAGCTGACCAGACTCCCATTAGCTGGTAGATCCGGAAGTCACTTGGTGGTAAATTGTAGTGCAGACCCGAGAAGATCATGCTGACCAGGCTCCCATTAGCCATTAGAGCCAAAATTCACTCAGTGGTAAATCGAAGTGCATCCCTAGAAGATCTCTCTAAGCAGTCTCCCATTAGCTGGCAGTGTCGGAAGTCAATCAGTGGTGAATTAAAATGTTTTCCTCCAGAAGATTCCGCTGACCAAGCTCCCATTAGCTGGCTGGGCCGGAAGTCACTTGGTGGTAAATTGAAATTTAGACCCAAGAAGATCCAGCTGACTAGGCTCCCATTAGCTGGCAGGGTTAAAATTCACTCGATGGTAAATTGAAGTTTATCCCCGGGAAGTTCCCGCAGACCAGGCTCCCATTAGATGGCAGGGTCGAAAGTCACACGGTAGTAAACTGAAATGTTATCCTTAAGAAGATCTCGTTGACCAGGCTACAGTTAGCTGGCTGGGTCAGAAGTCACTCAGTGGTAAATTGAAATGTTATCCTCGAGAAGATCCCCCAAACCAGGTTCCCATTAGCTGTCAGGTCCGGAAGTCACTTGGTCGTAAAATGAAGTTCATCCCCGGGAAGATTCCGCTGAATAGGCTCTCATTAGTTGGCAGGGCCAGAATTCACTCGGTGGTAAATTGAAGTTCGGTCCATAGAAGATCCTGCTAAACCGGCTCCCATTAGTTGGCAGTGCCGAAAGTCACTCAATGTTAAATTAAAATGTTAGACCTGAGAAGATCCCGCTGACCAAGCTCCCATTAATTAGCCGAGCTGAAAGTCACTTGGTGGTATATTAAAATAATAGACCCGAGAAGATCCCGCTGACCAGGATCCGATTAGGTGGTAGGGTCGGAATTCACTCGGTGGTAAATTGAACTTTAGCCTTGAGAAGTTCCCAGTGACCAGGCTCACATTAGCTGCAGGACAAAAAGTCACTCAGTAGTAAATTGAAATGTTAGCCTAGCTAAGATCCCGCTGACCATGATCTACTTAGCTAGAAGGGTCGGAAGTCACTCGGTTGTAAATTGAAATGTTAGCCCCGAGAAGATCTCGGTAACTAGTCTCCCATTAGATGGCAGGGTCGGAAGTCACTCGGTGGTAAATAGGAAAGTTTAGATCTCAAAAGATCCTATTGACTAGGCTGCCATTAGCTGGTAGGCTTGGAAATCACTCAGTCATAAATAGGAAAGTTTAGCCCCAAAAAGATCCCGCTGACCAGGCTCCCACTAGTTGGTATTGCCGGAAATCACTCGGTGGAAGATTGTAGTGATGTTACCCCGAGGAGATCCCACTAGCCAGGCTCCCACTTATTGGAAAGGACAGAAGTCACTTGGTGGCAGGTGGTGGAATTGATTGCCCCGAGCAGACCGGCTTGCAAGGCTATCATTAGCTGGCAGGCCTAAAGGCTCACTCAGTGGCAGGGGAAGTAGTTTGAGATCACTGACCATGATATCATTAACCAACTAAGCCTAGAAGTCGCTCGATAGCAGGTTAAGCGAAGGCAGGTGAAGTCGCTCTAGGATGTGTCACACCACTCAGTCACTCGCCTGCCTCACAAAGTGACAGCATCAAACAACGTCATGTTAGAGGGCAAGTCAGACAAAGCTTTTTTCTTGTACCTAATCTCTTGGGTGGCGAGAGTGGGTGTGAATGCTTGGAATGCACGAGACGGACTAACCCTGCTATGCACTAACTTATCAAGTTTTACCATGGAATAATCATGCCACAATGATAGCAAATAGGGGAGAGAGTGACATGCTACCTCCCTAAAAGGGCAGAGGATGTCCAACATTATGCAAGCAGGCCTATATTAAATACCTGGATGTATAAAAAAGATACTTCCAATTACAAATAATAATCCATTTTTCATGAACAAAGGAACTGCCTCGCGGGCGAGTATACAAAAGAAACATAAGAAGGATTACAAATACAATAAAGAAAAGAAGACTCCTTTCTTAATCACCCTCCCCAATTTGATTGTCGTCTCCGCCATCTTCATCCACTTTGTGGGAGAGTGAATCGAATTCATCCTCCTCCTCGCCTGGTTAGGGGATGGGAATGAACAGGTCGGGGACCAGCTCTTTTGCGATGACCTTCTCACAGTCGATCGTCAGAACTTTGAGGTCATGCATCATCTGGAGTGTGTGGTCTGTGACCTTGATGGAGGTGATCCTCATCATCTCATTTACCTCCGCCTTACTGTACATTTACAGCTTTCTTCCCTGATTTCTCGACTTGTCGTGAGCTAGAGGAAGGATGCTCTAAACCAAGCGAGTGATATCGGCCTTGATTTGTTTATTCTGTCACTCCAGCAGTTGGTTCCATCCCTCTACGTTGGCGACACGAGTGTGCATGTGGTCGGTGATCTTTGCATCCTGCAAGAATCAGGATAATAGGGGAAGCATAGGATTAATGATGATGGAGCCTGACAAATTTGGCCCTTAATACTATGCTGGAGTTCTTCTCAAGAAGGCCTTTAGCGATCTCAAGCTTTCGCTTAAAATATGTTGTTGCATCATCTCCGAGAGCTCGTGCTTCCTCAATATCTGTCCACTTGCAGCTGAGAGTAAAGCCGCAACGGACGGCCATATGTGCGAGCTCCAAAGAGAACATTTAATCTTGCGTGCTATTATGGGAGACCTTCTTCATAGTCATGTCATTGTAGACCTTCACGTCCTTGCGCCCGTATACCCAAAGTTGAGGGAGAAGACATGTCCGCTTGGAGTTAGGTGCTCGGACCAGGAGGGGAGGAGTAAGGATATCGAGATCCGGTTGGCCTTCTCATCCCACAACACCATCAGCTCGCCGACATGATCCCTCACCTTCCTGACAAGACCAAAATTGCAGTGCATGTTCGGAGGCTTCTCCTCGCGAGCCTCGAGCTCCATCCTGACAGGAGATTCGGGAACATTGCCCTCACCCAAATCCTCCTCCTGCGGGACCCTCAGGATTTGTTTACCTTTGGACATTTTCATCTTTTTTAGTTTCCTCCCCCACAACAGAGTGTAACACCCAAAAAACAATAAAACAAAACATAAAAGTGGCTATCTCTAGGCAACAGTGGGTATCGCTGGCGATAGCACTCGAATCTTTCAACGAAGCATTGAGTAGACTCGACGCACTCAACCCCTTCAACAAAGCCTTGAGTAAAATCAATGAATACTATCACGTGTCAATAGTGAGTATCGCATGGAGATACCACTCAATGCACTAGACGCTCTCAACACACTCGACGAAGTGTTGAGTGAGCTATCAGAGTGGCTATAGTGGGTATCGCTGGGCGATACTGCAACATATTGTTGGATACGTGTCGGATGGCCGAACGGTGGCCGAAGAGTGGTGGTTGACTGGGGTCAAAGCGGCTACTGATGATATTTCCCAGGAGATAGCAGATATCGCCCAGAGATAGCGTTAAGTTTGACGTGTCAGCAAAAATCATGGCCATTATTTTCTATTGATGAAATGATCATGTGGCTGGGATTAATCCCGAGCTCACTTAAGTTGAGGAGTGGAGAAAAGAGATGTTATTTATCTTCTTCTCACTCTCTCTGCTCCTTTTCATCCAAACTCTTGAGAGAAAAGAGCTAAGGAAGAAGAAGGTTGAGGCTGAGCTTAGCAATGCTTGGTGAAGAAAATCCAGGAGTCAGGATCAAGAATCAAGGCAAGATCCGTGAAAGGAAAGCAAGGCGCTCAATTCCAGCTCGATAAAAGGCTTGTTCATGGCTTTGAAATAAACTATTATGCTAACGATCTTCCTTCTTGGACAAGTGAAGTCCTCCTTTTTGTATATGCATGGAATCCCCCACCAAAAGGTGGAGAATCGAGGGAATTTTGATTGGTCGATAGGTGAAATCCCCTGGTGGTTTTTCATATAGAATACAAAAATCGCAGTACGGAATAGGCATGTTGTGTGAATCCCATCCAGACAGGCTGGTCTGGATTGGAGATGCTATATTTTACGCACTGGAGAAGACTCCGTGTTTAAATGAGTAGTTTATGGGGTTTGTGGGTTGTACCTATGAAATGAGAGTAGTAGGAAGTACTGGAGGTGTGCACTAGAAAAATAACCAGAACATACCATAATTTGCATACCTATTGGATATTGTCAGACGATATGGAGTATAGTTGGCGATAGGTCTTGGTGAGCTATGATTACTGTGAAAGACTAGTTTTATGGAAATACAGGATACTGCAGGGTTTAGGATGGAAAGTTGTTCCAGTTATAGCTGAGTTTGGAGATAGAAGAGAGTTCTGTCGCTAATGCAAGGAGATAGTGACTATCGTTGGCGATGGCTTCGAGATAGAATTTTTTTGACGAAGCCAGTATCTCGAAGACCATGTGGCTAGTATGAGCTGTGAGCTATTAAAGTCTAGAGATCCGAATGGGCAAGGGGAGGCTGACCCATGTATTGTTGTTCACCATGATGGTTGTGACCGTCGTCGTTGGCATGGCGATTTGAGAAATAGCACGTCGCTTAACTGTACCGGCGTTATGTCATTTGAGCTAGATTGCCTAAAGTAAATATCCTTAGTCGTTGGAATAATGAGATTCTTAGGTCCCGTGCCGGAAAGACTAGAATGCTCAAAGTTGACCATGAAGTCTCGGACCTCTAAACGGTTGTGGGACCCTGTAATCTAGTACAGTGAGAATGTTTCCTGAGTGCACGGAACGTTTGGTCGCTGAGGCACTCATTTGTGATATATTAAATGGTGCTTAAGTTGTACCTTCTTATAATATATCTATGTGTTAATATTATGCCTGCAGGGAAGTAATACCGATGCCCTTGGAATGGTATATGGTTGTTATAAATTGCTTAGCTGAAAGATGACCGTTGCCTTGTTTGCCACCATCTGGTGGAATGTCCCTGTTCAGGTGCTGGAGAGCCGAGTGGGAAATAGCGAGTTGCAGCCCCGAAGCTATGTTAGCCTTTGATGGCCAAGCGAAGTTTTATTGTTTTCATATGTGGTCGTCCTGCGCTCCGATGTCTGTAAACCACTCGTTTAAAGAATAATTGTATGTCCTTAAGGCTGTAACAGTTTAGCTATTTTTGACTGTCGACAGGCGATAGTTACTATCACTGGAAATATTAACTTTTGTGTATTTTGTAAGAACATTCCAGTTTTTATATAGTGAACATTATTGTGATACTTGAGTACAAAAAGTTAACCCTGGTCGAACCTCTGTTATATTTCATGTGACGGATGGAGGTGTTATAATTTGGTCTCAACTTGTCTGGGTCATCCTCCTCCGAATTTGTGGTTGAATTCATTTGAGGGGTGGCGAGCACATGTATGTGCTTACCATTATAACAAAAATGAACTCAAGAATGTCCACTTAGGAATGCAAATACACATATTTGAGGATCCTGCACATTCCTAATAGTCGTTGTTTGTTTTTAGTATTCGCTAAATTGTGTATTTTATACTTATAGGTGACTATAAGTGGTGCGGAGCAGTATAAACCCCAACGTTCTGTTGAGAGTGCGTGTCACAACCCGCATTTCCTCAACGAGCACATCGTATCAGAGCAAGAGGAAAAACGGGTTATGATGCCACGTCGTGCAGGGGATAACTGCACACGTTCAGGCAAACCTTTACACTTACTAGACTAGATTAAAATAATCATACTAACTCCAAAATGCTATACAAAATGCCATACAATCAACCCGTTTTGAGCAACACGACTCAGGCTCGAGAAAGTGCATACATTCCCTAAGAGGCCTCATCGAGTCCCCAAAAATAGGCTCCGGCTTGCTGGGGAACCGTGCAACTAGGATACCAAAAGAGCCACTCTAAAGCCCGCGTGAAAACCATGCTCAAACAACGGTTTGAGCCAACGCAACGCCTACCAAGCGTATGCACTCATTCAACGAAAAACAAAATCCGGGGCGTTACAGTGCGGCACCAGCTGATGTGCCCACACATCCTCCTTCTATGAAAACAGTATGCTTAGTTACTGAGGTAATGTTTGCAATGATCAATGCACAACCGACTGGGCAGATGCGACCTGCGATGGTGTGAATAAGGTTGGTGTAGCTGAGCATATAGCTGCTCAGCATGTGCCTGCTGAGGCTTTGGTTGATATGCGAGCGATTGAATGGCAGCTGAAGTACTTCATGAGCTTTAGTCCTCCTACCTTTATGGGTGCAGGATCCCTAACATAGGCAGAGGACTCGCTTTCGCTCATCAAGAGGATATTGAAGGCAATGGAGATAGAGGAGGGACAGAAGGTCACCTTGGCCACTTTCCTGTTGGAAGGAGATGCTCGACTTTGGTTGTATGATTTAGAGTTACACCACATCGCAAGCAGACAACTATAAGAGGTCTCGATGGAGGATTTTTCGAGATTGTTCTTGGCAAAGCAACTGCTGTCGTCGCAATGAATTGATATGGAAAATGAGTTCCAGTGGTTGACCCAGGGCGAGGGTAGTGTGGATGACTACCTGCATGAGATTACCATGTTGGGGCGATATGCAGGGTCTAATTTTGATGATGAAGAGCGTAAGACCAATAGGTTCTATGAGGGACTGCGAGATGAGGTGAGGTTACCGCTCTCAGGTTCGATGAACCAAGGTTTTCAAGTGTTGGTTAATACGGCTCGTTCGTTAGTAAAGGACATGAAGAGGGTACATGACAAGAGGGACTTGGCTGTGATAAAGCCTGAGTTCAAAGTGTCGACTTCTTCAAAACAGTGTTATAAGAGATGGAATAAAAAGTCCAATTCTTCCGGACATGATCCTTCTACTGGTACTTCTAGAGCAATATCAAGGTGAGGGCCGCTCTCATGTTACACTTATGGAAAGCCAGGACATTTTTCCCGGGATTGTACCAGTGGCCTTCCAAATAAGGATAAGAAGGCAGGAGCATCGTGTGCTGTAAAGGGAAAGGAGGTAGAGTCCACTACGTCCCAATATGCTCCAGCAAAGCCAAGGGTGTAAACCTTGGACAACAAGAGGGAATCAAATAAGTGAATGTCATCACAGGTACGATTAGTATATAATTTTCATGCTTTGTACTATATACCTTGTGAATTGCTTGTGTATAACGTTGTACGTGTAGGATTTATCCTTATTTGGGACTGTCCGACGAGGGAAGTGTTCGATATAGGTCCTTCACACTCATTTCTATCTGAGGTCTTCGTATCACGGATCTGAGTGCCTACTCTTATTTTTATAGATATAGTAAAGTTGTTGTTACCTAACGAATGCGTGATGTGTGTTGATAGGTCTTGCTATCTTGAGGTGCGGATTGGAAATCAGGATTTTTGATTGAAGGCATATGTGCTTCCAATATCTGAGTTCGATTTAATCTTTGGTATGGACTGGATCTCGCAGTAGCGTGTCTGTATAGATTGCAACACAAAGGAAGTCACACTAGTGCAGAACATCGAGCTAGAAACTAAGTTCGCTAGTATACGAGGATCAAGCAGGATATTGATGTCTGCTCTCTAGGTAGTCAAAACTATTTAGAAGGGCAAGTAGTTCTTCACAATGTTGGAGGTTTTTGAGCTGAAGCCTAGTTTGAGTGACATTCATGTTGTGTCTGAGTACGAAGATGTGTTTCCTAAGGATATTCCTGGGTTACCGCCATAATAGAAGATTGACTTTGCTATAGAGTTGGTTCCAGGTGCGAAACCTGTGGCCCACTCTGTTGGAGTTACCATGATGATCTGGAAGTGGTCAAACATGTAATCTCACTGCCAACGCAATATGAGCCTGCAGGGTCACACATAAGAGATGTGGAGAAGTTGGATGACTGACTGTGTTGGTAAAGGTTGCCAATCACCGACCTGAATAGGGTTATGGGCAAAGTGTTGCCTTATAGGATCATCGGGTTGGACAAATGTTGCCTTGGAGGGCTGGTTAGGTTCGTCGTCCAAGGGTCAAAGACATTAGTCGAGAATGGTCTTCTGATTCCCGCCGATCGGCGAGAATCGTCTCCCTGATTCTCGCCGATCGACGAGAATCGTCGAGAATCAATTGTTGATTCTCGACGATCGACTACCTTGACAATTGTCGTCGACCGCGGCTCGACGATCGTCGAGTATCATTATGAGTCGTCGAGTGTAGCTCGACAATCGGCGAGAATCGTCGAGTATTGTACTCTGATTCTCGCCGATCCAATGTGATACTCGTCGGATGATTCTCGCCGAACCTGCTCAGTGATTCTCGCCGATTGTCGCCGATTCTCACCGATTCATACTCGCCGATTCTGAACCCTAATTTCGAGTGGTCTGCGGATAGCGATTTTCCTGAGTTTATTTTATACTTTAAGTATAAATATAACACTTAGGGTTTTGGGAAGATATGCGATCTGTCTCTTCTGTGCGAATCGAACCCGACGGAAGGAGTTCCGCGTTCGCTCCGCCGATCCCGATCCCGCCGCTGGAAGAGTTCCGCCGCCGTGTTTGCTCCGTTGACCACCTTTTCTCCGGCGATCGTCGCTGGCGCTGCAATCCCTGGCGCGGACCTAGCAGTCCGTGGGAAAGCAAAGGTGCGGTCTTCTCCTTCCCGATCTTCCGTGCGACGGAAAGCTCGGCGTTCTCCCGCTCGTGTGGACTTCTGTAGAAACGTGGACACTATTCCATGTAGAACTCGCCACTAGCAAGAAGATAAAGTTTGGAGCTTCTCCGTTGAGTTGTGACTCAACGCCACCGAGGTAATTTTTGCCTAGTTTTGCTAACTTCTTGATTCAACGTTCATGGCCCGATCCACATCTCTTTGGGTTTTTCTTGATGTTTTTCTTTCCGCTGCGTGCACAAGCGTTGTGCCAACCCCATAGAGAAACCCAACAGTGGTATCAGAGGCAGGTTCGGCCATGACTGTTGTTTTGGAAGTTTGGTCATTCCAGTGCGTGTAAACCTAGAGATTTAGAAGCGTTCTAAATGTCTAGATTTAGTCTTGGCACTTCGCCAAGAACGATTGGAATTTCGGTGGAATTTCTAAGTGTTAGAAATTGTTGTCTCCTTAGCAGTAACCATCCCTCGAGTATGTTGTGGATTTTGAATCCAACATAGAGAGATGAGCTTGTCTACTGCTTAAGTTGAGTTGTCTTTGCCTTCTGTCCAATGCATGTAAATCTGAGGATTTGGAAATTTCCGGATGTTCAGATTTAGCCCTTCCTTCTATCAAATTGTTGATGGTGTAAGGATGTGCACATAAGGGATGCATGTGGTTTAGAATTGTTTTTCTTTGGATGTGCACATTGATCAAATGTTGATCATGGTTAAATGTTAACCTAAAATTGAAATCCCTTCTTTTAATATTAAGTGTTCGGATGCCTTCCGATGGATGACACTCTTCCTGCCTCGATCGATGAAATGTGGGCTTGCCAAAGCAAGGTGCATTAATCTATCTTAGTAAGGGTGCGAGCGGATAATTGTGATATCCCACTATCGACATCGGGTCCAGCTTAACTAGGTGACCTCAAAGGTTGAGTGCCTAAAGGCATAGGATTGGCATGCACCATATGATGGATGCGAATAAGGAGTTATTCACCAACCATACAAGAATTGCATGAGGATGCAATTGGCAAGCGTTGCCTACCTAAATAACCACATCGTGAGAGGAACGCCAAAGCGGACTCATTGTGTTGGTGAAATACGGATCTTGTCCACTAAGAGAGTAGCTCGCATGAACTCTCCGAATTGTTAGTGAGGGCTATCATTTCGAATAAAATAGTGGGAGTATTTTAATTGAAGTCCTAATTAGAATAAATTGTAATTGAAATTTAGGTACTGATTTTATTCTGCATAAATTCTTGTAGAATTCCATGGCAAGCATTTCACACTCCACGCTGTCTCTGAGAGCCAACCTTGAGAAGGATAAGCTCAGCGGGACAAACTATATGGACTGGTATAGGAACCTGAGAATTGTTCTCAGGCAAGAGCGAAAGCTCTATGTCTTGGAAGAAGAAGCCCCCGAGGTGCCGACCAGGAACTCTTCCCATGCTGAGAAGGATACTTATAAGAAGTATACTGACGATGCCTTGAATGTCGAGTGCCTTATGCTTGCCACCATGAACTCTGAGCTTCAGAAGCAACATGAGAACATGGGGTGCAAGGAGATTGACGAGCACCTCAAGAAAATGTTTCAAGGGCAGGCTCGTCAAGAGAGGTTCGACATCACTAAAGCGTTGTTTCAGTGCAAGATGGGAGTTCGAGACTCAGTAGGGACTCACGTACTCAAGATGATTGGGTATATAGAGAACCTTGAAAGGCTGGGTTTTCCTCTTGGTCAAGAGTTGGCCACGGATCTGATCCTGCAATCGTTGCCAGACAGTTATGAGCAGTTTGTCTTGAACTACAATATGAATGAGATAGACAAGACACTGCCCGAACTCCTAGGCATGTTAAGAACTGCCGAGATCAACATGAAGAAGGCCAAGCCTGCCAGCCCCATACTGATGGTGCATAAGGGCAAGGGCAAAGCCAAGGGCTCTAAGAAAACGAAGGTAGGACCTAAGTCATATCTTGAGCCCAAGTCTTCAGCACTGATCAAGAAGAAGAGCACGGTGAAGGAAGGGAAATGCCACCACTATGGCAAGGCTGGTCATTGGCGGAGGAACTGTCCTTCGTACATTGAGGGTCTGCAGAAATTGAGGGGAGGTATGACTTCCGCTTCTAATGTTTACGTTATAGAGATAAACATTTCTTCTCCTTCATCTTGGGTATTGGATACCGGATGTGGTTCTCACATTTGTACAAATGTGCAGGAACTGGGAAGGAGAAGATTGCTGAGTAAAGGGGAGGTGGACCTCCACGTCGGCAATGGAGCAAGAGTTGCTGCTGTAGCCGTAGGAGTTTACCGTCTTTCTTTGCCCAGTGGGCTTGTAATAGAATTAGATAACTGTTATTTTGTTCCGGCGATAACTAGAAACATTATATATATTTCATGTTTGGACATGATTGGATTTTCTTTTATAATTAAGAACAATTGTTGTTCTATATTTAAGAATGATGTTTGTTATGCTGTAGCCCAATTGTTTAATGGTCTTTATGTTTTGAACTTGGACCATCTGATCTATAATGTTGAAAATAATAAAAGACTAAGAACAAATGATTCGAACCCTACGTTTCTCTGACATTGTCGTTTGGGCCATATTAACGAGAAGCGCATATCCAAGCTCCATAGAGATGGACTTTTGGACTCATTTGATTATGAATCATTTGAGCGATGCGAATCTTGTTTGTTAGGCAAGATGACTAAAGCTCCTTTCACTGGTTATACTGAGAGGGCTGAGGATCTCTTGGGTGTTGTACATAGTGATGTATGCGGACCCATGAGTTCCATAGCTAGAGGTGGGTATTTCTACTTTGTTACGTTTACTGATGATTTCAGTAGATACGGATATGTGTATCTTAAGAAGTGCAAATTCGAGACCTTTGAAAAGTTCAAAGAGTTCAAGAATGAAGTAGAAAACCAGTTGGGTAAGAGGGTTAAAGCACTCCGATCTGATCGAGGTGGCGAATACCTGAGTCATGAGTTCCGTGATCATTTGAAAGAGTGTGGTATTGTATCACAGCTCACTCCACCTAGAACACCACAACATAATGGTGTGTCTGAGAGGAGAAATCGTACTCTGTTAGACATGGTACGTTCGATGATGAGTCATGCAGACTTGCCTGTTTCCTTTTGGGGTTTTGCTTTAGAGACTGCTGCAATGACATTGAATCGCGCTCCAACTAAAACGGTTCTAAAGACACCATATGAGATATGGACTGGGAAGCGTCCTAGTATGTCGTTCATTAAAATTTGGGGCTGTGAGGCATACGTAAGACGTCAAATGCCTGACAAGCTGGAACCCAAGTCGGATAAATGTTATCTGGTGGGATATCCTAAGGAAACAAAAGGGTATTACTTTTACCTACCGTCTGAGGGCAAAGTGTTTGTCGCAAGGACTGGTGTCTTCTTAGAGAAAGAGTTCTTATCAAGAAAGACTGAAAAGGTAGAGCTTGAAGAAGTTCAAGAACCACATGTAGTGAATGAACCGGAATTGGATTCTGAGACAGGACTACAAGATGTTGTAGCTAGAGAACCTGCTCAGGGAACACATGTCCTACGTAGATCTGGTAGACCGAGGTTTGAGCCTGAGATATATGGATTTCTCGTGTCTCAAATAGGTAATGTGTTGCTTATGCATCATGATGATGAACCAGCAACCTACCAAGAGGCTATGAATGGACCGGACTCCGACAAATGGCTTGAGGCTATGAAATCCGAAATGGACTCCATGTATGCAAACCAAGTTTGGAACTTGGTGGAACCACCTGAAGGGGTACGACCCATAGGGTGCAAGTGGGTCTTCAAGAAGAAGACCGACATGGATGGGAATATACAGACATTCAAAGGGCGACTCGTGGCTAAAGGTTTCAAGCAAATTCATGGTATTGACTATGATGAGACTTTTTCCCCTGTTGCCATGGTAAAGTCCATTAGGATATTGCTTGCTATTGCTGCGTATTATGACTACGAGATCTGGCAGATGGATGTTAAAACGGCTTTCCTTAATGGAAACCTCCTTGAGGAAGTGTATATGACACAACCCGAGGGTTTTGTATCCCCAAATGAAGCCACTAAATATGCAAGCTGAATAAGTCCATTTATGGACTGAAACAGGCCTCTCGAAGTTGGAATCTTCGTTTTGATGAGAAAATCAAAGAGTTTGGCTTCATCAAGAATGAAGATGAGCCTTGTGTTTACAAGCGAATCAGTGGGAGCATTGTTGTCTTCCTGATATTGTATGTAGATGACATACTGTTGATCGGGAATGACATTCCTACCCTGAAAGTTGTTAAGAACAACTTAGGGAACTGCTTTTCAATGAAGGATTTGGGTGAAGCGACTTATATACTCGGTATTAAGATCTATAGAGATAGATCGAAGAAGTTGCTGGGTTTGACCCAGAGTACGTACATCGAAAAGGTGTTGAAGCGGTTCAACATGCTTGAGTCCAAGAAAGGATTTTTGCCCATGTCTCATGGTGTGAATCTCTCTAAGGACCAGTGTCCAAAGTCTTGTGAAGACAAGGACCGCATGATGTTGATTCCATATGCTTCGGCAATTGGATCAATCATGTACGCGATGTTATGTACTCGACCCGATGTTTCCTTTGCTTTGAGCATGACTAGCAGATATCAGTCAGACCCCGATGAGTGTCACTGGATTGCAGTCAAGAATGTCCTGAAGTACTTGAGAAGGACTAAGGACGTGTTCTTGGTGTATGGTGGAGAGGAAGAGCTCGTTGTAAGCGGTTACACGGATGCTAGCTTCCAAACTGATAGAGACGACTCCAAGTCTCAGTCAGGTTTTGTGTTTTGCCTGAATGGAGGAGCTGTGAGCTGGAAAAGTTCCAAGCAAGAGACAGTTGCTGATTCTACAACAGAGGCCGAGTATATCGCAGCAGCTAATGCAGCGATGGAGGCTGTATGGATTAGGAAATTCATCGGCGAGCTTGATGTAGTTCCTAGCATTGTTGGTCCCGTAGTTCTCTACTGTGATAACAATGGTGCAATTGCACAATCTAAGGAACCTAGATCTCATCAGCGCTCCAAGCACATACTCCGGCGGTTTCAACTTATTCGTGAGATTGTCGAACGAGGAGATGTAAACATTTGCAGAGTGCCGACTGAGGAAAATATTGCGGATCCGCTGACAAAGCCTCTCGCACAGAGAAAGCATGATGGTCATACTAGATCGATGGGTATACGATACCTAAATGATCAACTCTAGCGAGAATCTTGTGGGTTGCATGTAATCTTGTATTTTGTTGGCTGTTTGTTCATATGATGAACTGTGTACCTAGTTTTTCTTTTATAATTAATGGCAAATTCTTTATTGTGAGTTTTTCTATATATGATAGATAAATGCTAACATAATAGATACCCTTAAAATGTTCGCTTCCATAGGACATCAAGTACGTGACTTGAATGTGAGAGCCTATGATTTATTTGAAGCTTCATTCTTAAAGGTCCCTGGTCGAGTATCATCATAGAAGCTAAGGGTGATGATGATGCATGAAGGCTAGCACGTGTGTTGACTGATGACTAGTTCTCACAGGTCATGATATTGTGATATCAAGTCATCACGTGAGTACTTGTTAGTGAACAAGTTGTACTGGACAGACCCAACCTGAGACTACTCTGTGGATTGTCATCCAATCGTGTCACGAGTAGGTCTCATTTGACAATGGTGTTGTGGTCCTTTGACCTGAAGTCACAACATTCATCAAGTGAGGAAGAGTGTGCTTTGATGCCATCTAAAGTCCTCCTTGAGAAAGGTTGATGATAAGGGTGGTTGTTGGGCATGTTACGAATCATTTGGGTGTTTGTGTGTGAGCAGATATGGAATTTGTCCTCCTGTATGACAGGAGTTGCATCCATGGGCCCCTTGATGGAACTGGACTGAGAAATGCATGGCCATGCTTGGTTGAGTCAATATGTGATATTGGTCTCACCATTCTCTGGAAGTCCGTCCTGGATCAAGAAAACTTGGATTGAGCTATTACGAGGGTGACACGATCCATGCCTCTAGTTCTTTCCGGATGTAAGGGACAAAGGGACAAAGACAACGCTGATACATTGGTCATAAAGGCTTATGAGTTATTAACTCTTATTGCTTGGGGAGCAATGATGCATTGCTAGATGCCGCTCATTGTTTGTGAGGTTTTTGGTTTGATACTTTCGAGATCAAGTGGGAGTCTGTTGGAGTTACCATGATGATCTGGAAGTGGTCAAACATGTAATCTCACTGCCAACGCAATATGAGCCTGCAGGGTCGCACATAAGAGATATGGAGAAGTTGGATGACTGACTGTGTTGGTAAAGGTTACCAATCACCGACCTGAATAGGGTTATGGGCAAAGTGTTGTCTTATAGGATCATCGGGTTGGGCAAATGTTGCCTTGGAGGGCTGGTTAGGTTCGTCGTCCAAGGGTCAAAGACATTAGTCGAGAATGGTCTTCTGATTCCCGCCGATCGGCGAGAATCGTCTCCCTGATTCTCGCCGATCGACGAGAATCGTCGAGAATCAATTGTTGATTCTCGACGATCGACTACCTTGACAATTGTCGTCGACCGCGGCTCGACGATCGTCGAGTATCATTATGAGTCGTCGAGTGTAGCTCGACGATCGGCGAGAATCGTCGAGTATTGTACTCTGATTCTCGCCGATCTAATGTGATACTCGTCGGATGATTCTCGCCGAACCTGCTCAGTGATTCTCGCCGATTGTCGCCGATTCTCACCGATTCATACTCGCCGATTCTGAACCCTAATTTCGAGTGGTCTGCGGATAGCGATTTTCCTGAGTTTATTTTATACTTTAAGTATAAATATAACACTTAGGGTTTTGGGAAGATATGCGATCTGTCTCTTCTGTGCGAATCAAACCCGACGGAAGGAGTTCCGCGTTCGCTCCGCCGATCCCGATCCCGCCGCCGGAAGAGTTCCGCCGCCGTGTTTGCTCCGTTGACCACCTTTTCTCCGGCGATCGTCGCTGGCGCTGCAATCCCTGGCGCGGACCTAGCAGTCCGTGGGAAAGCAAAGGTGTGGTCTTCTCCTTCCCGATCTTCCGTGCGACGGAAAGCTCGACGTTCTCCCGCTCGTGTGGACTTCTGTAGAAACGTGGACACTATTCCATGTAGAACTCGCCACTAGCAAGAAGATAAAGTTTGGAGCTTCTCCGTTGAGTTATGACTCAACGCCACCGAGGTAATTTTTGCCTAGTTTTGCTAACTTCTTGATTCAACGTTCATGGCCCGATCCACATCTCTTTGGGTTTTTCTTGATGTTTTTCTTTCTGCTGCGTGCACAAGCGTTGTGCCAACCCCATAGAGAAACCCAACACACTCATCATACTGTGTTGCACCAAAGGAGATGGCGGAACTAAAAGTTCAATTGCAAGAATTGCTAGAGCAATGGTATATACGTCCAAGCATGTACCTTGGAGTGCACCGGTACTCTTTGCAAAGAAGAAGGATGGAAGCTTGCGACTATACATTGACTATTGAAAGTTAAACAAGCTGATGGAGAAGAACAAGTATGTGATTCCATGGATTGATGACGTGTTTGATCAGCTGGTGGGTTCAACAGTCTACTCAAAGCTAGAATTCAAGTCTGGTTATTACCAGTTGAGGATTTAGGAAGATGACATTCCCAAAATGGCATTTGTTACACGCTACGGTCATTATGAGTTCACTGTAATGTTGTTTGGGCTAACAAATGCGCCATCGGTATTCATGGACTTGATGTATCAGAATTTTCTAGAATACTTAGATCTATTTGTGATCGTCTTTATTGATGTTATATCAGTGTACTCTCAAAGTGTGAGTTTCGGCTGTCGTCTGTGGCTTTTCTTGGCTATGTGGTTAGTGAAGAAGGTATTGCGGTGGATCTGGCAAAGATAGTTGTGATACAACAGTGGTCTGTGTTGTCAACTATAGCTGAAGTTAGGAGTTTTCTTGGACTTGAGGGCTACTATAGGCGCTTCGTAGAGAACTTTTCAAGGATAGCCTTACCTCTCACCACACTGACGAGGAAAGATCACAAGTTCATTTGGATACCTGAGTGAGCTTGAGATTTTGAAGAGTTAAAGAGTCGTTTGAATACGACACCTATCTTGAGTTCTCCATGTGGTACAGACAGCTATGAGATTTATAGCGATGCTTCGGGAAGCGGCTTAGGCTGCGTTCTTCTTCACTTCGGAAAGGTTATTCCTTATGGCTCATGCCAGTTGAAAGTGCATGATCAAAACTATCTTATCCACGACTTGAAGTTGATGGCTGTGATTTCTGCACTTAAGCTATGACATCATTACTTATATGGCGAGAAATTTGACATGTTTACGGACCATAAAAACCTTAAGTACTTAATAGATCAGAAGGATCTAAATATACGGAAATAGAGGTGGATGGAGTTCCTCAGGGACTACACCTTTGATATACACTATACTCCTTGGATGGTAAATGTAGTTGCAGATGTTGTGAGTCGGCGGACTCCGGTACATACAAGTTGGTTGCAGATGAATGATGATCATCTGATCCAGGTGTTGGCGGCCTTAGATATTTCTTGTGCTTGCAAGAATACCACTACAAATGCATGTTTAAACTGGATGGAGGTGCTGTATGACCTCGCAGACAGGGTTCGATGAGTGACGGAACTTGATGAGAGTATGAACCGCTATTCAGCGAATGGGTCAAATTCCTAATTCTCCATGTATGATGGTATTTTGAGAAAAGACGGTTGTTTGTGCGTCCCGAATGTGGTTAAACTATCGGAGGAATTGATGTATGAAGCACACTCCACGAGATAGTAAATTCACCCAGGGAGCAAAATATGTATAAAGATATGAAAAAGATGTTCTTGTGCACTTGTTTGAAGAAAGAATGCTCTTTACGTGGTAAAGTGTCAGACTTGTGCCTTTGTGAAAGCAAAATGTCAGAAGCCTGACAGTTTCCTGAAGTCGTTACGAATTCCACTATTAAAGTTCAAAGATATCTCTATGGATTTCGTGCACAGGCTGCCAAGATCATATAGCGGAAACGATGCCGTGTGAGTGATTGCTGACCGATTGACCACGGTATCACACTTCATATAGAACAAGAAGGACGATTCAGTGGAAAAGTCGGCTATATTGTATGAGGACAACATAGTACAATTGCACGGTGTGCCCCGTAGCATCGTCAGTGACCGAGACGGGCACTTTACTTCTAATGATTGGAGGCTAATCCACTAATTGTTGGGGACGAAACTGCATTTCAGTACAACATATCATCCACAGACGGATGGTCAGACTAAGAGGACCAACAGAAAAATGGAGGATATGCTCTGGATGTGCGCCTTAGATTTCGGGAAGATGTGGGAGGACCATATCTATATGATCGAATTTGCCTATAATAATAGTTATCAAGCTAGCATTCAGATGGCACCCTTTGAAGCTTTATACGGTAGGAAGTGTCGTACTTCTATAGCTTGGGCGGAAACATGTGAATCAAAGTTGTATAAGCGTAAGGGGGTCAAATATGCCAATTCGACTATACGCTTGATACGTGAGCGACTATTGGTAACTAAAGATAGGAAAGCTAAATACTACAATGCTAAGCACCGAAACGTGGAGTTTGCGGTAGGTGATAGGCTGTAAATATACCTATTTTTATGTACATTAAATTAGTCATTTTTATTTCTTTTTATTTTTCTTCAATAAATTGTTCCATTTTGTAACAATTGTTCTAACTTAAGTTTATTTTGATTTCCAAAAATTTTCAGGAAAATGTCAAATTTTGCCAAGTCACGCCCGTGTACTATAGGTCACGCCCGTGACTAAGCCGTGACACTTCAATTTCCCGTCGAAATCAACCGAATGAAGAAAAGGCATGACACGCCCAACGACACGCCCGTGCCATTTGATGCGCCCCGTGACCAAGGCCTGTGTCACGCGCTCGACGAAATCGCACTTGATGTTCGTCGACCCAACCCGACACGGCCACCGACACGCCCATGACATAGGGCGTGTCGCCTCCACCTGGCCCAAAAAAACACCGCCGGTGACTTTTGACGGAACCCACGCCCAATTCGACCTCCCCGACACGCCTATCGTCATGCCCGTGACCAGGGTGTGACTTCCTCACGTGCAGCCGCAAGTTAATACCGCCGTCAAATCGCCGGATCACCTCAGCTACAGTGCTGACACGCCCATCCTAAACGCCCGTGTTCCTGGGCGTGTACTTTGAATGTTTTTCCAATAAATAGGCCATTTCTGTAAGGTTTAATGGTTCCGAAATTTTGAACCATTTTGGTGTTAATGGCTGCTGTTTGGAGCTTGTTTTGGGGATATGTAAGGAACCTTCCCCCTCCTTTTCAAGTTTGTTTAAGGATTTGTAATCAACTTTTTTGTTAAAAAATCATTTCTTTTCATCCTTACAATGCTTTGGAATTTCTCGGAATGCCTCATTTTCATCAATCCTATGTATTTTTGTTTTCATTTTTACATGTGTGTGTGCGTGTACGAGCTCATTTTGCTGAATTTATGCTTTAAAATGAAAAACTGTTTACCTTACTTTCATTTTTTCTCAAAATATTTAGTCGTTATTATAGCCATTTTTGCTATCATATTCTTTTAAAATTGGTTAGACTTAGGATTTTTACTTTCATTTTCTGCTTCTTACACCTTTTAAACTCTTTTACAAAAATATAAGAATGGATCATGTGTTACTTTTAAATTTTTCAAATACTTTGATTTTGGCAATTACTTAAAAAAATTTCTGCTCAAACAAATATCTACTTTTTAATGCAATTTACAAAGGAAAAAATCTATAACCGTAAATTTAAAATACTTTATTTTTTTGCTTAATTTGCTTAATTTGAAACTCTTAAAATAAACATTTATTTAGTTTGTGCTTTAAACATTCTAGCGGTAGAAACAAATTGTTTTAATTTTTTTTTCCTTTATTTTCACATTCTTTCGCATACGTTGTGTGTATGGATTAATAAGGTGGCGGCCATTTATAGAACCCAGCCCGTACCATGGGGTCCTAACAAGGTGCGGTTATGGGGTGCCTTAAACATTTCCTCTTTAGAGCTTTAATTT